>CM031240.1:706881657-707481657 GCA_018340775.1 Taxus wallichiana var. yunnanensis
TTTTTATGGGCTAGCTCGGAATTTAATAAATTTTATTCTATTTGGAAATGAACTCAAATTCTTGAAAACTCCGAAGACCCACCGTTGACTTAACATAATTCTTCTTTAACTTTTGTTGGTGGAATTTTGGGAAACTTTATCATTTATCCCTTTTGCAAAAGCGTAGTGTTTTAAAGTAAAACCATTCCAACCTCTCACCTTTATAATGTAGATAGACCATGTGACATCTTGTAGGTCTACGGGGTCTTAGGCCACTTTAATTTTTTTCCATTTTAAAACTTAAAGTTTTAAAAGGAAAAATACTTCCTTCCTTCCACTTTTCAACTTCTGCAATAAAAGGAGGACACATGTACACCTACAGGTGTCTACAAAACTTTATCAATTTTTACGAAAAATAATGAAAAAGGCTAAGTTCACCAAATTGACCTACCATTTTCATGAGCCAGATTTGAGGTTTGCATCAATTTTTTTGGTTTAATTTGATGAATTTGATCTTTGTACTTTAAAATCTATCTCGTCGATCTTACGTGTTTTGACCTTGTGTTAATTGAAGGACCTGGGTTTTGTCCTCAGTCATTTGATCTATGTGCTTTTGATTTATGATCATCCATTGTTTAACCTTTAACTCAAAGTGAGTTAGGTTGATTAGTGTTGTTGATGAGTAAACCACTTGAACCGTAATCTTTTGCATTTCACTTTTGAGCTCTATAAAATAAATGAACTTCTGCCGAAAAAAGTTTCAATTTCTGATTGATGAAACTTTTGATCTAGGATTTTAGTTTCTTTTATTAATAGCCTGCATTTTATCTATTTTCGAGCTTGACCATGGCCTATACTACAAGACTTGATCAAAATTTTCTAGTTGGATTGCTTTGAGTTTGAGCTTTTCTTAAAAAAATTCATATGTAGGAGCTCTGCAAAGATTCAATGGCCATCATTGTTGAGGTTTGTGAGCTTGATCTCGTTTTGTAAAATGACTATCTATTACTTTCTTGCACCTATAACACCATTATTTTGAGAAAGGTAGTCATAACTTTGTGTTTTTGTGTGATATCTTGATTGTATATTTCTCATTTTGGTCAATATTTAGCTTGCCCCTTTACTTTCGAATCAACGCTTGGATCGACATTTTCTTGCATGTGGGTATCATTATTTCTCTGAAATTTTGTGAGATAGACCACAGATATGTTGTGGGTAATTGTATTTTTAGCTCTGACTATTTGAAAACTTTGACCCGCATAAAAGGAAGACCACCATTGATGAAATCTGAAGCTCTGTTTTTATTTCCAAACTTGTAATTTTGGCATTTCTCCATATCTGGATACCCGTTCAATGTTTTTGAATCAGATCTAGGATATGTATTTTATTTTATGGGCCTACAACTACATTCACTCTTTTGAGTTATGTTTCAACAAAATTGTATATGGATTTTAAAGGTCTGCATGAATGAGTTGTTTTCCAAAATCTGTATATACCCATGTGTTTTTCACTTTGTGGCTTAGGGTATTACAACCCTGATTTGGGGTACTTTCCCTTTGTGATATGGGTACTTGAAATTGTTACTCCTTTTGATTCGCAACTGTTCTTCATCCATGTAATACCATTCTAGGGATAATAATTGATTTAGATGCCTTGATGAAATCTTTGTAATCTTGTTTCTTTTACTTAGATACTTTGTTTCTTTGATAATATTTTTGGCATACTTTGGAAAACTTGAAATGTTTATTTTACGTGGTGAATCCTGTCAAAATTATTCAACAATTATTTCTTCTTCAGTTGCAGATCTAGATCATGTACTCTTTCTACAAATCTTTTCTTTCTTTAGAATAGTTGTTAAACCTTGATTTGCATTCTCTTTCCACTCACAGAATAATAGCAATTGAAATATGAGTTTCATTCCATTTCACTCTCTGAGAATGTAACATGTAATAAAAGTGATTGAAAACTGAAAACTAAAGCAGTAATGAGGCCTAAATGACTTGATTTATTTTCCTTGGCCGCAACTGTACCTTCACACTTAAGAAAATAGTTAGAAAATATTTAGGCCTTTTGGCCTCTCTTATGTCCATGGTTTTCTTTTCTTTTCTATTCCTCTTCTCTTTGAGAGAGTAAATTATGTATGCAGTATGATCTTCAAGTAATCTACATCTCCTATTTCTAAGAGATTCATATGCATGAATTACAACAATGTAGGAATATGAATCAACCCTGAGACCTTAACTAATGATTTCCCTCTTTTCTTTTTTTTAGGTACAGTTCTTTCCAATGTTGAATATGAAGACCTATAAACCAAAAGAAAATACCCAAGGCATTAATGGGTTCACTCATACTCCTTTATTTTCTCTTTCATGCATGTGTACCTCTTATTTTAGTAGATGTACCTTACTTTTCAGTTACATCCCATGGCTTGTGTGGGAACACTTGAAATTCCTTATGAATAAAACATTGAATTTTAAATTGAGTTGTGTATTTCTTTCTGCATTTCCTTTTCTAATTGGATTGTATAATGAACTGAACAACTAAGTAATATAATTTAATGTTTTAATCATGAAGGACAAAACATTAAGAATACCCATAACATTCGGATAATGCTCTCTAATTTCGTAATATGCATTTAATGGCTATTGTTCCAAGACTCAATATTTCACATATTCTTCAATTGGATGTCTTCATCAAGACAACACAACTGTCCTTCGGGTTTTTGTGTTCTTTTCTTTGAGAATAGTAAGAAATTACATACCATGTGATTTGTTACATTTTGTAACAACCCACATAGCTACGAGATATCATGTAATCATTAGTTAATTCGGAAATAATAATATTATATATAGAAAATACCTAGCTTAGATATAATTCACCAATGCTAGCATCATAACGAAGTTTCGAGTTTCCCATTTTTACACAAGTAAAAAAATTGTCAACATTTTGCGATCCTACGGGAAACCACCTTAACTTATAGCCTAGTGCCTTGCTCAAATCCATTGGGATTAATTCCAAACATGTAACCAAAATATGAATTTCTGAAGGTCTAACCCTTCCAAAATGAAGTAAAAGCGGGAAAGGATCTCAGTAAACCGGATCACATAGATGAATGCACTTATTGAATTGAAAAACATTGCAATAATGCGAGAAACAAAACTTATTGTAGGTAAATCCTACTCTAAAAATTCAACTGTAAGATTTTTAATAACAATGTTTGAGAAAAATACCATTCAACGGAATGGGAAGTTCCTCTCCATTCGGCTTCCAAATATGAAAAGCATTGTGTTCTTTGCAAGCTGAAATCATGTAAGGACCACTCCAGTTGTATCAAACTTTGTGTGTCTTCTTGGATTTGCACGATCAACATCCCACTTTAACACAATGTCTCATTCATTGAAGATTCTAAATTTGGATTTCTTGTCAAAATTATTATTCATCTACTTTTGATTTTTTTCCATATTCACATGAGCTTGATCTCTTAGCTCTTGTAACTCCATCAATTATGCATATCAAACCTCTGATGGTTCATTGTCAAGTATCTCCATTTGATGCAACAAATCTAATGTGGGTAACTAAAATAAATAGGATTTCTTTCTTCTTTTCCATAAACAAGTTTATATGGTAAATTTCTAAGCTGATCTTTTAGGAGTCACTCTATCACCCCAAAGTGGTGAATTCAACATCGATGCTAAGCTCTTTGATTATCCTTGAGTATTCTTCGATGATCCTTAAAAGATTCTTGTTAGTACATTCAGCTAACCCATTACCTTGTGGGTAATAATTAGAGGAAGAACTTAAGTAAATTTCATGTTTGAAAGCCCAGTGTGTTATCTTTGTACCAAAAATGCTAAAGCATTATTTGATATTATAGTTCTTTGGAACACCAAATCTGCAAACTATACCTTCATAAAAGTATAGTATAGAAGCTTCATTAGCATCTTTCAAGGCTATTGCTTCAGTCCCGTGTTTAAAGTAATCTATAGTAGTAAATATCCAATTGTGTCCTTATGAAGAAGGTGGATTTATCATACCAATAAAGTCAAGACCCCATTGCATTAAAGGCTGGTCAAATTAAATAGGTTGTAACAGAAGTGAAGCTAAATGTTATTTTTCAACAAAGAAAGCACACTTCTTACACTTTACGATCCATTCAAAACAATCCTTGAATATGTTGGGCCCATAATAACAAGATTTCATAATTTTTAAGGCTCTGGTACGTGATGAGAAATGACCTCCTCTAGGTCCTTCATGGAATTTTGATAATATTTTTATGAATTTTATCATAGTCAACACATCGCAACAATATGCCATTTATATCTCTTTTGAAAAGCACACTATCAATAAAGATATAGGGGACAACTTGTAATCTTAAATACCTTCATTTATTTTTTCCATACCTTCTAGATAGGTGTCATGCTATAAGTAGTTAACTAAATCAGTCATCCATCTTGATTCCTGAATCTCTTGAGCAAGTTTAGTTTTTTGTGATTTTTCTGCACCATTACATCTAGTTGCTTGATATTCAATTTCAACATTTTATTTTAAATCTTCTTGTTGTGCAGCTTTCTATTTTTCCATATCAGCCATTAAGTGTTCACACATGCCTTTTCCTCAATTGCCTTAGAAACACATATATCAACATCATATTCCATAACTTTATTTATCCATCCTACTCTTTTCTCATTCGATTATTTATTTAACAAGAAGGCTTTCATACTTGGATGAGAAACAAGAACATGAATTTTATTTTTGAAAGCATGTACTTCAAATTTTTAGTCCTCGACTACTTAAAGTACTTACTTTTCAAGAAATGTGTACCTTGTTTTGTAATCATGCAAGCTTTGTCCAAAGAAAGCAAATAGGTGCTCAACATTTTAATCATTAACTGAGTTAATATAACTAAGATGGTTTCATCTCTTGTAAGTGCATACATTGTAAAATATTTATCAAAATTTGGGTTTGTAAGAGTAGGATCTTGAGAGATGGTTTTTTGATTGCTTTAAACCCTTCTCTTCCATTCTTTGGTCCAAGAGAAAATTTTTCTCTTTCTTTAACATAGATGTCAATGGTTTAACCAATGCTACAAAATCTGGAACAAATATTCTAACAAGGTTGATTTATTCTAGGAAACTCTGTAATGCCTTCTTATGATGAGAAATGATAGTTATTATTTGGCTTCGATTATGAAAGGATCAATTGCTAAACCTTACTTAGAAATAATATGGATAAGTAATTTACCTTGATGTATTGAAAAGATAGAATTTTTGGGATTCAAAGATATTCTAAACTATCTGCATAACTGAAAATTCTTCCTTAGATGTGTTAGATGCTCATCAATTTTTTTAAAAATATAGTAACATCATCTAAATAAACAAGGATGCATTTATTTAACAAGTTGTGAAAATCCATGTCCATTGCACGTTGAAACATTGCACAACATTTTAAAGAATAAAATGCATTCTTTTGTAAGCATAAGTACCCCACTTGGTGGTAAAATTCATTTTGTACCTATCCTCTTCTCGGACTAAAATATGATTGTATCCATTGGTCCGTCTAGAAGAGATAGTCTATCTGAACAAGAAATTGTTCTTAAAATGTGATCCATATTTGGAAGTGGGTAGTGATCTTTTAATGAAGCTTTGTTAAGATATTTGAAATCCACACATAATTTGATTTCTCCATTCTTCTTCCTGACAGGAACAAGATTGGCTACCCAACTTGAATTCTTAAATAGAAAAATAATACATGGTTCAATCAACTTGGATAGTTCTTTCCTCATTAGATCTCTATTTTGGGATTCACAGGCCTCTGTTTCTTCCTAACTGGCTTGGAATTTAGCTGTAATTCAATAGTATGTTGTGCTAAACTGGGATCAAACCCTTTCAAGTCTTGGTACCTCAAGCGAAAACATCTTTAAACTCCTTACAAAGGTCAATAAATGATTTATTTTCAAAGCCTGAGGAACATACCTTTCGAGGAACAAATTTTTCCCTTCATCAACTGAGATCTCTTCATAATTATCAACATGTGTTGACATCTTAGTTTTGTCTTTCCTTAACTGATCATTAGTGTTGAAGATGTCTTCTAATGTCACTAGACCTCAAGGTAACTTATTTGTCTTTAACTGAACAATTTGGTCACCATATAAGTGTTGTAATTTGTCTTGATTAAATGTAGAAAATTAAGCTTCTTGCTGTAAAAACCTACAAATTTGATCATCATTTTCAAAAACATGCCAATTTAATTCATTATCAGGTATAGAAGGTCTTAAAATTAGCTTGATATGAGGCTGAATTTTGTTATTCTCTATTTGTTCTAGTACTTCAAAGCCTAGCACCAAAATGCTCTGCAAGTCTATATGCATGCTTATTTTCTTCTCTAGGAATAGAATGGATATTAATAGCCTTAAAATATTCCATTAAGTCTGAAACTCTATGTATTTAAGATTTCATTAACAGATTCTTACAAACATCTAAGTTCCTTACTTGATTAATAACCAACTCGAGAATCACAAAAATTGTAATTTGTTGATACCTTTCTTTCTAGCCCAAAGTAAGCCATGAATTAATGCTTCGTATTCAGCTACGTTACAAGTACATGAAAATTAGAGACTCAAAGCTGAGAAATACCTTTCATTTGTTTGGGAAGTGAGCATCAAGCCTACTCCCTATCCTTTCTTGTTCTTAGCTCCATCAAAATGAAGCTTCCAATTCCTTTTGTTGTACTTTCTATTTTGGACATCAAAGGAATTGGTGTGTTTTTTTCATGATAACAACACACACCAATAAAATTTTCATCAAATTCCTTAAAAGGATCACTGACATGTTCTTCATGTGTCTTTTCATCCATAAACATGTTAGAAACACCATCTAATGCTGAAACATGAGCTATATCATCAAAATCAGACTGGTCTAAAGTTGAATAATTAGCTACTGCATTGGAAGAGTGAGGCTCGATGTGAAATCTAACCAATGGTTCTGAATTGATAGTAACCTTTATGACATAACGTGTAGTGAAATATAAGAAGGACCAATATGAAGAGAGATAACCACATATCTTTGTTGTGAAATATCTAGATAAGTATATACTAAAGTAAGGAGGTAAATCTACAATAGTAACATCTTGTAGAATGGAAACATTTGGGAAATCATTTAATGTTACCTCTAAATTTTTTATGACACCTACTTGTATTAGTTTTAGTTCCATCAAGCTATAAAACACTCTTTTCTGTAGGTTCATACTGCAGACCAATTTTTCTGCAATTGCTTTTGACATAACTATGTTGCTTACATCGTTGACCACCATGTAGTTATGACGAAGAGTTACTCTCAATAATTAGTGATATATAAAATGATGGTGCCACCATGCAGTTATGAACGAGTTTCTCTCCAATAATTAGTGATAAATAAAATGGTGGTGGCTTCTTGATGTCATGAGCATTTAAATTTTTTTGAACCATCCATTTAACTTCCTTAACATGGTCTTGATCTCTTGTTCCAAGGACCATGTCTACTTTCTGGATTTCCTTTTTGTTGTCTTAAGAAGAAATTTGTAGCTTAAGTAAGTTCATGAGAAAGTAAATCTTTTGTTACGGAATACTTAGAGCATCGCACATTGAGATGTTAACATTGTGCTTTTTCATTACATCAATAATGTTGAAGGAAGCAACAATTTTAGAAATAGATTCAACTATTTTAGCATAGGCTTTAGCAAAACTTGATTTGCTTCATGCAGCCTTTGATATTGAGGTATAAATAACCTTCTTGGTCAAGTTGTAGTTTTTACCACTCTTACCATTTGGAACACTTGACTTTTATTTTTGTGGAACAATAAGATCTGTTAGCTTGTTTGGACTTATAGTTGTTGTCTTATCATGTTGTGGGCGAGAACATTCCTATTTTTTTTTATGACATTTAGTAAGTTTTTATTGAGCTCTAGTAGTCATTGTAATTAAATCATCCTCACAAAAAATGACCAAGTTGTGTTCAGTGCATTCGAACCTAAGTATCTTGCTTCCCACCCTCCATTGAGAGGCATGAATAATGTCCCAGATTGAGGTGTGCAAGAAGACTTAAGTTAAAAAAATCATTTGGGAAACTTGCAGAGTTGAATGAGGTTGATTACAAGGTTGATACCATTATTATGTAGCCATATTAACTGGGACTAAGGTGTTAGATGGGGTAGGAGCCTCTAGATCAAACTGTCTTTGCGGATAAGGCTGCCTATCACTATTATTTTGTTGGTAAGGCTACTTATTTTGTTGGTTTTTCTGATAGGGGGCTTGATAAGGTTTGATAGGTAATGCAAATCTATTTTCAATTGAAGTCAATTTCTTTCCCATAGTCTAGTAAAGATTTAAACATATCATTTGATGGGGCTGCAACAGTAGGTTCCACAATGGTGATAGGTTGTGGGATAGGTGCTAAATATGCCAAAAAAGGCATTGAAGGTCTTGATGCTATTTTTACGGCTTGAATAAGGGTGTTTTCATCTTTTATAGCAATATTATAAGCATCTAGAAGAGTTTCACCTCCCATAGACTTAATCATAGTTGAAATATCACTATTTAAGGCTCTAAGATAATAAAGGAAAGCATGATCAGCTTGAGGCTTAATGCTTGCTAGGATTCTTTCCCAAGTTCTAGAAAAACGAATGTTGAAACTGGACATGTATTCATGAGGGGCTCTTCTAATGGTAGATAGCTGCTCTATAAGAGATAAATGATCTGAATTATCTTGGAATTGTTTTGCAACTTATCACCTAAATCATCCCAAGTTCTTATGGTTCCAATTTCTAAATTTCTATACCATTGCAAGGCTTTTCCTTTAAGAGATGTAGCTAAAAGTCTTAAAGATACGTCTTCATGAGTAATATTATGAACTACACATATGGCTGCCACATCTTTAATGTGTTCTGTAGGTGTAACCTAATTTTCACCAGTGAATGATGGTAAAATTTTCATGGCAGCATTAGGGATATCATGGTAAACTGTAATTACTAATGGAATGCCATTAGTAAAGGTCACAAAATTTCTAGGTGGTTGGATAGCCATTAGAAAAATTGGGATGTTAATAGAGAAATTGATACGTGGTGAAGGAATATAGGGAGGAGTTTTATCAAACTAGGCCTATTATAAGGTAATGTATTACCAACTCTTCTCCTTCTAGAATAATTCAAAGGTAAAGAAACAAAATTAGGAGGAATTACTCTTCTTGATTAAATCTCATGGTCACTTTAGGCTTAGAACATGCTGCATGATACTGGTATGAAATCATTTTTACGAGTCATTAAAAGATCCTTAAAACTTTAGAATAAATTTGCATCTTTCCCCAAAAGTAACTTTTGATTCTGTTATAAATCCAATGTAGATCTATTGTAGATATTTGTAAGTTGCATGCGAGATCGATTCATGGTCCCACCGGGCGTGCCAAAAAATATTATCTCTCAAAAGTGCACCTGTGGAGAGATGGTTATAAGGTCTCTAAGCTTAAAAATGGATCTCTCTCTTTTGTAGATCAATGGAAATACCTCAGTGCTTGTGGGTATACCTATTTTGAGGTGAGTCTCGATATCAAGGTTGGTTCCTTATTGGTGTATCCTAAACTAACTTTCTAGGGTTTGAGGGTAAAAGAAGATTGTAAAAGGAATTTAAAATTGAGGTGATACACCAAATTTGTATGAGGGATTTGACTAAGTATATACACAATTGATCTGGAAAAATTCTTGATGCACACAGATAATTTTCTCGTAGAATATTAAGGTAAACACTTTGATGTAGTGAGGGAAAGTATCACAACAATACTATTAAGTTAAACATGCACATTAATATCATACAGAAATTATTGAATTTGTAATAGGGTAAGATGATTAATTAGGGAACTTAACATTCACAAGAATTAATAGAACATACACAAGACTACAAATAATTGGAAAGGCGAAGAAAATACTTCACATTCAAAGGGAAAAACTAGAAGAATGCTTTAGCACTCTGTGTCTAAAATCCCTCCTCTCAAAACTAAATTTTGATGCTTGTGCTTTTCAAGGTACACAATATATATGAAAATTATTTCCCACCCTTCCTAAAAATAGGCTAAAATTTTACTCACCCATGCATTCTATTTTTATCCTTCATCTATTAATAAATAAAGGAATAAAATAAATCATGCAAATACAAAAGGCATTAATAGCCATTGGTTACAATTAGTCAACTGAAGCTGACTGTTCTATTTTTAAGAAAAGCATGTGTGGATGTTTTACTAAAATAATCTTGCTTGATGGGAAAGTTTTATCATCTTGTGCATGTAGACTCTACTTTTGATGATTTGTTGACCTATTAAGGCATGCAAAAATAATACTCATTACGAGCAAAATTAATTACATTATTTGCATGCTTTTGTAAAAATAATCCTCCATGCATTCTATCTTTTTAGGGGCCACTTTGATTTGATGCTTGACAATCTTTTTTGTCTTATTGTGGTTGCATGTAATTGACTTTGTTTATCTAGAAATAATATGTTTTTCTTTTATCTCCAACATAGTGACCACCTTGTGCACATTTAGTAACATATATTCCTCATTTTGCAAAATTTCACCTTCTGGTATGTTCTAATCTACGAGAGGCATGCAAATTTATCTATATATAGTGATGGTATCTCTTATCTCTTTAGAAAGCTTTGTTGTATTTTGTGAACTCGAACTCAATTTAAGAAGCAAAAAGAATTTGAGACTTAGTCATTTTACTTGTAATTAGATCAATTAAATCCATTCGAGATAACATAGTTCTATAAAATTTCTCCTGTGGCCACATTCCTAATTTTTTCAAGCTTCCTGTAAGCATTGTGCAAGCTTTTCCAAGATATTTCACCATTGTTGATCACTTCGATCTCAAAATTATGTTGTTTATCTGATGTGTAAAGTTCTAAAGTTCAAATAGCTTGTGTTATAGTTGCTAATTCGCTTTAAAAAAAAAAGGTAAGTTTTACTCCATTTCGAATTTCTACAAAACTCTTAGTAGATCTAAAAAAGCTTTAAAATTATTTCTTTGTTTTTAATAGATAGCTACTGAAAATCTTCCATTCTTTGTTTCTGAGTGATTTGTGCATTTTGAAAATTTCAGCCTGCTATCTGCTTTTAAATTTGGGCCTTACACAGTGTCGAATCAGTCACAAATAGAATCGGGAGTCGATTTTTATACTTAGTACTTTTTCTAAAAAGGCTCAAAATTTGAAAATGCCCCAAAGGCCCGCTTCTCCAATTTTAACTTTTGATGACATGGGTGGAGTCATGGGGGACTTAAACACTTTATTCCATTTTCAAAACTCAAAGTTTTAAAACACTCTGATGCTCCACACTCCCGCTTTTGATTTATTCAATATAATGCTTTGTTGGTCCTTAGCAGGGCTGCGGGGAAAGTTTATAACTTTAACCTTTTAAAAATTTCAAAGTTTCAAAGTGCTAAAAGCTCCAGTGACCCACTTTTTATTTAGTTGTTTGAGTAGAGTTGTGGGTGACTTAATCACTTTTCTCCTTTTTCAAAAACCTCAAAGTCATAAAGGATCTGATGATCCACTTTTTGACCCTCACTTGTTGAAAACTTAGATTTTTGTCTTTGACGGAGGCACGTCATGTTTTATTACTTTTCTCCCCTTTTCTCTTAAGGACTGCATTGGTGACTTTATAACTTTTTGCCCTTTTTATTTTTGCGAGATTTCAAATAAAATTTGGGAATTTAATAAATTTTATTCTTTTTTTGGAAAAGAACTCAAATTCCCAAAACTCCCGATGACCCCTAGTTGACTTAACATATCGTTTCTTTGACTTTTTTTGGTGGAATTTCAGGAAACTTTATCATTTTATCCCTTTTACAAAAACTTAGAGTTTTAAAAGCAAAAACATTCGACCTCTCACCTTTATAATGTACATAGACCATGTGACCTCTTGCATGTCTACGGGGTCTTGGGCCACTTTAGAACTTTGTTCCTTTTGAAATATTAAAATTTTAAAAGGAAAAATAATTTTGCCCTTCCACTTTTCATTTTTGCAATAAACCCTTTACGATAATCATTTTAAAAGGATGCCACGTGTACACCTCAGGGCCTACTGAGAAACTTTATCAATTTTTACCAAAATAATGAAAAAGGATAAGTTCACCAAATTGACCTGCCATTTTCATAAGCTAGATTGAGGTTTGCATCAAATTTTTGTGGTTTAATTTGAGCCATTCGATCTTTTTACTTTAAAATCTCACTCATGATCTTTGCATTCGACCTTGCGTTAATTGAAGGACTGGGTTTTATTCTTGGCCATTCAATCTTTGTACTTTTGATTTATGATCGTCAATTGATTAACATTTAAGTCAAAGTGAGTTAGGTTGATTAGGGTTGTTGATGAGTAAAACACTTGAACCCTAATCTTTCACATTTCACTTTTGAGCTCTACAAAATAAATGAATTCTGCCAAAAATGTTTTTAAACGACCACCATTAATGAAAATTTGAGCTCATATTTTATTTTCTATTATTAATGGCCTTCATTTTAACCATTTTCAAGATCGATTTTGTTCTCTATACTACAGACTTGCTAAAATTTTCCATTTGGATTTATTTGAGTTCAAGCTTTTCATAAAAACTTTGCATCTGTAGGAGCTTTGTGAAGATTCAATGAGCGTCATTGTTGAGGTTTGTGAGCTTGATCTCATTTTGTAAAATGAATATTTGTTGATTTCTTACACTGTAATGCCATTATTTTGAGCAAGGTATTCGCAAGTTTTGTTTTTGTGTGATATCTTGAATGTATATTTTCTCATTTTGTTAATATTTAGCTTTTCCCTTTACTTTTGAATGAACGCTTCAGATCTTACATTTTTACTTGTGGGTATCATTTTCTCTCTTAATTTTTGTGAGATGGACTCAAATTTGTTGTGGGTAATTGTATTTTTAGCTCTAAGCTGTTTGAAAAAAATGACCCGCATAAAAAGAATACCGTCATTGATGAAATTTGAAGCTCTATTTATATTTCCAAACTTGTAATTTTTGCATTCTCTCAAATCTTGATACACATTCAATGGTTTTTGAATCAGAGCCAAGATATATATTTTCTTTTATGGGCTCTACAACTACATTCACTCTTTTGAGTTTTGATTCAACAAGCTGTATGGATTTTAAAGGTCCTGCATGAATGAATTGTTTCTTACAAATTATTTAGATACCCATATGTTTTTCACTCTATGGCTTAGGTTATTTACAACCCATATTTGAGGTATTTTACCTTTGTCATATGGGTAATAGAAATTATTACTCCTTTTGATTCGTAATTTGTTCTTCATCCATGTAATACCATTCTCAGGCATAAGCCTTGATTTAGATGCCTTCATTGAAATATTGTAATCTTGTTTCTTTTACTTAGATACTTTGTTTCTTTGATAGTATTTCTGGCATACTAGAAAACTTGAAATGTTTATTTTACATGGTGAAGCCCTGTCAAAATTCTTCCATAATTCTTTCTTATTCGGTTCTGATCTGGAGCATGTACTCTGTCTGCAAGTCTTTTGTTTCTTTAGAATAGTTGTTAAACCTTGAGTTGCATTCTCTTTCACTCTGCAGAATAGTAATTGAACTCTGAGTTGCATTCCCTTTTCACTCTATAGAATGTAACGTCAAATAAAATTGATTGAAAAGTACAAACTAAAACAATAATGAGGATTGAATTAATTGATTTATTTTCCTTGGGTAACTTTGTCTCTATAAACTTAAGAAAATAGTTAGAAAATATTTATGCCTTTTGGCCTCTCTTATGTCCATGGATTTCTTTTCTTTTCTATTCCTCTTCTCTCTGAGAGAGTAAATTATGCATGTAGTATGATCTTCAAGTAATTTGAATCTCTTGTTCTTTAAGAGATTCATATGCATGGATTAGAACAATTTAGGAATATGAATCAACCACAGGATCTTAAGCGATGATTTCCCTCTTTTCTTCTTTTCAAGTCTGATTCTTTCCAGTGCTAAAGATTAAGACATATAAACCAAAGGAAAATACCCAAGGCATTGATGGGTTCACTCATACTTCTTTATTTTCTCTTTCATGCATGTGTACCTCCTATTTATGTAGTCGTACCTTACTTTTTTGTTACATCACATTGCTTGTGTGGGAACACTTGAAATTCCTATGAATAAAACATTGAATTTTGAAGTTGAGTTGTTTATTTCTTTCTGCATTTCCTTTTCTAATTGGATTGTATAATGAATGAACAACTAAGTAATATAATTGAATATTTTAATCATGAAGGAAAGAACATTAAAAATACATGTAACATTCGGTAATGAACTCTACTTTTTGTAATATGCATTTAATGTCTTCTATTCCAAGACTTAATATTTTGCCTATTCTACAATTAGATGTCTTCATTAAAATGACACAAGCTGTTGTCCTTCATGGATTTGTGTTCTTTTGCTAAGGATAGTCAAGAAATTGTAGACCATGTGATATCTTACATTTTGTAACAACACACATAGCTGCAGATCTCATGTAATCATTAATTAATTCAGTAATAACAATATTTTATGAAGAAACTCCCCTACCATAGGTATACTTCACCAATGCTATCCATCATAACGAAGTTTCGAGTTTCCCATTTTTGCACAAGTGCAAAAATTTTCAACAGGTCTGATGATGGTGTTAGCACAAAACATAAAATACTATTCAACCATTGGGTTTTAGTTTGTTTGTTCAAATAAAGAAGTTGAGTAAAAGATGTAACTCATGGAATGCATTGGGCTAGGAAAAGGGTTTTAAAAACTTGGAAGTATTTGAAGAAAGTGAATTTATTGTTAAACAAGTTAGAGGATCTCTAAAGAGGTAAAAAAATAGGGTATAAGACCTCATTGAAGACTTAGAGGCATTTAACATCCAGTCCATACCAAGAAAGAAGAGCGAATTTACGGACAAGATAACGAAATATGTGAAACATTTTATGTGGTTGATAGTATCAAAAGGGATAACACACAACCTCATATGAAGGTAGTTGTGAGTCCATTAGTTCAGATAATAACACAAGTTGGAACGTGTTTTAAAATGCTAAAAAAATCCTTAATTTCCTATAGGAAGTAGCTGAATTCTCCACCAAGAACTAGGATAAATTAGTGAAAAATATGGGCACTAAGTGGTTCAATTGTCGAAAATAAAGATTCAAAATTATTGGTGACATTAGTATCAATTTTCAATCCCGATGACCAATTCTAGAAATAAAATGAAAACATTGAGGTCAAAGGGTAGGATTCAAAGCTCATTTTAGTTGGGGAGGAAAGGTAATCCAAATGAGAAAAGTGACCAGCGATAAAGAAAAATTGGACTTCATATAACTTGTTCAAGAATTCTCAGATGTCTTTTTGGGAGCTACAAAGAATTGAAGGGATTCAATACAAAGTTAGCATAACACACTATTAAACTAGATCCAAAAGCTAAGCCTTTTGTGGAAACAAAGACTATTTAATGCTCACATTAAGCCCCTCATGAAGAAAGAGCTGAAAAAAATCATTGAGGAAAGCATCATATTTCCAATCAAATACTCAATTTGGTGTAGACATCAAAATGAGGTCATGCTCCCCCTTAGCCCTTTGTTAATTAATTGACTGAACTAATTAATTTAATCATGACTCCTTTCACGGACACTATATTAATTAAATTAATCTTTATTCTCATTATAACTATTATTTAATTATCCTAATTGACTTAATACCCACCCCTCCACCTCACCTAGCCACCTCACCCTAAGCCTATTATTAGCAGGTTTCCATAACCAACTAAAACCTAATTAAAAACCTATAATTAAAGACCTAAACCTCATTCTTGTCGACACTGATGGTCACTCCTGCTCCTATCCAAATGAATAGTGAGATCTGGCAGCCGTTATAGCCATGATCTCCTATTTTTAGCATGCCTAGGGAATCTCACCTTAGAGTGTCGGTCAGCCACAGACGATGAAGGTCATCTTGTAACTACCATCGGTTACCATTAATGCATGTTTCTTACCTCATTTTCAAGGTTGGCACATTGAGAACGGATTCTCTAGTATGCAAGCAACAAAAATGACTTCTCTCCCACACACAAATGACTAACATCCACTTAGAGGCAATCCAACACACATTCAGACTAAGATTTGAGTAGAACCAAGTAAGAAGGAGCCCAGGCAGTCCATGTAGGAGCTCTATAGCACTTGGTGGTTCCTCCACACCACTTAGCCGTACCGGCACCTCAAATCCTCAGGCACCTCCACATGTACCAGGTTCAAAGGTAAGTAGAATATCTTACTCTTATGTTTTCCTTCCCTTCTTGTATTGTGTTTCCTTATTACTATATTGTATTCATTTTTGTTACATGCACCTTGCTTATCTAAGTTTCCACATACCATTTATGTACACCTACACCCCAATAGCCACTGAAAATCCTACGAAAGCCCATCAAAACCTCTCGAAAACTCACCCCAACCAACCTTGTCCTTTGTACAATAACAAAGGAGACCCAAAACCATCTCTGTGGGATTTCCAGTATTCCACGGTGGCCAGGCATTGATTTACCCATAATGCACATTGGTTACCTTGCGAGTACCCTAACCCCATACCATCCCTTACGAACTCACCTGTAATTTACCCTACCTTCACGGAACCTTCTAAAACTCATCCTCTGACCTGATAGCCCTCCTAGGCCACATCAAGACCTCATTTAGTCCCCTAACAACCTGAGAAACTCTCCCTCAAGCCCCTATTTTGACCCCTTTCAAACTACTAGTGACCGGCATTGGTCACCCCTAACCAGCCATGGCTACCTTCGGATCGACATCGGTCATGTGTTCCTCACCTTGACCTAGAAAAAATACCAAACACCTTAACCATTGACCAAGATTACCAGAATCATACCTTGACCAGATTTTTGCACTGTGACAACACGTTACCTCTCTAGATCGATCGTAGCTTAGCACATTACTTTTAGATTCATTTATTGTATTTGAGTGAGATACCTAAATCATTTAATTACGGTAGGAATTTATTATTGTCTTAAATTAAAAAAATTTAAACGGTGGGTGATAATGACTAGGATGTACCGTACTTCCTAGAACTACCACATGCTAGGCATTCCACTACCATATATAATTTAACCTGTTTTTGTGGTCTTGTTTTGTCTTTGGGTATTTCCTCACACCAAAAGGAAGCTCTCATGGTCAGCTCTGGATTGAGTAGTCGATGCACGCTCACAAAAATCTTCAACTCCCTCTATACAAGGTATTCCTCATGTGCCAAATACCTTATTTGTTTAAATCAATACTTGTAAGAAATGCTAAGAAATCAGGTGAAACATTTTGGCATGCCAGTGGGACCCATTCGAAGTTCCTTGCATAGATTATTCATTCTTAGGTGAAAAAATTGTGTGTTTGTTTCCCTTCTAATAGCATTCACATTAAAATTTTCTCCTTGGCAACATTCTTCGCTTTCTACTTGATCCAAAAGACACATCTTTTGGTGTACTTAAAAGAACGCTTCTTCTTGTTTTCTACATTTTAGTGAAAGGGCATCCCTCTTCCTGTTCATCTCTTTTTGTCATCGAATATCACACTTTCGATTTGGGCTTAAAATTATTTGCATTGTATTTCTGCTTTCTTGCATTTAGTGAAGATTAATTGAGGGAAACCTATATGCTGGAAGTCATGCCCAGCTGATGGTTGACAAACGAACCATAGAAAACACTCTCTCTTCTTCTGAGTCATATCCAAACTGCATAGAGAATCTAATTAACACATATTTCTAAAACAAATTCCTTCTTGGGAAATCCTGACAATGATCTGCTTGATCTTGAGGATTGTCGAGTCCACCCGAGCTCGTCGCTTCTATCAAGTACACCATCGAGAAGATGCCCCCACAATATTCCTAAAATCTCACCCTCTAGAATTCCTTCTTCGTAGGAAGCCTTCCTCACCAAACAAGTTCTATTGTTCTGTTCATAACAATCAGTCCACAAAAATAGCATAAGCTAAACAAACGTATTCGAATAGGCACTCTTAGGAATGTTTTTTCTTAGTGTTCTATCGATTTACATTTTTAGGTGATTTCGTTCTTCATTTTCATTTTTCCTTGGACACTCCTAATCATAGTCGGTGTATTCGACTTTGTCTGAGTGTGCCTGGACCATATCTACATCATTCTAAGACTTCTGGGGTTGATTCCACATTAAATTTTAAATTACAACCACCTTTCTTCTTCTCTATTTCAATTTCATAGTAACCAGTGACGATTATCCTTATCATCGGTTACCCCCTAACAGCATTGGTTTAACCCTTAACCGGTGTCGGTCTATAGTATTTTGGATACCTATCCAAAAGATACCTATTTCATCTTTTGAGTGTTAAAAGCTCCTTTCACCTTCCATACTGTCATTATTATGGTCACATTCACCATATATATTCTCCTTTCCTTAGATTATCAATATGTAACTTCATTTATTAGAATTTCAATTTCTCACGAATAAAGCACCGATTTAACCTAACCGGCATCAGTCCACCCTAACCAGGAGTCGGTTTACCCTAAGCGGTGTTAGTCATCCCTTGTTATTTTACAGCTCACCTTTTGACCTAATTCACTCACCATTGACTATTTTCCCACTTTTGTTGTGTTATGTGTCATTCAGATAGAATACAGTCTTTCCATATTAGTTCTGTCTACATGGTGCTGACCCATAGTTAGGAAAGCACCCTCATATTTCATGCTAGTCGTCTACCACTCCCACCTAGCCCTTCACCACCTTCCATTTCATCACCCATGGATCCCAATCAACCTATCACCATTCCCACAGGTGACACAAAGTTTGCATGACTCTTGGATCAAAATATTGCTGCCTTAAACTTCTACCTCACCCATTCCTCCACTCAAGATTCCTAAGGAAAATTGATATATGGCATGCACGTATCCCTACCTCTAGCCCTTATGTCTGCTTTTGCATCAGCCCCTCCTACTACCACATTACCCTCACCTATCTTATCCCCCATCGTTTCACATCTAGACCCCATGCCCACTTTGACCGCCACATCCACTACTTCTATTGCACCCATAGTCTCCACCATACCTTCATCCACTACCCAGAACATAGCCTTATCCACACCTGTTGTCTCATACATACTTGTCGCAACACAACCACCCTTGGTGTCGATGACCACTACCCCATTTCAAAACATTTTCCTTTCTATCCCACAATCTCTACCTCCTATCTCTACGAGTCACTACTGTTGTCCCGACTTCGTATACCTATTACCAGACCACCTCACATTTCAGCTATCATTCGGTCTAGGTATATACCCCCTATCGCCCTCTCTCAATTCAAACCTCCTTATTTGACACCACCATATAATGGAATGTCACACTCCTCATATGTCCAACAACAACCTCCTTTCACTACAAGAGGTACCCAATCTTCACAACCTAACAATGACTTTATCAAGTTAATGATGGACAAGATGTAGACACTAGAAGCATCTATTTCTAGCTCACGCAATTATCTCACTTATGACAAAATTTGTAATGAGCCCATTCACCCATCCATTCCCATTCGTCCATATCCTGTACCTTTGGGAGATTCCTAAATTTAATCGCTTGATAGTAAGGAGGACCCCTGACAACATTTTTGGTCTTTCAAACATGGGTGCTACCTTATTACCCATGATGACGCTTTGTTTTTGGGAACCTCTCCCATGTCCCTCACCGGTCCTGCATTGGAGTGGTATAGTGGATTACCTAGAAATTCCATCTTCTCATTCAATCAAATAGCCCAAGCCTTCTTAGATCACTTCTCAATTAACATCGTCAAGAAGGTTACCATGGTGATCTCTATTTTACGCATCAAGATGATGATGAATCTATCGCAATTTTTTTCACTCGTTTGCGTAGCCTAATCAATAAAATCACTTTCCAATTACCATAAACCAAACTCGTAGATCTCTTCACATGAGCTTGTGCTAGACACATTTCACCTACCTTATAGGTGCAAACCTTCTGAACATTCGATGAGGCATTCACTATGGTCTGAAAACTAGAGATTCATGCTATTGAAGAGAAGAAGATCTAATTACGAAACAAGAACTCTGTTTCAATTCAAATGATACTTGCTCTTCCTCAAAATCTCGGATGAGCTATTCCAAATCCAAAGGAAGCTGTGAACATGGTGGTACTTAAAGTCGGTCTTACCCATCCATCCAATCATGCTAAACCCTCATCTAATCTTTCACCGGTCCAAACCTTTCAATTCAAATGTGAACAAAATAAATACACCCCAATTGGGGAGCCATATTCATCCATTTTAGAGAAACTTATTAAATCTGGTGCTATCACCCTTCCTCCTATCAAACCACACACTAGTTTTGATCCCTCTCA
Source organism: Taxus wallichiana var. yunnanensis (assembly GCA_018340775.1). Classification (NCBI taxonomy): domain Eukaryota; kingdom Viridiplantae; phylum Streptophyta; class Pinopsida; order Cupressales; family Taxaceae; genus Taxus; species Taxus wallichiana. The sequence goes on from CM031240.1 coordinate 706,902,047, forward strand.
CCCCATACCAGCGTGGTACAAGGAAAATGACTTCTGTAACTATCACCGTGTAAATGGTCACAGTGATAGCAATTATATCACCTTTAAAAATATTATTTAGGTAATGCTCAAGAGGAGTCAGTTAGTCTTGGATAACCTGAATGCACTTGCCAACCAAAACCTTCACATATTCAAGAAACCATTTCCTAACCATTCCCCATCTACTGATCAAACTAGTGATGCCTCAAACAATGATAGTAATACACACGAGGTACATGCTATCTTCATTGACTTACCAGTTGCTACTCATTTATCTCATGTCCCCTCCATCGAGGAAATCCTAGCCCGAAGTCCTCTACCTACATAGGAACCTACTTCATCTATTCCTCCACCCATAGAGGAAAGCCCTTCATCTCCCCTTGCACTCACAGAGGAGTCTCTCATTGACAAAGAGATCATTTCACCTTCACCTTCTCCACCTAGTGAGCCATCACCAATTGTACCTCCTTCACCCACAGAGGAGCACCCATCATCTCCCTCACCTATTCAGGATCTAGTAGATATTTTGTTACCATTAGGTGACCTACTTTTGGATCTCTTACCTATAGAAGATGAATCCGGTGATTTCCCCTTATCTAGACACATTTCACGAGAATTTCCCTCAATCCACAACTACCACTTCTACCAAAATACCATTATCACATTTGGCGACATACAAGTGTTGATATGTGATTTCTTATATAAGGATGTGTTCCTCGATTTAGAAATCATGCTTGATATGTATTGTAATTTCCTTGCAGATTGCGAGATCTTGGTGAGTCGAATATGATTAGACTCTTTTATTTATTTCATTTTGTGTCGAATATTAATCGATCACGGAATGAATTATAGAGATATTCATCTATAATATCTAGTCTTGGATCGGTGGAATTGATCCAAGTAATGCTTTAAATTTGTTTGTGATGAATTAGATCGCGGACCTTGAGCAGGTGCCAGGTATGGAAGCATTGATTAAGCTGGTCAGGAGTATGACTCAGGCTGATCTTGGGAAATGAATTGGTTCCGATATCGAAGTATATCTGGAAGGTCTCGGACGTGGACCAAGTAATAATTCTGCATCATGTATATTCCTGTAGCCTACTTGGTGTATAGGAGTGAATCCTGTTCGGAGATGCATGATTTTAGGTCTTTTCTTGGCATATAAAATGTTATACCTAACTGGAATTATTAATGGTTAGTAACCTAAAACTAAAACCTAACCTAGGGGTTAGATTAGTGTTAATCTAACCTAGACCTAGGCTATGTGTTAATGTCCTAAGTTAGTAACTACATGTAATATGGTTAGAATATGTGTTATCCTAAATTCTAACCTAAGATACTAACCTAACTAATGAGGAGAATGGAAAGGGGCCTATGGAAGGGGGTGCGAACCATGGGCGGCGTTCTCTATGACATTTAATGCGTGGATAAGGATGAGGGATAGGTCATGGCGAAGGTTTAGGCAAGCGGCTAACTGTGTGCGAGGCGTAGCGGATTCGCTAAGTTTGGAAATGGACTTGAATTTTCATTGGGTATCGCCAATCGGCGGTCGGTGGAAGTTGAGTTTAAGCGGGAAAGTTGGTTTAATGGCATTCAATATTCTCGGAACGAGCCGGAACTCGCGAGAAGGCATGCAAATGGGAAGTTTGATGGTTTGTTTGGTTTGTCGCGATTTTCGGTTTTCTCTCTGCTTGTTTCTTGGTTCTTCGCACTTTTGATCCTCTTTGAGTTGCATGGCAAGTATGAACTGCTCTAGCTCTTTTCTGTCATGGAGGATATATATGTGATGGAGATAGCGAAATTTTGTTGGTCGCTTTATCTTGGAAAAGAAAAGGAAGTTTGAGCTCTTCTGTAGTGCAGCTTCGGAAATTTGATCAAAAATACGAGGCATGTTAGGCCCTAACCTTTAAATATCTTCTTTGTCTTTCAAGTGATTTCATTAGAACAACTCTGTTCGAAGGTTTTGAGAAAATAGAGGATTTTCTATGGAGATCTTGTTTGATTTTTGATCTTTGTATCTCTTGGTTCGATTTTTCAATTTCCTCTTGATGGGTGTTTGTTAAATTCGAATTGTGGCTCTATTTCCTTGAGTATTCATTACGGCTTAAATATGTGGGATATTTATTTATAAATGAGTATGAATGCTCGACTTTGTTCGGCGTGAGCCCATAGAATATACACGTTGGGTATAGACCACTGTTATGTAGTTGATTTGTGGTCATCGTTTCTTGTTGTAGGAGCTGTATGAAGGGATGCGATGGATATCGTATGATGGATCAGTTTTATTGATCCTTTTGTAACTCTGTCGTGGTTTTGGGTGACAGTGACTAATGATACTTTTTGGGTTTCATTTGTCTTCTAATTTTTGCTTGTGAACGGGTAACTGTTGTGTTACCGTAGTCTTTACGACCCAGTGGAAGTTGTTCTTCCTTGTTATTGTGGTAACGGGATTATTGTTGACTGTGTACAATATTGATACATCTATACTTTATTTGGACGACTCAGAAGAGTCCTTGATTGAATCGTATATTGCTGTCCACTGCTGAGAATGTAGATTCATCCATGAGTTTTGTTATTTGTCTTCGTGGAAGCCTTGTAGAGGTAACAGGTCTTTTGTTCACTGCTATTTGTAATGATTAAGGATATAGATTTCCTGGGCATGCATTGCATTCTTTTTGTAAATTTGTTCAAAAGTTTTGAGAGAGGCTCAGTTGTTTTCCTTGTTTTGAAATGGGTATTCGATTTGCTTACATTTGTTTTATTCTGAATGATTGCCATGAATGGCATAGAAGGATTTATCAGCTAATTTCATATTACGCTGCTGTAGGGATTCAGCGGTTATGAGTATAAACCCATTAACAGTATACAGTGTGAATATATATAGATTTATAAATGTTGTGATTTGGACGACTCTGAGGAGTCGATTGAATGATTTATATTATATTTGAGCCGAATATAATTAAGTAGTTGGTGAATGATGAACCAGTGGCTTGAAGAAATAACATGTACTAAGACCTCTGTTATTTTCTGGAATTACTTTTGTGTTGCATGGATTTTTGTTGAACAGATTCTTGGGTGTATTTTTATGTTCATTCCTTGTAATCTTGTGCGAAAATTTGGCATGACTTAGTCGGGTTTCTTGAATTGAAATCGGTAATTAAAAGTTACGCTTTGAGTTTTAATATGTACACTATTTACTTGTCAGAGGAAACATTGGCAATCATTTGTCATTCCTTTGTTGTTCGGGTTTAGAGAATTGTGGAAGTCAACTTTGTATCTTCTATTGTCCTAGTTGAAACTTGACTTGATATCTTGTTGTTGATATTGGACATTTTATGCGAGTAATGAGTCATATCGAGGTAGCGTGACTCTGTATAAGTGAATCGTGAGTACTTTTGACCAACTCCGATTTAGTACGAGATGTATATACAGGGTGATGTGTTCCTTTCTGATAGGATGCGGTACTGTGTTTAAAAAAGACCTAGTATTGGGCTTAAGGTTGATACATGGATTATTGATGTGATAGTTGTTGTACAGGAGTTTTGCTGTGTTTCTATTTCTTGATTTAGAACAGCGATCTTTCTTGTGGCTTGTCTGACTTGTTCATATACAAACTGGTTGAAAGTTTTCATATGTGAAAGCGGTACAGTAATGAACTAATGTGAATGAAATGATCTGACCAATGTTGTGATTTTGGATTCAATGCTTGTTGTGTATATTCGTTCCTTGATTTTTAATATTTGATGAAGTATTGAAAGTGATTAAGACTATTTTGTAACAATGTTAGAGTTACATATTTGTAATCATTTTGTATTACAAGGCATAGTGCGAATATGTTTACTAATGTGAATATCTGATCTCATTTAAACAGGGTGTTTAATGAAAACAATTGATGGATTGCAATTGTTTTAAAAGTTAGTGCTTATCATGCTCAGTTCATTGAACTGACTCATGTTGACTATTTTTGCAGATGGTTACCGTAAGAGGTAAAAGCAATGCAGATCTGACAAGCTGATCAGATTGTTTATTTGATTTATAATGAATTACAGCTTGATTTTACAGATGTACTATATGTGAAAAGATGTTTCTTTTCCGTTGAGCATTGTATCAAGTATGTTGTTGCATAAAATGTAATTGTATAGTTTTGAAAGGAATGGAAATAAGTGTTTGAAACTTATGTGTTGTATTCTATTTCTGATAGTTGACCTTCTTCGGTTTATGTAACGAAGGGGCATTGTTATCATTGTATAATATGAATGCTTTTGTGATTGACAATGAAAGCTTGCAAGAAAATGAGATTGAATTCTTATGAGTGTTTAGTAGTTCTAATTTGTGCTAGCGAAAGCAATATTGGATTTAAATAATTGTCTTTCTAGAAGATAGGTTAAAAATGAGCCTAAAGAGAACGCTAAACAAGCTGGATTAAATTACTAATCCCTAGTCCTAAGTATAACAGGACAATATTAAATTGGATTCTTAATCATTTATATCTTTATACTAAAAAGTATGATATAAATTCAATTAAGAGAACTGATATTCAATCAAATGGAGTTCAGATGGCAATCTCGAGCAAAGGTTATGAGGTATTGTCCGATTCTGTTGCTTTAGAATCAGGTGTATTCTAATGACTCCTTGATGAAGAACTTGACCTTAATATCTCTACCAAGTAATGGGTTTTATAGAGGAGGGTCGTCTTAAGGTGAAGAATCCATGGATCGGAAAGGCTAACCTTAGGGAAAAGTCTTTAAAGTAATTTAAACTCAAGTGCGTAACGCTTGTTACTGAGTAGATCTTTTCGAGGCGGATTTAAAGGTTGACGACATAAGTCAACTGCAGGGTTGTACCTCCGAGAAGATTAGGATCTTCTCGAAGTTACAACAATGCAGATGACTTATGGCGACACCCTTTGCATTGATCGCTAAGATTTACACTTGATTTCGCACGAGTTACCCTGGGACCAATTAAGAACGTGGTCATGTTATAAGGCTGCCTAGGAGATTCGGGGTATCATGACACACTGGTTGAACTGCAAGGTTGAACCAGTATGTCACTATATCCCTAATCCTCGTGGGCATCCATATAACATTATCACCTTGTTAATCTGCCTCGAGTGATTCGATTGTGAAAGGAAGGGTGTGTGTAGTCGATGTAAGACATTCTATATAACATATGAATGGGGTGAAGGACGTATTCAGTTGGCGAGTATGCCGTTAAGGAATACGAGACATAAATGATATGTTTCAAATCTTTGGCCAAAGTATCATGAAAGCTGCTGATTGCGTTGTCCTAATTCACCTAGTCTAAGGGATGAGATGCCGATGAATAATAGTAACAATTATTTGAGTTAGATTCCTTAGGCAGAGCATTACGAATCCCAGTTAGGGAAGAGAACCGCAAGAGTAATGTGTTAAATAAAAAACACGGACTCTTATTACTCATGAATAGATCGGTAGATTTACCGAGTCATGGAATGAATAGATCGGAGGTACTCAGGAGTCATTCTGTTGCATATGGTTATGCATTATATAAATGGTTATTTGAATTGTGAGTTCTAAATTATGTATTTAGAACCAGGATGCAATTATCAAAAAAAAAAAAAAAAAAAAAAATTCACTTGTTCTAAAGTATAAAATGAGGATGTTACATCTTGGTATCAGAGCTGAAGGTTGCAGCTCTTGGACCTATTGAGTCCATAATCTGATAAAAACCTGAATTTTCTTGTAACAGAAAATGGTTAGAACAAGAGGGAACGTTGCGAGTAATGCTCCACCTGAAGGAGGAGCGGCAACAACCCAGAAACTTGATGAGATCCTTGCTGCCCTGTTGGACACAAGAGATCGCTTGGCTGTACTTGAACAGCAGGTGATGGGAAATGAGGAGGATGAAGAAGCTGATAATAATAATCAGCAACCTCCTGAGGACAACCCCGACACGGGTGTTGATGTTAATCTTTGTGAATGCACTGTCTGACGAGGAAAACAAAAGGCAGAGTTAGCGTGAGAACTCACTAATGATATAAAAGGATAAGTCCACCTAAGTATGATGGCACCACATTAGGAGATGGGGAGAAGCGGCTCGTGAAATGGAGAAGTACTTTGCAATAAGGAACTTCTCAGAAGAAACCAAGGCTATTTGGGGAGCCTATCAGCTTTCTCACGAAGCATCTTCGTGGTGGGATAGCCGAAAAGCTGAGCTAAACATTGATGAGACCAATATTACTTGGGATCAGTTTAAAGGCTATTTTAGGCAACGTTGGCTGCCACAACTTTTCTATGATCAGAAAATGACAGAATTTTAGAACTTAGCTCAAGGGAAGCTACAGTGGCGAATCTTTGGGAGCGGTTTACAAAACTCCTCAAGTATGTACCGCATGATATCAAGCGGCGAAAAGTTCAAGGATACGGAAATTCATCATGGGATTGAATCCTGTGATAGGGGGAGAGGTCGATGTTCACAGTCCAACCACTATGGAAGGAGTTGTTGAAAAGGCCATAAGGCAAGAACAGAAATTAAAGGCTATTTCTGCTCATAAGGAGGAAGTGCGGAAGAAGACTGCAAACCCTTCTTCAACCTCTCTTGCACCCAGAAAAGGACCGTGGAAAAAGTTTGGAAACAAGAGTAAGTTTCCAGGAGAAAACAACAAGAAAGCAGCAGTAAATAAGCCTGCTGGAAATGTAAGGGATAATTTTGTTAAAAATTATAACAATGGGCAGAAGCCCTATGGAGGACAGCGTGACAATTACAAGACTGGAGGAAATGCTGAGCCTAAGAAGGGACCTGTAGGAGGCTGCTACAATTGTGGCAAGGACCACTATGCGAATCAATGTCCTTTGAAGAAGGATGATCGTAATCAGCAGCATAAGATACATGTTGCAGTAGCAGACAAGCAAGCTGAAAAGCAAGTAACACCTATAGAAGTTAGGGTAAGTTATTCGGCATACTGTCACTATTCTTTTTGATACAGACTCTTGAATGTTTTATTTCTAATAAACTTGCTTCTAAACTTAAAAGAAAAGCTAGGAAAATGGATAAATCTTGGACTGTAGAGTACGGTAATAATTCTGTTCATACAGTGAGTATGTGTCTCTTTGGAGCAGTCCTTGATTTACCTAATTTCTCCACGGAAGTTGATCTCTATGTTACACCTTTAGGATCATATGACATTATTATTGGTGTCAATTGGTTAGCTGACCATAAAGCAAAGGTAGATTGCTATGAAAAGAACATAAAATGTTTAGATGATCAGCTGGAATCAGCAGAGATTCAAGGTGTGAAACGAGAAATTTCAGTTAGAAAACTGTCAGCTATGCAGCTTAAAAAGGCTAAGAATAAAGGATGTACTCTTTATGCAGTAAAGATATCTGAATCTTCAGAAGAAGATGGTGATTACATGAAGCAAATTCCACTGTTACAAAGTTTCAGGGATGTTTTTCCTGAAGAATTACCGGGGTTACCACCCAAGAGAGAATTTGACTTCACCATTGAAATCAAACCAGGAACTGAACCTATTTCCAAAGCGCCTTATAGGATGACTACTACAGAGTTAGTCGAGCTTAAGGCACAGTTGCATGAACTTTTGACAAAGGGTTTGATTAGACCAAGTGTGTCACCTTGGGGTGCGCCTGTAATATTTGTGAAAAAGAAGGATGGAACACTAAGGCTGTGTATTGATTATCGGATGTTGAACAAAGCAACAATCAAGAACCGATATCCACTTCCAAGGATAGATGATCTGTTTGATCAAATGCGTGGAGCAGCGGTTTATTCTAAGATAGACCTTCGATCTGGTTATCATCAACTAAGAATTAAAGAGGAAGATATTCATAAAACAGCTTTCCGAACAAGGTACGGACACTATGAATTCACAGTTCTACCCTTCGGGTTAACTAATGCACCCGCAGCCTTTATGAATTTAATGAACAATATTTTTCAAGAATACCTGGACAAGTTTGTACTTGTATTCTTGGACGATATTCTCATTTATTCTAAAAGTGTTGAGGAGCACAATGAGCATTTGAAGATAGTTTTGGGAATTTTGAGAAAGAGAAAGTTGTATGGTAAGTTATCCAAATGTTCTTTCTTTGATTCAGAGGTTCACTATTTGGGTCATGTTATAAGTAAAGAAGGAATCGCTGTAGATCCTTCAAAAATAGTGGCAATAACTGAATGGCCTGCGCCAAAGAATGTACATGAAGTAAGAAGCTTCATGGGTCTTGCAGGTTACTATAGAAAATTTGTAAAGGATTTTTCTAAGGTAGCTGCACCAATAACTTCATTGCAAAAGAAGGATAAGAAATTCATGTGGAATGACAAGTGCGAAGCGGCTTTCAAAAGTCTGAAAGACCAGTTGACTTCTGCACCTATATTGGCTGTACCAGACCCTAATGGGAATTTTACTGTTGTAACGGATGCTTCTGGGGAAGGCCTTGGAGGTGTTTTGTTACAAAATGATCAGGTCATAGCTTATGAAAGTAGAAAACTTAAGTTACATGAGCTGAATTATGCCCCTCATGATTTGGAACTTGCTGCCATTGTTCATGCGCTTCAAGTCTGGAGACACTATTTACTTGGAAAACCTTTTGAGTTGAAGACTGATCACTTGGGACTGAAATATATTTTACTCACCCAATCTGAATGCCAGACAGAGAAGGTGGTTAGAATTTTTATCACAATATGACTTTGATATTAGCTATATCAAAGGGAAGGAGAATAGAGTAGCTGATGCTCTAAGTCGTAGGAGGCACATTTCTGCTCTTATAACATTAAGAACTCAGTTTAAAGACGAGGTAAAAAGTGCCTCAGAATCAGATGCATATTTTCAGCAAGTAAAAGCAGCGCTTGCTGCAGAACCTAAAGATAAAAGGTATGAAGGTTTTCATTTTGATAATGAAGGAATCTTGCGTTATGAAAATAGGGTATATGTACCTGTGCTGAATGATTTAAGAAAGAAGTTGTTAGTTGAATTTCATAATTCACCTTTCTCTGGACACCCAGGTATCACAAAAATGCTAGCTGATTTGAAACAGCAATACTTCTGGAAAGGTATGAAAAAGGATGTGATTAATTTTGTGACTCATTGTCTGGAATGTCAGCGGGTGAAGGTAGAACATATGCACCCTGCTGGACTGTTATATCCTCATAGCATACCGCAGTACAAATGGCAAGTAATAACCATGGATTTTGTACAAGGACTACCTATGTCCGGGAATAAGCATGATGTTATCTGGTAGTTGTAGATAAAGCCCGACTAAGGTAGCTCATTTCATCATTTGGAAATCTAAAGGATGATTCACGAGTCTTTGCCAAGAGGTTCGTACACGAAATTTTCAGATTGCATGGTGTGTGCAGGCGATTATATCGCGAGGGATCCTAGAATGACGTCAAGGTTTTGGCAAACGCTTAACGCAGCCCTAGGAACAAAACTAAACTTCAGTTCTGCATATCATCCAGAAACGGATGGGCAAACTGAGAGGGTAAATCAAGTGTTGGAGGACATGTTGCGAATGTATTGCATGGATCAACAGTATAAATGGGAAGAGTATCTTCCATTAGTTGAGTTCGCATACAACAACACTTATCACTCATCTCTTAAGATGGCACCATTTGAAGCACTTTATGGAAGAAAGTGCAGAACCCCTGTAAGTTGGGACAGTGTTGAGGATAGAGTGGTAATTGGACCAGAGATTCTCACAGAAATGGAACAGCAAGTTAAGCTGATTCGTGAACGATTAAAGGAAGCAGCGGATAGACAGAAGAGCTATGCTGACCTTAAGCGGGTTGACTGAAGGTTTGAGCTGGGTGATAAGGTTTTCCTGCGTGTTAAACCCAGAAAGAGCTCTATAACTTTTGGCAAGGCTGCCAAGTTGTCACCTCGATTTGTGGGACCTTTCGAAATTGTCGAAATAATCAACCCTGTAGCTTATCGTTTAGCATTGCCACCTGCTTTATCTCACATGCATGATGTTTTCCATATTTCTTTGCTTAAGAAATACGTTTCAGATCTGTCACATGTTTTAAATTGGAATTCCTTGCAGGTCCAAGACCCAGGAATAATCGTGGTTAAACCCACAAGAGTGCTGGAAACTCGCCAATTGCATTTGAGAAATCGTGATATACAGCAATGTAAGGTCCAGTGGGACCAGTTTAGCGAAGAAAGTGCAACTTGGGAAAACCTGGAAGAGATGAAAATTGCTTTTCCTTCTCTTTTTGCAACAGAATGAAAACTATTGACAAAAATATACTTTTTTATGGTGATTGTTTTTAAGTATTTATGAAAGCAGATTAAAGCGAGACTTTATTCGAGTTGAATAAATGTGTTGTGACATTGATTTCGGAACTATTTAATATGGAAGTAGTCACAGTGTTTGTGAACTAATAAATTGATTGACCTGAAGGTTAATTTAATATGTAATTCATCGGGACGATGAATCTTTTTAGGAGGAAGCATGTAACACCCTGAAGCTGTTGTTACTTTCTCTGGACATACAAGTGTTGATATGTGATTTCTTGTATAAGGATGTGTTCCTCGATTTAGAAATCATGCTTGATATGTATTGTAATTTCCTTGCAGTTACGAGATCTTTGTCGAGTCGAATATGATTAGACTCTTTTATTTATTTCATTTTGTGTCTGAATATTAATCTGATCACGGAATGAATTATAGAGATATTCATCTATAATATCTAGTCTTGGATCAGTGGAATTGATCCAAGTAATGCTTTAAATTTGTTTGTGATGAATTAGATCACAGACCTTGAACAGGTTGCAAGGTATGGAAGCATTGATTAAGCTGGTCAGGAGTATGACTCAGGCTGATCTTGGGAAATGAATTGGTTCCCGATATCGAAGTATATCTGGAAGGTCTCGGACGTGGACCAAGTAATAATTCTGTCATGTATATTCCTGTAGCCTAACGGCTGTATAGGAGTGAATCCTGTTCGGAGATGCATGATTTTAGGTCTTTTCTTGGCATATAAAATGTTATACCTAACTGGAATTATTAATGGTTAGTAACCTAAAACTAAAACCTAACCTAGGGGTTAGATTAGTGTTAATCTAACCTAGACCTAGGCTATGTGTTAATGTCCTAAGTTAGTAACTACATGTAATATGGTTAGAATATGTGTTATCCTAAATTCTAACCTAAGATACTAACCTAACTAATGAGGAGAATGGAAAGGGGCCTATGGAAGGGGGTGCGAACCATGGGCGGCGTTCTCTATGACATTTAATGCGTGGATAAGGATGAGGGACAGGTCATGGCGAAGGTTTAGGCAACGGCTAACCTGTGCAGACGTGGCAATTCGCTAAGTTTGGAAATGGACTTGAATTTTCATTGGACTGTCGCCAATTCTGGCGGTCGGTGGAAGTTGAGTTTAAGCGGGAAAGTTGGTTTAATGGCATTCAATATTCTCGGTAAACGAGCCCGGAACTCGCGAGAAGGCATGCAAACGGGAAGTTTGAGGGTTTGTTTGGTTTGTCGCGATTTTCGGTTTTCTCTCTGCTTGTTTACTGGTTCTTCGCACCAGTCCTCTTTGAGTTGCATGGCAAGTATGAACTGCTCTAGCTCTTTTCTCTGTCATGGAGGATATATATGTGATGGAGATAGCGAAATTTTGTTGGTCGCTTTATCTTGGAAAAAGAAAAGGAAGTTTGAGCTCTTCCTGTGGTCTGCTTCGGAAATTTGATCAAAAATACAGGCATGTTAGGCCCTAACCTTTAAATATCTTGCTGTCTTTCAAGTGATTTCATTAGAACAACTCTGTTCAAAGGTTTTGAGAAAATAGAGGATTTTCTATGGAGATCTTGTTTGATTTTTGATACTGTATCTCTTCTGGTTCGATTTTTCAATTTCCTCTTGATGGGTGTTTGTTAAATTCGAATTGTGGCTCTATTTCCTTGAGTATTCATTCTGGCTTAAATATGTGGGATATTTATTTATAAATGAGTATGAATGCTCGGCCTGTTCGGCGTGAGCCCATAGAATATACCTGTGTTGGGTATAGACCACTGTTATGTAGTTGATTTGTGGTCACCGTTTCTTGTTGTGGGAACTGTATGAAGGGATACTGATGGATATCGTATGATGGATCAGTTTTATTGATCCTTTTGTAACTCTGTCGTGGTTTTTGGGTGACAGTGACTAATGATACTTTTTGGGTTTCATTTGTCTTCTAATTTTTGCTTGTGAATGGGTAACTGTTGTGTTACCGTAGTCTTTACGACCCAGTGGAAGTTGTTCTTCCTTGTTATTGTGGTAACGGGATTATTGTTGACTGTGTACAATATTGATACATCTATACTTTATTTGGACGACTCAGAAGAGTCCTTGATTGAATCGTATATTGCTGTCCACTGCTGAGAATGTAGATTCATCCATGAGTTTTGTTATTTGTCTTCGTGGAAGCCTTGTAGAGGTAACAGGTCTTTTGTTCACTGCTATTTGTAATGATTAAGGATATAGATTTCCTGGGCATGCATTGCATTCTTTTGTGTAAGCTGTTCGAAAGTTTTGAAGAGGCTCAGTTGTTTTCCTTGTTTTGAAATGGGTATTCGATTTGCTTACATTTGTTTTATTCTGAATGATTGCCATGAATGGCATAGAAGGATTTATCAGCTAATTTCATATTACGCTGCTGTAGGGATTCAGCGGTTATGAGTATAAACCCATTAACAGTATACAGTGTGAATATATATAGATTTATAAATGTTGTGATTTGGACGACTCTGAGGAGTCGATTGAATGATTTATATTATATTTGAGCCGAATATAATTAAGTAGTTGGTGAATGATGAACCAGTGGCTTGAAGAAATAACATGTACTAAGACCTCTGTTATTTTCTGGAATTACTTTTGTGTTGCATGGATTTTTGTTGAACAGATTCTTGGGTGTATTTTTATGTTCATTCCTTGTAATCTTGTGCGAAAATTTGGCATGACTTAGTCGGGTTTCTTGAATTGAAATCGGTAATTAAAAGTTCTGCCTGAGTTTTAATATGTACACTATTTACTTGTCCAGAGGGAAACATTGGCAATCATTTGTCATTCCACTGTTGTTCGGGTTTAGAGAATTGTGGAAGTCAACCTGTATCTTCTATTGTCCTAGTTGAAACTTGACTTGATATACTGTTGTTGATATTGGACATTTTGTCTGAGTAATGGTCTGTATCAGGTAGCGTGACTCTGTATAAGTGAATCGTGAGTACTTTTGACCAACTCCGATTTAGTACAGATGTATATACAGGGTGATGTGTTCCTTTCTGATAGGATGCGGTACTGTGTTTAAAAAAAAAAAGACCTAGTATTGGGCTTAAGGTTGATACATGGATTATTGATGTGATAGTTGCTGTACAGGAGTTTTGCTGTGTTTCTATTTCTTGATTTAGAACAGCGATCTTTCTTGTGGCTTGTCTGACTTGTTCATATACAAACTGGTTGAAAGTTTTCATATGTGAAAGCGGTACAGTAATGAACTAATGTGAATGAAATGATCTGACCAATGTTGTGATTTTGGATTCAATGCTTGTTGTGTATATTCGTTCCTTGATTTTTAATATTTGATGAAGTATTGAAAGTGATTAAGACTATTTTGTAACAATGTTAGAGTTACATATTTGTAATCATTTTGTATTACAAGGGCATAGTCTGAATATGTTTACTTATGTGAATATCTGATCTCATTTAAACAGGGTGTTTAATGAAAACAATTGATGGATTGCAATTGTTTTAAAAGTTAGTGCTTATCATGCTCAGTTCATTGAACTGACTCATGTTGACTATTTTTGCAGATGGTTACCGTAAGAGGTAAAAGCAATGTAGATCTGACAGGCTGATCAGATTGTTTATTTGATTTATAATGAATTACAGCTTGATTTCTAGATGTACTATATGTGAAAAGATGTTTCTTTTCCGTTGAGCATTGTATCAAGTATGTTGTTGCATAAAATGTAATTGTATAGTTTTGAAAGGAATGGAAATAAGTGTTTGAAACTTATGTGTTGTATTCTATTTCTGATAGTTGACCTTCTTCGGTTTATGTAACGAAGGGGCATTGTTATCATTGTATAATATGAATGCTTTTGTGATTGACAATGAAAGCTTGCAAGAAAATGAGATTGAATTCTTATGAGTGTTTAGTAGTTCTAATTTGTGCTAGCGAAAGCAATATTGGATTTAAATAATTGTCTTTCTAGAAGATAGGTTAAAAATGAGCCTAAAGACGCTAAACAAGTGGATTAAATTACTAATCCCTAGTCCTAAGTATAACAGGACAATATTAAATTGGATTCTTAATCATTTATATCTTTATACTAAAAAGTATGATATAAATTCAATTAAGAGAACTGATATTCAATCAAATGGAGTTCAGATGGCAATCTCAAGCAAAGGTTATGAGGTATTGTCCGATTCTGTTGCTTTAGAATCAGGTGTATTCTAATGACTCCTTGATGAAGAACTTGACCTTAATATCTCTACCAAGTAATGGGTTTTATAGAGGAGGGTCGTCTTAAGGTGAAGAATCCATGGATCGGAAAGGCTAACCTTAGGGAAAAGTCTTTAAAGTAATTTAAACTCAAGTGCGTAACGCTTGTTACTGAGTAGATCTTTTCGAGGCGGATTTAAGGTTGTGACATAAGTCAAGCTGTAGGGTTGTACCTCTCAGAAGATTAGATCTTCTCGAAGTTACAACAATGCGAGATGACTTATGGCGACACCCTTTGCATTGATCGCTAAGATTTACACTTGATTTCGCACGAGTTACCCTGGGACCGATTAAGAACGTGGTCATGTTATAAGGCTGCCTAGGAGATTCGGGGTATCATGACACACTGGTTGAACTGCAAGGTTGAACCAGTATGTCACTATATCCCTAATCCTCGTGGGCATCCATATAACATTATCACCTTGTTAATCTACCTCCGAGTGATTCAGTTGTGAAAGGAAGATTTGCGCATGTAGTCAGTGTAAGACATTCTATATAACATATGAATGGGGTGAAGGACGTATTCCAGATTGACGAGTATGCCGTTAAGGAATACGAGACATAAACAGTATGTTTCAAATCTTTGGCCAAAGTATCGCAAGCTGCTGATTGCGTTGTCCTAATTCACCTAGTCTAAGGGATGAGATGCCGATGAATAATAGTAACAATTATTCAGTTAGATTCCTTGGACAGAGCATTCTGAATCCCAGATTAGGGAAGAGAACCGCAAGAGTAATGTGTTAAATAAAAACACAGACTCTTATTACTCATGAATAGATCGGTAGATTACCGAGTCATGGAATGAATAGATCGGAGGTACTCAGAGAGTCATTCTGACTTCATATGGTTATCATTATATAAATGGTTATTTGAATTGTGAGTTCTAAATTATGTATTTAGAACCGGGATGCAATTATCAAAAAAAAAAAAAAAAAAATTCACTTGTTCTAAAGTATAAAATGAGGATGATCTAAACATGCTAGAACCCTAGGGTTACACCAACATCAAACCTTGCCCATCCTTTTCTCAAGATAGACTTGTTTGAATCTTCTTGTATACCTACTAAACCTATCCCCCAACTTAAATGAAAAACCCAAACTTCTAGGCCACATACACCAACCTCACCTACCACACCTTTGTCACCTTCACCTCTACCATCCATCCTAGGACCTCACCCCTCGACCTTAACAAAACCTTTTCCCTCCAAGGGTAAACCTAAAACTCTCCTGACCCCTTCACTATAACCTACCATTCTTCCTAAGCAAACCTTGTGTTCTTCATCACCATCTATAACCTCTTTACCTCCTATACCACCATTTCCTTCTATACCTCCTTCACTACCTATGACATTCTCTTCCCCTCTACCTGTACATCCTTCCCAACCTCGACCAACACCTACCACTACACCTCGATATCCCCATGGGTCACTCGTCCTCTCCCACCATCATCCTTTCCATCTACATCACGTACTCCATATGCACCCCTATCTAAGCACAAACACCCAAAATTGAAAAACCTGTTAGTATCAAAATAAATAGTTAAACCTACTACTCCTTTTGTAGCCGTTTCCACCTCACGAACTTCCACCTAAGAAAGTGTGACCCAAACTCAAGAATTCATACCCCAATCTCCATCACAACCACACATTCTTCCATCCAAACCCACTTTTACTTCGCATTGTGATCCACTGGTAGGATCATACGCCACTATCCTCGCTAACCTTCTGGAAAGCTCTGTTATCACACTACCTCCTCTTAGACCTTATGACCCTCTCAAACCTAAACTAGAAGGGTTTGACGATACTAAAATTTGTGCTTACCATCATGTGCTAGGACATGATGTCGAAAACTTCAAGAGTTTAAAAGAAAGCCTCATTCAATTATGAACTTCTGACCTAAATTTTGTGGAGACGACCTCCTGGATGATGAACCTATTTCACCGCCACCAATTTACCCACAACTATACCACTCAACCCCATCTTTAACCCCCACAACCTTTCTATCCACCCTCAAAATTTGAACTCAATATGGTCCGTATCGGACATATTGATAAACCCCCTCTAAATGCCGGTGTTGGAAACTCATCACGAAGGATCTTACTCACCTCTTGGTAAATTCGCCATGCCTGTATACCTTTCATGGTAAACCCACTCCATCCACCTCTCTGCCTCAAATCAACATGGTTCACATTGCTACCCACGCTCAGAAAGACAAAGGGAAAGACAAGTGGCCCGATCCACCAACCAACCCGATACCCAACATATCAATTACACCCACACCTAAAATCACTATCCATGGTCCTACATATCCTATTTACGATGGGATTACACAGCGTGTGATGCTCAAACAACTACACCAATCCCCTCTCAAAATTTCACTATCTGATCTCATCCAAACCCTCGAGTCTCATTGTCAAGCCCTCATGGAGGTCCTTTAATCTATTGAGGTTTTACCCAATGACCTCATACCGTAGCTTCTACTATCACACCTCATCATGTCACCTCTCTCACCAAATTACCACCTACCTCTACACCTCCACCATCTCACTAGGTCACCACCCTCAGTTTCTCAGATGAAGAGATTGTACCCCACCAAACCGATGACCCAGATCCTACTCTTTTCATCTCCATCCATATCAATAATATATTCATACAATGTGTTATGATCGATGCGGCACTTGGTATTAACATCATCTCCTCTCACGCATTTGAACAAATGCACATACCCGACAATGCGCATGCATAAACATCTCGTCATGTTGTGTTCATCCAATGATGCTATCACTTCTACACTTGGCATTGTCATCCTTCATGTTTGTGTGGGTTTCCACACTATTCCAGAGTTATTCTACATCTTAGAAGGGGAGTTTCAATACAACTTGTTGCTTGGCAGACCCTGGATTCATGTCATGGGTTGTGTTCCTTCTACTTTGCATCGTTGTGTAAAGTTTGAGCATGAAGGGCATACCTATACCATTCCAGTTGACCCATCGCCTTTCAAAGCGATAACATGCTATACCGACCTAACGACATTATTGTACCTAATAAGGAATTTACATCCTTGCCTACTTCTTCTTCACCTACAACCCCATCCACCAGTGTTGTTACAACCTCACCCTCACCTAAATCTTCTATTCCTACCATTGTTGTAGCTTCTACCAATCACACATCCACTTCCCAACTAACCGATACCTCTACCAATCCAACGCCTAACACTTCCTATATTCCAGCTACCATCATATCTACCATCGATCCCTTGGAAGGTGTTTTTAAACACCTCACTATGGAGGAGTATCACCTATACAACATTAATACATTCGTTACTCCACAAGAGTATGGAAACTTTCTGACATCCTCACTATGATCACCACATAGCGAGCATCTCCTTTATGGTCCTCCCTACCTTTGTACCCATCTCACCTATGGGGACTTGATACTTCGATTACACCCTTGAATCACCATCACAAACCCGACCTTTTCGGTTGACCTTGATCGCTCACCTATTGACGCTTTGCTTATACTTTGCTACACCAATGTGCATGGAAAGGTTTTGGCTTTGGTTTTTATGAGAAAGGCCGTCACACCATTATTTCTGTACCATGCGTAAACACAATGATCATAGTCGAATCAGTTTTACTAAAAACCTACCAAAAAACCCCACATTGAATTCATTGAGGATGTTTACCCATCTCCGACTTCTTCACCTGCTCCACCTTCACCACCTTAACAAATAGAGTCGATGGATCCCAAATCTATCCCTCCTAACTTTTTTTTTTCATAAACACCATTTTCTAGGGACCTCTAACTCATCAACGTGATGGTGAGGCTCCTTCTTCTCTTCCTTTCTTGTATCCTAACTTGGTTGAGGATGATACTCCTTTTATTAACGTCGTTCGATATCGGGATGACGAGTCCATACTCACCTACCTTATACTTGAATACTCTTATATTAATCGGTCGTTACCTTCTCGAGACGCAAACAATGTTGATTTAATCAACTATCGAAGTTAACATCCACACTCAGGATGACCCCAACATTCTCAAGATTGGCCAATCTCTAGATGTTGTTGAACAAGAAGCCCTCACTTGCTTTCTTAAAAATCATACTCATGCTTTCACTTGGTCCTATGCTTTGACATGCCTCGATATTGATCCCACTATCATGGTCCACATTATCGTAACAATTCCTGATACCAAACCTGTAAAGAAAAAGTTGAGGAAAATACACTCTCACATTGTTCTTCTCATAAAATAAGAAATTCAACGTCTTCTTTCAGTTTATTTCATCTTACCCATTGATTACCCCTAATGGATTTCGAACATCGTCCCTATCACTAAGGTGACAGGGGGGACTTTGCATTTGCACTAGTTTCGTGACCTCAAGCTCACTTGCCCAAAAGATGATTTTCTTCTACCTAGTATTGACCGGTTGGTTGACCTTACGCTGGCCATGAGATGCTATTGCTTATGGATGGTTTCTCGGGTTGTAACCAAATCTTGCAAACCCTAGAGGATCAACACGAAATCACATTTATCACCCCTCGGGGACCTTTTGCTATCGAGTCATGCCTTTTGGTATTAAAAATGCTTGTGCCGGATATCAGTGGGCTATGACCTACATTTTCCATGACATCATGCACCACATATTGGAATATTATGTATATGATCTCCTCGCAAAATCCAAACATTGATCTAAACACCTTACTATCTTGTGAACCATCTTTGATCACCTCATCAAGTATTGTGTTCACCTTCAACCAAAGAAATGCATCTTTGTGGTTCTCTTAGTAATGATCCTAGGATTTATCATTTCCTTACATGGTATAGAGCTTGACCCGCTAAAGTTAATGCCATTCTCAAAATACCTCCACCCACTAACCTTCACCAACTTCATAGTTTTCAAGGCAAGTTGCGAATCTATTTACTAGTTTATTTCCCAACTCTCCAACCATTGTCAACCGTTTCATCACCATCTTGAAAAGGATGTATCCTTCAAATGGGATGGTGACGCACAAAGCTTTTGATGCCTTAAAACAATACCTTATTCAACCACCCATACTTATTCCACCTAAAGATGACCAACCCTTATACCTATACATCTCTACTACCGATCAATCTTTAGGGGCCATCCTCACTCATCGTGATGAGCAACATAGGGAATAAGTGGTTTATTACATAAGTCGTACCCATTCAGACTATGAAAATCGATACACCCATCCACGAAAAAATTTGATTAGCCTTAGGTTTTTTTGCCACCAAAATTCGCCATTACCTATTCAACCACAAAACCTATGTTGTGACAACAACGACCCCTTACACTTCATGTATGTCAAACCTTACCAAAATCAATGTGTTGCACGTTGGCTCATGCTTCTTGCTGACTTAGACCTTAAATTCATTCATCAAAAATCTATCAAGGGCATGGCAATTGCTGACCATCTCACCGATTCACCTCTTTCTAGGAATAAATTTTTGAACTTTTATTTCCTGATGAATCTATTCTTTACCCTCTCTTTGGATGACGAACCTTACTAAATGACCTTATTCTTTGATGGTTCTAAATGCTAGTGTGGGGGTGGTGCAGGTGTTATCCTCATTCCTCTTGATGGCGAACCAATGCCTTTATCATTCAAACTTGACTTTGAGTGCACTAACAATATCGCCAAATATGAAGAACTTGTATTGGGCCTCACGATTGCCTATGCCTTAGATGTTAATTCCATTAATATCTTTGGTGATTCTCAACTGGTAGTGAACCAAGTCAATGGTGTATATCAGTGTCGTAATGAAATACTTCAAGAGTACAAATGTTACATTGGCATTATGTTGACTACCTTTGATTGCTATAAAATTCAAACTATTCCACGATCCACCAATAAATTCATGGATACCATGGCCTATCTTGCTTCCTAAATACGTACTTCGTCATCCAATTCGAGACATCTTTGTCACTGTGAAATGCCAACAAAGACCCTCTTATAAACCTTGTTGTGTTAACCTTGTCCGAACCGCCTCACTCAACACACGGGACATTTCTTTATAAGCATCCTGTGGACTACCTTTCCTTTCTATCTTGCCTCCTAGCCTCACACATAATGGAAAATGTGCATGTCTTAGAAAGGCCTCTCATTATGTAGTCATGGGTGGCCTCCTCTTTAAATGTGGCTTTGACAAAATTCTCTTATGATACCTTACAGCTTTGAAATCCCCTATACCATTAAAGAAGTTCACGATGGCATATGTGGAGGTCACTTGAGTGGCCTTCTTATTACTAAATGCATTCTTCGCCTAGGCTATTCTTGGTTGAACCTCAACCATGATTGTTGTGACTACATTAAGCATTGTGTAAAATTCCAACAACATGCAAATATTCATCACATAGCTAGTCATTCCTTCATGGTTTCTCTAGACCTTTGGCCTTTCTCTCAATGGGGTTTGGATCCAGTGCGAGAGATCAATCCCCACACTTCCTTAAGACATCAATGGATCATCACCGTAACCAAATACTACACCAAATGGGTTGAAGTTGTAGCCCTCATCTCCACTAAAGCTAAAAATATGTGAGTTCATCAATCATCACATTATTTATCACTTTGATGTTCCACATCACCTTACCACCGATAATGGAAAACAATTAAAAACAAAACCCTACGAAACTTTGCAATGCCTTCGGCATCAGCTAAGTTTCTCCTCACGTTATTATCCACAATATGATGGCAAGCCGAGTCCACCAACAAAATCCTAAACAAAATTCTCATGAAAGTAGTTAACGATACTAGCAAGGATTGGCACACTCACATTCCTTTCGCCCCTATGGGTGTACCGTAATAGTATTCACACTTCCACTACTACTACTCCCGTTTCTCTCGGTCTACGAGTACTAAGGCTTTTCTCGCCTCTCGAAGTCTAGATTCCATCTCTTTGTATCTCACTACAAGATATCCTCACTAATGATGACTTTCA
This sequence comes from Taxus wallichiana var. yunnanensis, assembly GCA_018340775.1. Taxonomy (NCBI): domain Eukaryota; kingdom Viridiplantae; phylum Streptophyta; class Pinopsida; order Cupressales; family Taxaceae; genus Taxus; species Taxus wallichiana. The sequence continues at coordinate 706,923,509 of CM031240.1, forward strand.
CCAAGACCATTTATCACAACTTGAGTTATTAGATGAATGACGTCTTCATGCTCTCGACCATCTCCAAGTTTACCAAAATGCATCAAGTGTGCCTATGAAAAACTCATCCATGAAAACACTTACAAGGTCGGTGACCTTTTCGAAGGAAAATCAACACATAACTAAAGCGAAAAAAGAAATCGGGAAAGTTTTCTTGTAATTGGCTTGGACCATACATCGTGACCCATGACTATAGATCGGTGCTTATCATTTGTCTTCACTCGATGGTAAGCCCGAACCTAAGCCCCCTTAATGCCTTGGATCTTCAACCATTCTAATACTAACTTTTAGTCCTTTATCACTATTTATCTATTTCAGGATCGTCCCTTGAGTGTCATTCACCTTTCTCTTTTTCACACCTCATGTCTAATGACTAAACAATAATCATGTGATTACCCATCACCTTTTTCCTTCTCTTAAATATGTGCACCATGGTCTGTGCACATAGCATGATTCTTATGGATATATTTCATATTATCTTAGATGAGATCCCATGGACATTCACCCTTGCCTTACGAACAAGAACCAAATGCTTCATTATAGTCTTGTCCATGACTTAAAAGCCCAAAAAAAAATTCATTTCTAAAAAGAAAGGTATTAACTCCTTGAGTCAAACTTCCAATACAAAGATGAATCCCTCGAAAGGACAACTTATACCCCTCTACAATTGTTTCTATAAGTAGACTATTCCTCGAAGGATAGCTATAAAAAGCTCATGCAACTCTCTACATAGTCTATCAAAAAATAAGACTATTTTCTTAAAAATAAATATTCAAAATCTTCCCGCATCGATCAGATTCATGAAGACCTCAAGGAGATATATTCATCCCTATAGATTTCTCGCATCGATCGGTCTATCTATAAATTCAAAAAAAAAGAAAAGAAAACTTTTTCATATTAGAATTGCCTATTGTGATCTTGGATCTCTTGCCCAAGGCATGCTACATCTCATCTTATGACCTAATTACCTTCACCTCCTTACCCTGTTGTTTCTTCACCTCATACCGCCTCAAGGGACTTTGTTGAACCTACGACATTTGGTAATCATGTGACTATTCTTCACCTTTAGATTAATCAATCATGCAATTTCTTTAGGTTCTTACATTCACTATGCCTATCTCAGAGATCTGTTTCACATGCTTTGATCCTTGCCAATCGGGTGGCTTTCTTACCTCGTCTTATCTTTTCACTTATTCATTACCTTTTGAATTTCCTATATAGGACTAGACCCACCCTCGATGCTCGTTTTGGGGCTTTTCTTCTCTCACCATAATCAACCTAACAACACCCATACCTATATACCTATACTCCACCCAACCCTAAATTACCTTGACCTAATTATACCTATGACCTTGAATCAAACCTACTTGTCAACCTCCGAACTCTTCTTCTACCTTCTCATCTTCTTCTCTACCTTATGGGAGAACTATGTCGGTCTGAGGTCCCTTTTCGCCGAGACTATTTAGGCAGCACTTAGGGCATGGGGCCCTGGAAGGTTAGTTCGCCACTCTTTACCCTAACAAATTTTCCCCATTTTACTCTCATTTATAGTTCATATCACAAACTAGAAATCACAACCATATCCACATCATTCAACCTATATATACTCATCATGTTTCACATAACCTTTTACCACTTACATTATTTCACATATTCATCCATTACCCATATTTCAACATTTTACACCATCACATTCATTTGCATTAACATTTATTACCAAAATACTGAAATAAACATCCATGCCTATCACCTAACTTAATCCATGCCTAAACCAACATGACTCGATCCATGCCTAAACCAACCTAACTCGATCCATGCCTATAACTTTGACTCGATCAATCCATAGATCGACTGACTCCATCATGCGTAACTCACCGAAGTTTCCATGCATATCATAATGAGTAAACAAAATACACATAACAACATAATCATCTGACTCTCATCTATCTCCTCATATATACATGTGTGTATCAATACAATGTACATTGGTATCAAAATAATGTGTATCTCAAAAATAATCGTTGGCATGCAGGATGATATCTCATACAAAATGTCTTTGGCACACAGACTAGTATCATGTACAAAAACAAATCCATACAAAATATCTCCGACACGTAGGTCAGTCTATATCCAACTGAGTCACTCATGCCAGAGGATCTCTTGATCTGTCTCTCCTGACTCCTCTCGCTCCTACCGAGAGCCTCATTCTAGTTGTTGATAGTCCCTCACGGGACTAGCCTATGTCCACTAGTGGCCTCTCTCGTGCTCTTGCCTATGGGCTCGTTGGCCCCCTGTGCTCTCCACACTATGAGTGCAGGATCTGGTCCTCTCATTGGAGGCCTACTATGCTCTGTACTTGGCATAGGATGGGACATCTATCTTGGAAGCCACCAACCGATCCTCTCCTAAGGCATCCCTAAACCTATTCATAGGCACCATCTATGGAGGTGCCATGGCTCTTCCTACTTGTGTGGGTGCCTATACAATAGGAACTGTCTCAAAGCCTACACTGAACCCTGTATTGGTACCATCGAATGACTTGGCCCTCAGTTTGTGCATGTGCCTATATCTGGGCCTACAAGATAGTAATCTATGCTTGTGCTATTGTTAGCTAGCTTTGTATACTTGTAACTTGCCCCTACGTGCGTGGCTAGTGGCCTTGTAAGTCCTACACTGCACCTATGGGGAATCTACCTACCCTCCCTCTCCACCCACCTCCTCTTTATCTCCATATTCCTCTACTTCCACCTATGTAGGCACCTATCCCCGACCTACCTGTTCCTATAGTGTAGCTATTTGGGCTAGTAATGTGGCAACATGTGCCTTTGTACCTATTAGCTTCCCTTACATAATCCGAGTTACATCACCAAGGTAGCCACCGCCCGTAGGGTGTCCTTTGTACTATGATGGTGGCTAAGTCGAGGATACCATGGCCTCAGTGGTACTGTTCTAATCTCGCGCCACCCACCACTTCATATACCCATCTCGCAACATTGACATCATCAATCTATGTGTCCATTGGCTGCTCCTCCGCCTGACCAACATGCGGGTCATGGTGGAGACATAGGCCTCTCTACGTCATCTCTCATGTAAAGTGGGAAGGGTGGTGGTATGTCTATACCAATCCAAACTAGCGTCGACCCACTCTATGGGTATCGCTTGTGCTCTCAGCCCTCCTCCCTCTATTTATATATAAATTTGGATCCCATCTAGCTCCATGGCCATCTGTCATTGTATGTGGGGAAGCCCACATATGGCCTCCAAATGATGTCCACTCCCAGACAAACCCTCTAGTAATCACATGTAGTAAGCTACATCATTTGTATCTCTCGTGCCCCGAGTGCCTCTCCAATGGTGGTACCCACCTTTGCCCGTATCCAACCCTCAATACTCTCTCCTAATATGCATCTACCCGGGGCATCCCCACTAGCCGAATACAAATAATGTGCTCGTAGGCCCAACAATGTAGTAATAAGGTACAATATGTTGAATGCCATAATCACCCATAAGCCCACAACTCCATGTATACCTATGTCAACAATGCAAGTGCCCATGCAAATCGGGTCCTTTCTATCATCATATCATGTAGCACTCCCATCAAGGAGCATGGGAACCATCCACCCTCTACATCTAGCAGTGCAAAACAACACATTGCCTCCATCAAAAGCACCACCAGCCTCATCTCCTCTGGATGAGCTCTATACATCGCTCCATAGCTAATGCTAGAGCTATGAAATGTTAGATCGGCCACGCCCTCACCAAATACTGGTGGTAGTAACTCCTCGGATGCCTTGGAGGAGTTAGAATAAACCTGGGCCACCAATATGGGCAACCATAAGATCATGCATACATCCTCCAAGGTGATCGTCATCTCACCCTTTGGCGAGATGGAAGGTATTGGTCACCGAGTCCCATCTTTCGATGAGGGAAACAATCGACTCACCTCCTAGACTACATCTTAGTAGCATCTCTCTCTTATCTAACCCACCTTCGTGACGTGCTGCCACTCCTGCGCACGTCATGCTCACTCGTACCATCAATAGTAATGGCGGCACTCGGTCCCTCATCGTAGTTGGTCTCTCACCGCACTCCAACAAAACAAACATATTATTAAACCTTACCCATAGCTACACTATTTTCCCTTCATATTAACCCCAAATATCACCACACCTATCTACCCATGCCCCAACCTTCCCCTTTCTACCTTCCCAACTTACCCTACTTACCCCACATTCTAACCTAATCTATTTACCCACTCTCATCCCATTAAGCTCGTTTCTTTCCTATTTACCCTAATCCTTTCCCATCTACCCCACATCTACCCTACCCTTTCGTGTCTACCCTAACTCCTTCCCTAAACCCTTACCCATATCCTCTAACCCTTACCCATTTATCCTAATCCTTGCCCATCTACTCCACATATACCATACTCTTCCCGTCTACCCTAAATCCTTCCCTAAAACCTTACCCATTTACCCTAATTCCCTCCCTACCCACTAATTTATCTCCTTTTTGTCCAAGTCTAGCCCCGAGACAACCCAGTGCTGGTCATCATTGACCGACCCTAGTTTACCCCCGATGACCATGGTCTCTCCTTGTGAGCATCGGTCATTGTTCTTGTGGCCGATGCAGTCACTACCCACCGACATCATCCATAGAGCGAATGACGTCGGTCATTGTCACATGCCACCCGCCATGTTCCCCAACCCTATTTTTCTCCCCCATAATCATTCTACCCACAAAAATCCCCCATTAAAATTATATTTATTCCTAAATCCCCCTTTTGACCTACCCCTACCCTTCCCCATTCCCATTTCCCTCATTTTAATCCCGTTTTGAAATTCCCCCTAAACCCCCATTTTTCCTACATACTATACTTTTACCAAATTAACCAAACAATCAATCAAAGGGTCAAAAGCCTACCTCATCCCACTACCACTGTCATGGTGGAAGCTTTGGCTATTACACCACTCCTCCCAATCCCTCTCCATCCTCCACCATCTAATAATCTCCACCGAATATCCACCTAATCACCTCTCTTAATCCGATCCCGTGATTCCACCTCTCACTCAACCAATCCAACCTATGTGGCTAGCTAACTCACCTCTCTCGATGTAATCACTTTTCTTCTTCCTCTTTTCTCTTCTCTTGTCCTTTTCTCCCTTTTCACAATTCACAAATGAATTTTTAAAATGAGGGTTTTTCACTTTTTAAAACCTACGACTCGACCGGTCGGTTTCCCCTTGAGCGTCGATGGTTGGGTGCACTAATTTGAGTACCTTCGATTTCCTTTGACCAACATCGGTTCCTACCAACTGATGTCGATTACCTTACATCACCTTGTCTACCCATTTATCCCTATTTTTCTTTCCTAACTCCCTTTTTCACCTCACTTAAATCTCCCTAGACCACTTTACCTTATCCTTTCGTCCTCCACCCCTTTCAACATCACCTCATCCTCTATTTAGGCCTCATTATTTTACCTATACCTCATCCTTACCCGTCTATGACCTTTTACCTACACCCAAAAAAATGTTGTGACCTTTGAACCAATGTGCTCACTATACCTTGCGACACGGTTACCTATTTTTTTGACGCCATGACCTTACCTTCCCTATTGTCATGTTGTATATCCTCAACCAACCTTGGTGTACCAGAACCTACCTAAACATTCCTACACTTGACCCATGTTGTGTTTCCTAACCCTATCCTATACCTGGATACCGGAATCGCTTCACCCTTGTTTAGATATCCCTATCGACCTTAGACGATGTAGAGTTTGCAAGCTCTTCAACCTAGTACCATGTTACGCTTTATACATGTGCATACGTTCCACTACCACTACCTTTGACCTTGGCCTGTTTACTTGTTTATCTAATTTTCCCTTTACCCCATCCCTCATTTCTCATCATTCTTCTTTGCATTCACTTTTATCAAACCACTCACCGATTTTCTCGCCACCTCATTAGTTCCTGGTTTGAGGGGAATCACCTTCACTCGTAAATGGGGAAACCACAACTTATTTTGTCGAGCATCACTTACCAAGATACAAGATATGCAAGAAAAAGGGGCAAAATGTAGACATCAATATTGGGCAATGCTCCCCTTAGCCCTTTGTTAATTAATTGACGGAACTAATTCATCTAACCATAACACCATTCACCCCACACTATATTAATTTAATTATATTAATTAAATTAATAGTTATTCTCATTATAATTATTATTTAATTATCCTAATTAAATTAATACCGACCCCTCCACCTCACCTAGCCACCTCACCCTAAGCCTATTATTAGCAAGTTTCCATAACCAACCAAAACCTAACTAAAAACCTAAAATTAAAGACCTAAACCTCATTCTCGCAGACACAATGGTCACTCCTGCTCCTGTCCGGATGAATAGCGAGATCTAGCAGCCATTAGAGCCATGATCTCTTATTTTTAGCAAGCCTGGGGAATCTCACCTTAACTGAAGTCACCGGTCATCCTATAAGCTGTCATCCGCCGGTTACCATTAATGCTTGTTTCTACCTCATTCTCAAGGTTGGCACATTGAGAATGGATTATCTCGCATGTAAGAAAGAAAGAACGACTTCTCTCCCACACAAATATGACCAACATCCACTCAAATGCCATCCAACACACATTCCACTGAGATTTTAGAAGAACCAAGAAAGAAGGAGCACAGCGGTCCATGCAGAAGATCTCTGTAGCACTTGGTGATTCCTCCACACCACTCAGCTTCATACCAACACCTCCAATCCTCCTACACATCCACATGCACTAGGTTCAAAGGTAAGTAGAATATCTTACTCTTCTATTTTTCTTCCTTCTTTCTTTTGTGTTTCCTTATTTCTATATTGTATTCATTTTTGTTACATGCACCTTGCTATCTAAGTTTCCCACATACCATTTCTTTACACCTACACCCCCACATCCCTGCAAATCCTACCAAAGCCCATCAAAACCTCTCAAAAACTCACCCCAACCAACCCTATCCTTTGTGCAATGACAAAGGAGACTGAAACCATCTTTTTGGGATTTCCGGTATTCCATAGTAAACCAAAGACATCGTTTACCCATAACCGACGTCGGTTACCCTCGAGTTCCCTAACACCATACCATTCCTTTTGAAATCACCGCAATCTACCCTACCTCCACCGAGAACCTTCTAAAACCCATCCTGTAACCCATTACCCTCATAGGCCACACCGGCACCTCATTCGGTCCCCGACAACCTAAGAAACTCTCCCTTAGACCCCTATTTTGACCCTCACAAACTACTAGTGATCAATGTCGGTCACCGTGACCAGCCCAGTTACCTTCAGATGACATCGGTCTCTCATGTTCCTCACCTTGACCGAGAATAGAATACCAAACACCTTAACCATTGGCCCAAATTACCCTAAATCATACCTTGACCAATACCGCACTCGTGATAACACCTTACCTCTCTAGATCTGATCATAGCTTAGCCTGTTACTTTTAGATTCAACATTGTATTTGAGTGAGATACTTAAATAATTTAGTTACAATAGGAATTTATTATTGTTTTACATTAACTTATTTTAATCAAGTGGACTAATAGCCAACTATGAAGTACCGTAGTTCCTAGAACTAGCACATGCTAGGTAGTCCACTACCATATATCATTTAACTTCCATTTTTGGTCTTGTTTTGTCTTTCAGGTAGTTCCTCCCAGCCAAAAGGAAGCTCTCATGATCAAATTTAGATCAAGGAGTCGTATGTGTGCAACAACCTTCAACCATCTATAATAAGTATTCCTCCTATGCCCATTACCTTATTTGTTTCATCAATACTTCTAAGAAATGCTAAGAAATCATGTGAAACAGTTGGGTTGAAAATCTAATGACGGTCAAGAAAAAAAATGGAGAAATCGGGTTATGCGTAGAATTTCAAAATTTAAATAGGTAATCTCTTAAAGACCACTATCCACTTCATTCTATGGATAAAATTTTGTAGGTAATAGCTAACTAGAAAAGTTTCTCTCTCATAGATGACTACTCATGCTAGAATCAAATAGTGGAGAAATAAGATTATCAATTAAAAACATCCTTCACCACTAAATGGGACACCTATGCCTATAAGAAAATTCTAGTTAAGTTTTCAAACACTAGAGCCACATTTGAGAGGGATATGGAGATTGCATTAAACATGTTTATAAACAAGATAATTATTTTGTACTTAAATGACATTATTGTGTTTTCAAGAACACATCAAGTTACCTCTTCTACCTCGGAAAAGTGTTCCAAAGATGTTGGATATTAAGATTGTCCCTACATCTCGAAGAATTGTGTATTCTTAGCTCACGAATCCTAACTATTGGGACACATTGTGTCCAAATAAAGTTTGACAATTGATCCTGAAAGGATTGAAGCTATTCAAGCATTTCCACTTCCATGTTATAAGAAGTCTCTACAAAGTTTTTGGGGAGGATCAATTTTGTCTCAAGGTTTGTGGCATATTTTTCACTCTTGTCAAGCTAATAACCATGATGTTGAAATAGAGAATGGCATTTAAGTGGACAACAAAGGGTAAGGATAGTTTAAAATCTATTAAGAATTATATATCTCAAGCCCTCACTCTCATCAATCTATAATTTTCCAAAGACTTCATGTTATATGCCTTCGTGGTTCAAACAATATTTTTTCCATCTTGTTTAGTAAAAAATAAAGAGAGATATGAACAACTAGTTTTCTTCTTTAGTCAAATCTTGGAAGACTATAAATTGAGGCACTCCTTCATTAAGAATAATGTCCTCACAGTTATCAAAATCTTGAAACAAATCCAACATTTGGTCTGAAATAACAAAAATTAGCTATTGGTGTCTCATGTTAGAGTCAAATATTTTCTCTTGAATAAAGGCTTCAACATGAAGCGGGAAGGATGGATAACCCACATCATAGAATATGATATAGAAATCAAGGTCACTAAGTTAGTTCGTGGCAAAGGATTGTGTGAAAAACTAGATTCTAGTCAAAAGCATGTTGAGGTAAGTGATCAAGAAGAGGTTGTTATGGTATTACATGATAATCATGAACAAGTAGATGATAGTGTGCCTAATCCTTGTTGGACTCAAGATATGATGCATTTCCTGCAAATAGGATTATGCCCTCAAGAAATGAGAAAAGAAAAGAGGAGATATTTCATATTCCAAGGCATCCCGTATGTCTTTATTGATGGTGTTTTTTTTAGGAAGGACATGAACGGAGTCCTATTGAGGTGCATTATAAAAATCAGATTGAAAATTCTCTACATGAGTTTCATGATGGAGATGTCAGAGGTAAATTATCTTCTTTTGTAGAAACTCTCAAAATAATAAAGGTGGGTTATTATCGGCCCATAGGTTTTACGGAATGTTACACTTGGATAAAGAAATGCAAGAAGTATGCATTATTAATAGGAAATGAGAGGCTATGAACACTTCCATTACATTATATTTTAGTTGAAAAACCATTCATGTAATTGGGATTGGACTTAATTAGGGTTATCAATCAAAATTAGACTCGAGGGTCACAAGTGGATTCTCTAACAGCAATAAAATACTTCACCAAGCTGATTGAAGAAGTAACACTCAAGGAAGCTAATGATTCTAGTATATTATACTTATATGAAGGGATAATAACAAGATTTTAAGTCCCATCCATCATCATATTAGAAAATGTACTAGAATTCCTACATACAAAGATCATAGAATGGGTAGTTAGAATATAATTTATTTGAGCACCTCCTCAAATTAATACCCCAAGGATAATGGGTAAGTAGATTCCATAAAAAAGAATTTCTAAGGATCATCAAGAGGAATCGGATGAAAATCAGAGGATGTGGCATATAGAGATCAAATAAGCCTTGTGGGCTGATAAAATAGCTCCAAAGAGGTCAACATGAATCTCTCCTTATAAGTTATTCTATGAGAAGGAAGCAAGTGTATCCCATATCACTAGAGCTTCCATCATTGAAGCTCATGAAGTAGCTAGAGTTATATGAATTTGAATAAATGGAAGATAAGCATGTAGATCTCATGTAATTGGAATACATAATACACCATGTAATGTAAACAATGGAGAAAGATCATACCTTAATAAAGAAGTCATTTGACCGAGAAAAATAAATTGAGAACCTTCAGGAGGGGACCTAGTTACGAAGTGGGACACGGATCGAGTTAAGATAGGTAGAAATTCCAAGTTTGATGCCATTTGGAGTGGCCCCTACATGGTCATAATATGTAAGAGTAGAAATTATTTTCAACTATCCACTTTGAATGGAGAGGAACTTCGATTCATGTCAATGGAATATATCTCAAGCATTGTTGCCAAAACTAAAATTATCATCCTTGTACATATTAGTTTAAGATTTTGAAGTCCTCTAAGTGCTTCTACAAATTGTATTGTTTTTAGATTATGTTTTTGTTTCCCTAAGCGCATTCAACACAGGTTTTATTTCTCCTAGTTGTATCATTACAAAAGTTAGGATTCCTCCCAAAATAAATTTTGTATATAGAGAGAGCTCAACGTTACTGGAAATAATTACAGACTTCAAGTAATTTCAAATGTAGAGAAACTAAAATTATATTTGGGATAAGTTCTATAAGTGTCATTTTCAATTTCTTAGGATTACTCATGGTTTGAGATTATGAGATCTTTGAAAATGTAGAAAATGACCTTCAGTAGCATGTCGAAATTGCAACATTCAGAAGAAGATAAAAAACCAATTTTAATAGAGTTCCATGATGTGTAAAGGCAGTAGGTGTTTTATTCCTAACTCTGCGGTGTGCTCCTGCTTAGCGAGATAAGGTTTTGTATGGGTTCAAAAGTTCATTTTCAACCGCACACAATAGGATTACCAAGAGGAAAGAGTGAGAATCCTAGGTTTAGACAATTTTCCACTCTCATAATTTTAATTTCAAAATTTTCTTATAAAGATTAGGAGTGCAAACAGTGCATTTGTTCGGGTTCAATAACACTAAGCGGTCTCTGGGGTAAACTTACAAATGTTAGATCAATTACAGGCTATAATTTATGAGTGCGTGCCTAATGGACATATCCAGGCTCTTGGTTTATGAGCATCTAGTAGGCATATGCCCCCATGAGTCACAAAATTTTTATCCATTTTTGCACCTTCAAGAAGAATTGACAACATGGGTAGGTGAGACCCAAGCAAATGACCTAGGAATCGAAGGGACTTCACATGTCAACTGGGATTCAGTGTGAAGGTAATGCTTCCAGGAGCATTAGGAAGCATTTTAGGATCTTGAAATTATATTGAGGAATTTTTCCTCTTTAGGGTTTGACCTTAAGCATCAAATTATAAAATTAGGAAATATGGGCACATACCTAGCCAAAATGGGAAAAATAATGACAAAAATGTAAAAATGTTGTAAGGGTCACCTATTACCCTCCCATAAGCCTCCTAGTTCAAGAAATTCTTATAAGATCCCATAACATTAGAAGGCATGGGTCAAAAATGCTCATAAAGAGCCATGTGAGGGACCGAGAGAGAATTATCTAACTAATTTTCTTTGTCAGCTACTCGGAGAGCTAGGGTTTTTAATTTTGGAACAGGAATCTCAAAGAGCTTGGGTAATCTCATATGGGCACGACCGAGTTGATGTAGTGTGAAGCATCGATGAAAAAGAGCTTGGGAAATATGTCAATCCCATTGGCTCCCATAATTAGATGGTGGTACAATGAATGTGGAATCTAGAGGGGTGATCTAGTGGTGTAGATATTGAGATGCAAAGTGATAAGATGTTGGGGTCAACTCGTGAGTAATTCAAAGTGGCAAGGTGATTTTGGATGATGAGAGCACTTTGGATAATTTTCCATAGGAGTTTTAGAGAAATAAATTTCAAACTTAGTGGGATATTTGGAACATCCAAGAAGGAAAGTTCTCGAATCCAAACATTCCTGAAGTCTAATGCAAAAATATTGGGGTCAATGTAAACAAGCCATTCTCATGGCTTCCTATTTTAAGGAAAGTGCACTTCGGAGTTTTGGGCGTCGATGCGCTAAATTTTCAAAAGTTGGAGAAGTTTGGACCTGAAGCATGAGAAGACAAAATTTCTGGGGTCATCTTCAATTCAACCTTAGGGGTCAGTTTCGGAGTATGGAGTAAAAAAATATCTTAAGTACGGTGTTGGAAAACTCCAAAACCCCATGCCAACATAGAATCTTGAAAACACAGAAGATCATCCCGCCAAGGCATAGTAGAGGATGAGTATTTTAGGGATTTTTGACATGGGTAGGTGAGTACATTGGGAGGTGATCTCATACCAATCCATGGATAGAGTTGGCATGTTTGGGAGACCGAGTTGCATTCAATGGAGCTCGGTAGGTGGGGATTTAAACAAGAAGTGGCCTTCACAAAAAATTTAATATCTTGAGTATTCCTTAACCAAATTTAATAAAATTATACTTGATGGAAAGGTATTTTAGAGATATATGACATGTGATGGTCTAAAGATAAAAATTTATTAGGAAGGTGGGATAAAAGTAGTGATGAATTTGTAGGGGATAAAGGATAAAGGATAAAGGGATAAGGGGAATTAATCAAGCATGGATTTTACAAATATTCTATACTCTTTGTAGGATAAATAACGTTTTCTTTGTTTGTAATGGTGGAAATTTCATATTTATTTAATCTCTCTCCTCTCTTGAAATTTCTTCTATAAATTTTAAGGAGCGACCCTATTAAAAAGGTTACATACTCGGAATCGCCCCTTTCTAGTTTTTCATATAAGAGAAGTATGTGGAGCTAAAGCCTCCCCTTTTAATATTATAATACAAATTTCATGCTTTTAGCCCCTATGTAATGGATTGTAACAATTTTATGGAGAAATAAAATCATACTTGTGGATGTTTGCAACCCTCCTCTCGTGTTTTATCGCATCTTCTAGTCTTTTCATTAAATATAAGTTTATTACACATTGTTAAATTTACATTGTAAGGTCTTAATGGGGATTTTTTTATTGAAAAGTGGGTTTGTAGTAGGTGTTTAGATATTTTCTCCTTGACCACCCTCCCCAATTTGTGTTTTTTTCATTCTCATGCATTGCGGAGTTGTCCAACACTACTTGGTGCATCACCATCCCTTAGATTAGATTTCATTTTCATGCAACACTGTTATCCTTTTCCCTTTGGAATAACATTAGAGTAGGGTTATGTTTCAAAAATCTACACTTTGGAGTAGTTCGCACTAGGTTAGGATTAGAATCCGGTCTTCTCTAGAGACCTATCCCATTTCCTAAAGTTTCACACTTTACGATAGCTCCATGTTTGGAAAACCACACTTACTACTGAGTTAATCACTTGAAAGAATTAAAGGGTGTTGTGAATTTTATCCAAATGGAACCTTTCGGATGAGGATTTTGATGGGAAGGTAAATTGGATTAGTAATTATCAACCCACCACGATAGTGAGGGTGACTTCGCATATACATCTTGTAATAATACACTTCAAGACCCAAAATGGGCTCCATATTTTTGACTCCGACATATTCAGTGGTGTATATAAATACCCACAAAATAATGACAGATGATAATTAATGATGAAATAAGGTAGAAATAGATGAAATGAAAAGGAACTACTCCTTAACGTCAAGTTCAACAATTTTGTACACTTGAGAATCAACATGTGACTCGACTCACACTAGAGCTTCCAAGGTCGTGGCGGTGTAAGCTAATATGGAATGAAATAGGAATACGAAATGGATAAATAAGGTGGATAGATGAAATTCATGAAAAATGGGTTAAAGTGGTTGAAAATTAATCAAGGCAATCTAATATCCTCAATAGGCACTATGGGAATCGATCGTAAATCCATGGAAATGGATGCTTTCCTCACTGGGTGGAGAAATATAATGATCGAGCAGAATGACCACTCTACATATTTTTCAATGTCATTCTAATAAATAATCATCTAAATCGGCAATGAAATGTGGGGAACTTTCATGTGTTTGCCTCGTAGATCTGTAGAAAATATCATGGAGGTATCGAAGGAAATGTGTGAATAGGATAAACAATTGTAATGCGAGAAACTAATCTTGACCTGGATTGACTATTCCAACACACATAAGCATTTTCTAGTTCGATGTTCAAATTTATCAACAAGTGAGATGATAATGGGTTGAAGTGGGGTAGTTTGGAAAAAAATTCTAAGGCCTTAGCAATGTATGCCAATTATGGTGCTAGGTTTGGTTGAGGTACATTTGGATCACACACCAAATATCTATGTTTACTAGGTCCTTGAATTGTTATGTGGGATGTGCAAAGTACTCAAACGAATAAACAAACAAACTCACAAATAAATCTGCAAGAGGGAAATGTAAATGTTTTGGGAACCTAAGACAACTAAGGATATAGAAGGAGATGTGTTATATCCTTTCTAATTAACTCTATGTTCATAAATTAATAAATTGAAATAAAAATACTTAAATTAAATCAATTCAATTACTTTCCTTGAATTTAATTAAATCTACGTGTTTCCATGTAATTAAAAAATGAAAGCTAATTAATCCATGAAGAGAAATGAAAGTAATCTATTCATTTTTGGGATTTTGAAATGTTTTTAATAGAAGGGGATAAAATAAATAAAATCAAACTAGTTAATATAATATAATATTTTTGTGTTTATTGGAAAAAATTGAAATAAACATAGACAAACTAACTTCTTATAATTAAATGCAATTACTTACTCTAATGTAGATTGAAATCAATAGGGAGATAATCTGGATGTGGTTATTTCGGTATGCAAAGGATTTGATTAGTCCATTAAAATGAATGCTTTCCTATTTTTTATTTTGGATGTAACTTCTTCTAATTGTATCTAAGAATAAGGGGAAGAAGGAAAAACTTCTCAAAAGTAATTCTTTTCTAGAAGGTTCCCTGGTAGAAAAAAAAATTCTAATGAAGAAATAAAATATAGCATAGACAAAGAAGCTTCTAAAGATAACTTCCCATGTAAATCCACAAGGAAAAGAAAAGAAGATAATTTTCACGAAGCTTTACTTGTGTGCAACTAATAATGAATTTTTAATGTGATGAACTTTCCTATACATTTTAATAAATGAAGTAATGGAAACAAAGAACTTTAGAAAAAACTTCCTTTGAATCTTTCTGAGGAAAATCCATAGGGATAAGGTGAGAGGAAATCCTCAATTTCATGTTTTGTAGAGGAAATATGTTGTAATAACTATTAAAATTAAAATTTTCATAAATAAATGATTTTAATCGGACTAAAGCTTCGAATACATTCAAAATAGAAAAATAAACTTACGGGAATTCAAAAAAACCCCTAACTTAGAGTTGTAATGTGACACATCCAATGTTGGAAATGCTTCTTGATGTCCCCTCAACTTCTTTCCAATGTGTGTTCAACATATCAAGAAAACTGCACTAGAAGATGTGTAGGAATAACAAGAGAATGTTGGAGCTAGCTAGTTTGCAAGTGATCTAGAAAAAATGTGAGAAAGAGAGAATCAAGGCAAAAGAAATGGTTTACTTACGTACTTCTTAGTAGGATTTTTGCAGTATAACATGGCAATCCAAATTGATAAAATCCAACCAAAGCTCAAGAAGGAAGCCTAGTTTTTATAGAAATTTGGCCAAGAAGTGGTCCATCCCACTTGACATCTAAGAAATGCCATAACACCTAAAGAAGGGGAAGTTAAATTTCCAAAAATAACAAGGAATAAGAGGTTTGTACGCATTAGAAAAGATTAAAAACAACCAAATTGATTAATAAATGTGCACTAAAAATGAGTTTGAATAAGTTGACATGCGTTCAAAACATGCCGAAGAGTCTCATGTAAAAGCACATGGAACCTCGATCTACGCAAAGCCGGCGGTTGACAACCACAGGGGATGTTGCGTAACCTCCTGCTTTGGGAAGACTTGTCGATTATGCAACCGCTAGGTGGTTTGTGTAACTTAAGGTGAGAAAAATAAGGAAAACATTGTGAAATGATAAATGCAATTGGAAAAATGATAGAAAAGTACAAAATAGGTAAGATAGTATGTTTTAAGTGATAATTTGGATTCGAACATCATTGTAAAGATATTTTTCACGATTGCAGAGTTAATCGCTCCAAAAAATTTACACCATGCCAAATTAGGTGCGTACAGTACCCATAGTCAAAAGAATAAAAGATGCTCAAGTAGCTTTTATTGCTTACCTAGAGAAAAGAGTCATGGCCACAATTATAGTTGTAGACATACCTCATTCTTATGGTATGTTGTTATGTAGAAACTTCTTGCAGTGAGGTTGGAGGAGAGATATAAATGGAATGGTCTCATGCTCCTATCTTAGTCAATGGAAAAATGAATAATTTATTTCCAGAGAGGCATCTTGCATATATTATCTAAAATACAGATGATCCAAAAGACCAAATTATGTATGAGGATATTCATCATGGAAATTATATGATGATTTATGAGATGGAGGCTAAATTTTAAAATGTGGTTCAAAATGATCTTAATGTCATTTGGATCCTTACGTTTCACGGAAGTAGTTCCACGGCTAGTTCTAGAGAACGAATTGTATTTGTATCACCTGATGGTAAGATCCACCCTTTTTCCTATATGATCCAATTTACTAACACCAAAAATATTGTTGAGTATGTGGAACTTCTTGGGCCTAGTAGGAGCAAAGAAAATGGGAATATCTAATCTCTATGTATAAGGTGATGCAGAGCTCACTGTCAAACAAGTTTGGGGATCTTTTCGGGTAAAAATTAGAGGTGAAACATTACAAGAATTTGGTGTGTGATTCTATTGAAATGTTAGATGCATTTTAAATTAATGTTATGCCAAGATATAGTAATACTAGAATTGATGCTCTCGTATTTTATGGGTCCTTGTTCATTTGTCACCCTGATTTTGATTAACATAAGTTCATGGTAGAAATGATTTTTAGACCCAAGTGTTCCAGATAGTGCATAAAATTGATAGGTATTTAATGACTAACAAAATTTTATTGTTTTCTTGAAATCAAAGATAATTTTACCCAATTATACTTTGAGGGAAGTGAATCGGTTATTGATAATCCACCGCATCTTCATTTCCTAAGGAGGGGATTGAAGAGGAATCTAACTAGGATGGCTATATTAAGCGCAGGATTGATAAGATACCTAAGGGTATTGTAATTAGTGAGGAAATATTTGATAATCATGATAGATAAATCAAATGAAAAGTATCACAAGAAGTTGGATAGTCTCTGTTTAGTTTGAAAGGATCCATATTGGAAGCAAGGATGAGATAAAATATGTCAATATATTGGTAAACATTTCTCTAGCGATGAGAGAAGAAGTTTGGTTTATATTTTGAAAAATTACATAGATGATCTAGATTACTCATATGATGACTTAAAAACCTTTATGCCAAGGGAGATGCAACATTACATTCACTTGTATTTGAGAATTTAACCTTTTTTAAAAGCAAAAGCAATACAATCTAAAGATCGCAGCACCATTTATTCAGAGACTCAAAAATTGGTCAATGCCAAGATAATTTTCCATATCCATCATTTAACCTAGATTACCAACATTGTGTCAGTAATAAATAAACGTGGTGAAATTTGGATTTTTGTCGATTTCAAAATTTCATACGGGATTCTCTTGAGGATACCTAACCACTTGTCGTAATTGATCAAATTATACAAGTTGTCACCATCTTTGAAATACTATCCATTCTCAACTCGATTATCAGGATAGAACCAAAATGAAGTAGATGTAGTGGACTAGCATAAAAATGCTATTACAACTCCTTGGGGCACATTTTCCCACGAGAAGAATGAAATTCGGTCTTATCAACACAAGTGCAACATTCCTATAGAAATGTAATTATCCTTTGGTGATCTAAAGAAGAAATGCATTAGGATATATTTGGACAATATAATTTATTTCTCAAAGAAAATTCAATATAACTTTCATCACTTGGAATGTATACTTCAAAGGTGTAGGGACCACGGAGTTTCATTAAATCTAAAAAGTTTTCTTTCGGTATAACAAAGGAAAAATTCTTGGGAATATTTTATCTAATGATGGAATAAAAATTGATCAAAAATGTGTCCAAGATATCAAAAATATACCCCTCCCAACATGTAAGAAAGGTTTGCATTCTTCTTTAGAAAGATCAACTTCTTTAGAAAATTTATTCTAGATTTTGCAAAGCGGAAAAGAAATATAGCTCATATGATGTAAGAGAAATAGTCTTCTCTTCGGACTACTTTGAACGGAATAATTCCTTTGAGAACATCAAAATAACTATTTCCAATACACATATTCTTACTTAATCAAATTTTGATAGGAACTTTATAATCTATTTTTATGCCTCCCAAAGACACCGTAGCAACATTCTTGGCCCAAAATAACTTTCATGGATGTGAAGTTCCGATAGCATTCATGAGATATGTAATGAAGACCAAGAACTCAAGTACTCTCAACTAGAGAAACATGCTTTTGTTGTGGTGAAATCAGTAAATCATTTATGTTTTTACATCTAAAATTCTAACTCCATTGTGTTTGTACTAGATGTGTTCAATGAAAAGTTGCAAAATCTATGGGGATGGGGTAATAAAACTTAAAAAAACCCCAACATATTTAAGAAAAATATTCAATGGACCATCTCGATAAGAAATGAGAAAGGATTCATTACTTTGCATCCATTAAATTTGAAATAAACAAGAAATGTAACATATCTAGTTATCCTCTATTCTTGAAGCTTATATAAATGAACCTAGGTGGATTATAAGCAATCAGTTTGTGATTATGAGAATGGGAGCTCACCATTAATGGATTCAAGGCCAATGATTCTTCCCCTTTACTCAATTCTTTTGTGTGTAGTGCAATGGAAAAGACATAGGTCAATAAAATTTTGAAGACAAGACTCTAATCCTAGAAATAATACTATAGTTTATGTTAGAAATGAGGAGTGTTCTTAGAAATGAGAGGGAGGTCTATTCCCATTTATAGTTTTCCTTTTGGGAAAGTGGAGGAATTTTGGTGCATGTGGGACTAATAAAGAGTCAAAAATTTGATTAGTGAGTCAAAGTAAGATTTGACTAGGATCAAGAGGTTAATCATGGTTTAGGGCTTGTTAAAGTTGGTTAGGCTAGTGTTGACAATTTCTACACTTGTGCAGAAATACCCAACTCAAAACAAATTCTACAATGGATAACATTGGTGAAGTATACCTAAGCTAGTGGAGATTTTTTCAGATTATGTCGTTATTGCTGATTTATTTAAAAGATTACATGAAATCTGCATCTATGTGTGTTGTTACAAAACATAACAGATCACATAGTCTACAATTTCATGACTATCCTCAACAAAAGAACACAAGCCCCAAAGGACAACTGTGTTGTCTTGATGAGGACATCCAATTATAGAGTAGATGAAACGCTAAGTTTTGGAACAACAAACATAAGTGCAAATTGTTTAAATCAGAGTTCATTACTAGATGTTACAGGTTTTCTAAATTCTTTCCTTCATGATTAAGACATTCAATTATATTACTGAGTTGTTTAGCTCATCATACAATCCATACAAAAAGCAGAAATGTAGAAAGAAATATACAACTCATTTATAAAATTCAATGTTTTATTCATAAGGAATTTTCAAATGTTTCCCACACAAGCCATGGGATGTAACTGAAAAGTAAAGTACAACTACTGAAATAAAAGGTACACATGCATGAAAGAGAAAGTAAAGGAGTATGAGTGAACCCATCATTGCCTTGGGGTTTCTTTCTTCGATTGAAGCATCTCCATTTCTAGATTTTTCTTCATCTCCATTGTAGAAGCCACTGTACTGAAAAGAAGAAAAGGATAACTATCAATTACGAGCTCAGGGATCAATTCATATTCCTAGATTATCCTAATTCGTGCATATGAATCTCTAATAATAGGAGATATATTCTACTTGAAGATCAAACTACATACATGCTTTATTCACCCAAAAAGAAGAAAGAGAAAAGAAGAGAAGAACATGGACATAAGAGAGGCCAAAAAGCCTAATTATTTTTCTAACTTGTTTTCCTAAGTGTGTAGGTACATGTTGCATCGAGGAAGAATTAGACAAGTCATAAGTACATGCTGGAAAGAAGGAAGAATGTAAATCAATGTTTTAGTAATTGTTCGTAATGGAAGAAGTTACTGTATAGAAGAGAGACTGGAAGATAGAAGTAAATGTTTTAGTTTGCAACTAAAGAGGAAGATTCAGATTTTAAGAAGCTGAAGTTAACTGGAAAGAAAGTATTACAGTGGAAAAAGAATGAAAAGAAGATTCTTGGAAAATTTTGAGGGCTTCGCCATGTAAAATGGACATTTACAACTCATTCATCAATTTTTTTCAACTATCACATGATTTAAAAGGATTATGTAAATCAAATAAGTGATACAAAAAAGTAGAAAATCATGCCATGATCAAGATAACATTTATCATGTTTTAATTTTGACGTAAAAATTAGCTTCAATAAAGAAGTGTTATTTCTTGTATTCTGAATTAGAAAAATACAACTACTATTATGGAAATGGAAGGAAGAAATAATAATGAAAAAAATTTATAGGGCTTTTCCATGTAAAATCAACATTTCAGCCTTTTTTAGCAATGCGGAAATACTACTATCAAGGAAATAAAATATCTAAGTAAAAGAAATAAGTTACATTATTTCAACAAAGCATCTGAATCAAGGCTTATGCCTGAAAAATAGTGTTACAAACAGATGAAGAATTGTTGCAATTTCCAGAAAGCCACTTACAAGATACAAAGACATCTTAAGTACAAAATATCAGAAGATACACTTTTATTACATGAGTTGATAAATCTAGTTCAGTCTTACCAATAGAATCAACTTCAAAATCAAAGTATGCAACTATAGATTACAAAGGATCATTTCAGAAGTTGAAATAAAGAAATAAAAAAGAATGCAAGTTCAGACTTTCATTTTACAATTTTATCAAACTCAGAGATTTGTTTTGCATCTAAAGGAAGCAGTATTTCATACTATCAAGGATAAGCAAAGGGAAGCATGTACAACATCATCACCTAATCCAGGAAAAGATCAAACTTAGAGTAGAAAGGATAAATTGTGCATCAGATCATCATCTTCAGAATAAAAAGTAAAGACCCACACAAATAGCTCTCATATCCAAGTCAAAGAGATATTCAGAAATTTCAAAAAGAAGGAGTTTTCAATTTTTAGAAAGCACAAATGTTTTATGGCCTACAAGGTTGATCACCCAGTTTACAATTATGCACAAAATTGATATAGTTTAAGAGCTTATAAAGTTTAGAATGCAGCAAGTATTTTGAAAAGGAACTATCAAGAAATCCATCAATTCAAATTGGAGGCACAGATCCAGTTCAACATAGGCTTTCTTTTCATTTTTTACAAATACCCAAAAGAGGATTCATTTAGACTACAACCAAGTTTCAGAAAAATACAACATGTTTACAATACAACAGTTGATCAGCTATACAACTCAAGATCTCAGAACATAAATTATTCACAGACCAAACCAAGTGGTTGTAGGAAGACAAATGAAATTACAAAATGAGAAAACCAGAGAAGTGCAGCTATTACATGTGGAAACTGAAATTTCTGGTGAAGACCCAGAATAAGGTGGAAGTATTTCAACTTTTACAAATGTTTTCCAAACAAAGTTGAAGAAATTCTTGAGTTAGAGATACAAATTAAATCTCACCCAGATAACGTGATTACAACCATGGATCTCAGAAGAATAAAGCCTGAGATTTGAAGCTATAGTGGACATGACCACAATGGTTTTACTCAGAAGCTCTAAAAAGAGAAGAAAGAACCAAATACAGAAAAATCAGGCCCACAAGGATATACAGATAAACCCTCAAGGAGAAACCCAGATGGAAATCATAAGGACTCAGATCTATCCTCATTTCATAATAGTCAAAGTAGAAATCTAAATAGCCATATCTCAAAATGCACAGATCTATATTTTTGAGAGTTAATAATCAATAAATAGCGGGAAGTACTTAAGGAGAAACCATGAGTTTACCTTCTCCATCAGATGTTAGTGAATCAAGATGGAATTCAATGTCACAAATTCGAATCAGAAAAAAGAGGAAGAATCCAAAATGGTGTCAACTCAAAAATGACCACAACCGAGCCACAAATGCAAGAAATGCACTAAAAAATGAGTATCAATTTTAGAGATCAAAAGGTCAAAGACTAAGTAATAGTGAAAATTAGAGGTCAGAAAAATTTAACACTCTCATCAAATATTGGTGGACATAAAACCTACTGCGAGAGATCTCCAGAGAAGCAATGAGCGACAAAAATCCTTTTGCAGTAAAAACCGAGCCCGAATCTCACTCAGAAAGAATTAACATTGTTCAAAGTGATCAACAATAATGCCCACTTAGAAGGGAAAGCTTGAAAATTACAAAGGGGCAACACAAAGACCTCAAGAACAAAGAAAAATGAGCTCAAAAATCCAATAATGACGGCTCATATATGTTTTTCCAGGGCTTCACCGCTTGCTCTCCAGAAAGCCAAGAAATAATCAAAATATTAAAAGATTTGGAGCATTTTAACTCACTCACCCCATCCGATCTTAACCTAACTTAACCAGATTTAGAAACCAACGACCAAAGATTGAAGTGTAAGGATCGAGGTGAAGATCATCACCGAATTTCCAAGCAAACCATCATGGTCAGATGTCACCTACCCCATTAAATGTGAAGGGTGAAACCCTAAACCAAGGTCATAATTTAATAGTACAAGTTCATCAAGGATGAAGATCGATGGTCCCCATAAAACCCTAAGTCGAATTCGAGTTAGCGGTGCCACCTAAAAAAAGTTGCTAAGGGGTGAGGGGTCCCCCATGTTTTAAAATAATCATTACATATTTACTTTCATAAGTCTAAACCATAGTGTATTCTCTCAATAATACAAATTCGACCAAATCATGCCATCAATGATCACCGAAAAGGTGAATTTTTAAACTATACACTATCAAATATGCAAAGGCCGAAAGATATACATGCATGTATTTATCAAAAGGTGGTAAGACTATAGTATGGCATGTGTAATGTCAAAATGGTCACCCCTTTTATATTTTCTAAGTCCACAAGGGTGGCCAAACCATGATGAAGTGTAAAGGTGGTCCCCATAGAGAAGGAGTTAGAGATGATTTGCAGTATGTCACGTTTGTTACCATTAGAAGCCAAAGAGATGTCAATATCAGAGCATGTGCACATGGATAGGTGCTCCCCATAATGGATGTTTATACTTTACAAATATTAAATTTATTGTAATTATTTTGTTCTTGCACAAGGGGTTATTTTTGCATGCTTCACAAGAGGTCAAAACAGAGAAGGAGACAAAGTTTCATGCTCAAAGAAGACTTTCCTAGTAAGCAAAAACTTATTATTAGCAAATTATTCACCTAGCCTTGTTAAAAATAGAATAATCAACTACAGTTCAATGATATGTAATCAAACGCTATTAATGCCTCTTATACTAGTTTGTATTATTTTATCCCTTTATTCATTATTGGATAAAGGCTAAAAATAGGATGTATGGGTGAGTACAGCCTTAGTCTATTTTTAAGAAGTGTGGGTAAATTAATTTTTCTATATATTGTGTGCCTTTTCAAAGCACAAAGAGGACTTTTTTGGATATAGGAGTATTGAAGCATTCTTCCAGTTTTGTCTTTTGAGTGTGAAGTACTTTCTTTCCTTACCAATTATTCAAGTTTTGTGTATGTTCTACTAGTCTCATGAATGCAATTTCCTTGATTGATCATCTTACCCTACTACAAATTTAGATCTTTCCACATAATTTTAATGTGCATGTTAACTCATTAGTGTTTTTGTGATATTTTCCCTCATTATAACAAGTGTTTTCCCTTAAATATTCTATAGAAAACTGTTGGCTCATGCATCAAGAATCCTTCCCATATTAATTGTGCATATACTCAGTCAAAGCCAGTATAAGTTTGGTGTATCACCTCAGTTTATTTATTTTTACATCTATCTCTTACCCTTACCCCCAGATAACCAATTTAGGATACATCAAAAAAGGGCTGGCTTTTATAAGGAGACTCATCTCAAAATACGTATACCTACGAGACCTAAGGTGTTTCCATTGTATCTACGAAAGAGAGAGACTAATTTTTCAAGCTTAGAAAACCTACAACCATCTCTCTACAGTGGTGCACTTTTGATAGATAACAACTAGTTAATCCCATTTAGAGAGGAATTATAGTTTCAAGAGGGTATTGAGAGGTCTAATCAATCTAATGAAATTGAGTAATAGTCTAGGAAGCTAGTATAAGTAGTCTAGAAGGGAATGAGAAGATGTTTTATTCAATAACAAGCTATATTATACTATTTAATTTATTTATAAGAGGAATACGACAAAAAGAGTGTCGTAAAAGGGTAAGTGCAGGAAGTTGATGGACAAATATAGGGTCATCCATGGACATCATATTGCAAATAACAACATAATATCAACTTGTAGGGATTATTAGCAATACATACACTCAAAATTAGAAAAATTATATTAATATGAATCGTAGCATCCGGAATCTATTTTCTAAAATACTAATTTTTGTAAAAATGGACAAGATTGGCTATATTAAACACTCAAAATTCAATGACTCGGTATTTTTTTAAAAACGCCGATAAGATTATAGTCCGTTTGCCCACAATTTGGATGACCAAAAATTCATATATATATTTTTCCTTTGGTGAGAAGTTATATGACACAATCTATCTTGGGATGGATTTTATTTTGTATTTTTTGAGTAATATTTTATTTTTATGATTTTTTCCGTGAAAGTGGTATGAAAACATAAAGAAAACAGAGCACTTTCCGTTTGCCCGCCATAAATTCATCAAAAATTATTGAAATCAAATAATTTTTTTTTCTAACATGTATATAATTTCACCATGGTTGGGATGGTATAAGTTTTATCACATTCGATAAGTGAAACAAATTTTGCGAGTCTTAAACATAGACATAAACATTCACGGGAAAAAGTGTCTTACAGACCTACTATTAGTAAAAATTATAAAATGATATTTATCCTCTTCTATTCACTTTATAATTAGTATTTCTACAAAGCTAATAGTCTCCCCCTACGCAATGGTACCATTTTTATGACATATTTTTACTTTTCGGCATGGTTCAAGTCCACGGAAGACTAAATTTGATGTTTTGTTGTTTTTAATGTAAAATTCAGGATTTGATCTCCACTTAAGTGTCCCCCAACTTGGTGCACTTACCCAAAATGGGAGTTAGATAGGTCTGACTAATGGTATGTTATCAATTTGTAGAAAGGATAATAATTAGTAAAATATTAGGAATAATAGTTATTTGATCAAACTACGATTTAATACACATATGACCCTCTTTGAGGTGACATGTGTGACCTAACTTAAAAGAAAGTAGACATGCAAAAACAAGTAGAAAAATTTGAAGGGGTAGAAGAAAAATTAGTAGGATGAAGAATACCCCTCGATTTTCGATGGGGTGATGGAGGAAATCGATTAAAAATCAAAAAGAGAACAATAGAGAGAAAAGTGTGAAGAGAAGATGATAAAACAACAAGAAAATGGGATATTGAGCTATCCACAAACTAGTGCTTACGAAACAATTTGTAATCATCATTTTGCTTAGAATCCTCATCATTGGTCCTTATTAAAATGTAAGCATATGATGGAAGTGTAAAATGAAATGAAAATCCAAGATACAAACAACTTTCCATCGCTAAAAGAACAACTCCATTCAACTTACAAACATGCAATGCAATACGAGAAGTAAAAAAACTCATTTAAAAGGAAATAAGTACAATCACACAAACTCAAACAAACAACGCTCAAGATTATTGCACAAATATTTTGTTATCGAGTTGCAATACCAACTATTTTGATAAAAGAAAAAGGTTTAAAATGATGCCCCAAGAAATTTATATATGCAAGGAAAGGATCGAAGACACTGGGTCCGATGGAAAAGTAATGTGCACGATGAAAATAATAATAGGTAACGGATAGTTTCCTAGAGTATAGGCGAAGTAAGAAGCATATATTTTTCGATGGAGGTAGATAAATACGATCCACGAGTCTTTGTTTCAAAACATTTCAAAATGTTAGCAAGATACGAGATGAGTGTCATATGAGAGATACAAATTTCGGTCGTAAATGAGTTAGTTACCAATTTTAGTCCATTTTCAAAGATTTACAATTTTTTTGGATTTTTGGATTATTTTATAATTTTTAAATTTTGTATTGGTTAGAAGAATTAAGGAAATGGAATTTCAAGTAAAATCATGCGAAAATTCTCGAAGATGAATATAACAAGTGCATCGTGTGGCAATAAAATGCCACGGTGAGAAGACAAATCAATCAACAATAATTTTTAAAAATAATCATGGAAATAGATAAAATAGAAGACAAGAAGATCCTAGGAATATTTAAAAATGCCCTAGGGTGAAAAGATAAGATCCGTGTGGCAAATAACTACCCAAGATGGTTTAGATGATATCACGGGTTTGAGTACATGAGATATTTTGGTAGATGCTAGTTAGGATGATATTAGATGATATTGGTGTGAGTGGGATACATTTGTGATCATGTGCATGACCCCTCTTGCCCCATTGATGATACTATATGTGATGATTAGCTAAGTATACATGTATGATGTAAAACTTAGCATTTTTGCATAGATGATGTAGCAGAGATGATGTTATATGTGATGAATGATAGATGACAGGTGTGATAACAAACATATGTGAAGCAAACAAACACACAAGTAAATGTTAACAAAACTAAATAAATGTACAACCAAAACTATACAAACTAACTAAAATAAATTTAACCACTACTTTGTTTTTGCGGGATAACATTGATATATTTATTATTTTTTGGGTTATCTTAAAAGATATGTTTTTAAGGCTATTGTTCAAATTGTTTCCGAGGTTTCTATAATACAATGTTGTGGAGTTGGTGTAGCTTCATCCCTAAAAGGTACATTTTCTTGATGTTTAGGTTTTTGTATCATTTTTCTTGATGCTTTTTTATTTTCTAAGGTCTTGTTCCAAAATAAATGTACAAGGATGAAGGAGCGTGGATGCCCCCTATGTGATGTGATAATATACAAAAGGAAGAATGCCACACACATATGTATGAGAAAGAGGAATGTGAAGCTTCCTACGATGTTAGATGGAAATATACAAAGGCACACCCTTCACACAGATATAAGAACAAATAAGCTAGATCACGGCTTGGATAAGATAGATTTGGTAGGGTTCTTAGACCTAGCAAGGGAAACTAACCCTAGAAAGTGGTGAGAGTCACTCGTCTAGATGTTAGAATAACTTGTCACAAAGTGAGTCCTCCTTGAGTGTTGGAATATGGTTTTACCCCAAACACTGCCCATTGTGCCACAATTGTGTGGTTTTCACATGTGGATGACCTATTTTTTCTTTACTATTTTTTCAAATTTTCTCATGTTTTTCTTGTTTTTTCATTTTTTTTCTATTTTTTAGTTCTTATCTAATATTTGTGTCATGCCTAATCATAGAACCACTTGAGATGCATGGAATTCATAGGTTTTGGAATCTCTTCACCATCTAATTATGCCAGTTTGTAAGCTCTTGATCCATACTTAGTAACAACCACATAAGGTCCTAACCAGTTGGCTTCAAACTTACCTTTCTTTTCTCTATCCTTGACAGTGTTCTTCTAATTTTATTTTATAAATAGATAACCTACATCAAATTCATGATGAATGACCTATTTTTTATATCTCCTTGATACTCTGTTCTGATATACTTTTAGGTGATTAAGCATTCTCATATAATTTTCATCCAACAACGCTTTCTCTGCAGAAATGAAAAACTCTATAGTCCTTGTCTTTATCAAGATAGTCCCAGAGATATATTACGAGGAAGGAAATCTCCTCTTCTAATGGTATGATGGCTTTAGTTCTGTAGACGAGTGAATATTGGGTCATACCAGTAGGAGTGTGGATGGAGGTTTGATAGGGCTAGAGGGTGGGATGTATCGTGAAGTGCCAATTATGGCCGCCTTACTTACCATTTTCTCCATTATTCGTACAAGGGTTTTATTGGTAGCCTTGGCTTGTCCATTACCTTGGGGGTAATAGGGGTAGACCACTTGAGTTGAATATGGAAGCATTGACACAATGTCTTAACCATTTTATTCTTGAAGGATTTACCATTATCATTGATAATGGCAAGGGAAGGGATACCATAATGGAAAATGAGATGATTCATGATTAATTTCAAAATTTTCACACCGGTGACATAAGTAAGAGGCACAACCTATACCTATTTATTAAAATACTCGGTGGTGGTGATAATGTGGTGTGGCCATATAAAGAAGAAGGATGGAGCTTCCTATGAGATAAAGGCCCCATTTATAAAATGGCCAAGGCATTATGATAGGATGTAAAGCCCTGTGCTTGCGCATGTATCAAGTTTCCATAGTTTTGGCATAGCTCACACTTATTTACAAAATTACAAAAGTCTCCTTACATGGTGGGATATAACATACCCTTAGGATCTTCTTAGCCAAGACCATACCATTAGTTTTCGCTCCACAAATACCACTTGTGTACTTCTTTAATAGCGTGGACCTGAATCAAGAAATCCAAATAGTGAAGAAAATTCCCATCATAGCCATGATGATAAAGGGTGCCTCTAGGAGGGTGTAATGGGCTATGTGGTGAATAAGGGATTTATTCTCGAGAATAGGTAATGTCCGGGAGAAAGGTACCATCTTCTAGGTATCCGAATATAGGGTCATACAAAGGGAATAATGGGCCAACAATTTCATATGACAAACACGACTCCGACATATCATATGCGGGCATTTGTAAATTCTCTACAAATAAGGGAATTCTACTTTCCTAAGGTGGAATGCGTAAGAGATACCTAATTGTAGCCAAAAAGAGCAAGTTCTCGAGAAAAGGTGAAAAGGTGAAAAAAAACAAGCTTTAGGGCCAAAAATTGTGAAAATTGGCTAAGTCCTAGTCCTCGCAAAAGAGGACATGAGGGACGTTCTCGGGAAAGGTGAAAAAGTGCGCAAAAGCAAGCTTGGGATAGGAAAAAGCATGCAAAGGCAAACATCCGGACACATCGCGGGGAACGCTGGGACGCGAAAGCGCGGTTCGGCCAAGGAGAAGAAAATCGACTAACGGAGAAGGGAAATTTGGGACATGAAGACGCGAAGGGCGCGAACCGCCGGTTCGGCCGAAAAGGAGAACTTTCGCACTAAGCAGTTGGGACATCTGGGCCGCGAGGACGCGAAGGACGTGAAAAGGCGAAGCGGCCGAGAGCAAAGGAAGCCCATTTCAGGTGGTTCAGAAGAATTTGTCCCAGACAGTCCGGGACAGTTGGAACAAATGGACGCGAAGGATGTGAACGCGAACGGCCGGCTCGGCCAAAAACGGGAACTTCAAAGATCGGGACAATTGGGACAAAGGGACGCGTGGGACGCGGATAGCCGAAGGAGCCGAAAGCCAATCAAGCAACGCCACGTGTCATCGGCCGAATGAGGGACAAGGAAGCCCATTTCGGGTGGATCGGGAGTTTTTGTCCCAAACAGTTTGGGACATCCGGGACATGAGGGACGCGAAGGGCGCGAAAAGCCAGCAGACCCGCGGACCAATCAAATCACGACACGTGTCACAAGGGAGAAAGTCCAAAAGTCAAAGGGGGAGGTTTGAGGTTTCAAGCAACCGACCCGAGCCAATAAAAAGAGAGGACACGTGTCCAATGAAGTAGGGAAGGAGAGAGAATTACGCATCCAATCAGCGCTTGACACGTGTCATCCAGGTGGCAGAGCGCGGGAAAGATTTTCAAAACACGTTTTCACCTGTTTTGTGCCCTAAATCTTCAGATCGACATATCTTTCGATCCAGAGCTCGGATTTGCACGTTCTTTATATCAACGGAAAGCTTATGAAATTATCTACGTGATTCTAGGGTTAATCTTGAATTTTGGTGTAGTCTAGAGAGAGAAAATTGAGAAATAGATCTGACGCGTGTTCATGGCCAGAAGTGACATTTCAACGACTGATTTAATGCAGAATGGGTCGCATTCTCCTGTAATTCGGTCAAAGTGATAGGTATGGGTTTGTAAGGTCCCCATGCCATTTTAATGCATCCGCAATGAGGAGGGATGGGCTCTCATGTTTTTGTACATTTTCGTCTCCCGGCTCGACCCATGCAATGTAAAAAGCCGATTTGGCTCATTTCTAAAAGGGGAACAATTTTTGACATAACAACTTCTTCTTTCACCTCCAAAGCAGTGGTTGATGCAAGAATCAGACCTCTCCAAAAGATTGTAATAGTTTTTACTCTCTCGAGGTCAGTAATGCAAAGTTGATTTGGGTACCGGAAATGATAATGCAAGCTTTGTGAATGGTTTTCATCCTTTGTTTGTATTATTTGCTTCATTTCAGATCCTAAGTTATATCTTATCACCGTGTATGTTTCATGTTGCAAAATCTCTGGTTTGTGTCTATTTTGCTTGACAAAATGTTTCACCACTCCTTTTGGTGCATCACCATCTTTAGTTAGTTTCAATTTTTGCATTTCTACCCCCGTCTCCTTGCAATTTAGAGTAGGATTAGATCTCGAACCTCTCGTAGTTTTGCAAAATATAGATCTAAATCGAGGAGTTTGAGGAACCAGCCTCTAATCTGAGATTCCTCTCTCTCGCCACAAGTCCCCACACTGGAGAGAGGTTTCCATGTTGTGCAATCACACCGGATGCTAGAGTGATCAACCTAGAAGCCCGATCCGCATCCGTGGGTGCCGTGAGTCTCGCAACAACAGTTTTGGCACCCGGTGGGACTAGAGGTCTCATTTTTTATAGCAGCAAAGGTTGATGTGCATGCATCTCGCTGCATTTTTCTTGCTTAAAAGAGCTATTATTTGCATATCCGCGACTCCAAGGGGAAGAATCAACTGGTTCCAAGTGCAGCCTCGAAAACTCATGAGAAGAATCACCACAAGGTCAAGAGTTGGAGAAGAAGAAGTGTTGTTTGAATACCGCAATTATCTCCAAGAAGAAGGCAAAGAGGAAGAAGGATTCAAAGGTCTCCATCTCCACCAAATAGTAACTCTCTCAACTCCTCCACCCGGTAGGCCTTTCATTCACCAACAAGGGTTTTAAGACCAATTAGAATGGCTCGTAACAATCCCTACGTCAACTTCACAGCAAAGCAGCCCACTTGCTCTCAATGCACAACATCCAGCTTCCTATTGCAGCCTCAAGAACATTCCCTACTTCACCGGAGAAAATCGACTACTGTGTGATCATGTTAAAGATATTGCTAACCTTTGTGCAATCATGAAATCAATGAAATGCAAGTGGTCACAAGTTATCGCCTTCCTTCAAGGGTAAAGCATTACAATGGTTTAGGAGCCTTGGAGCTGGTTCTATCACAAACTGGAATCAGCTATGTATTGCACTTCATGAGCAATTTGGAGAGAAGGGAGACAACTTGTCTCTTTTGGAGCAGCTGACAACCATCAAGAGAGCTCCCAATGAGCAG
This sequence comes from Taxus wallichiana var. yunnanensis, assembly GCA_018340775.1. Classification (NCBI taxonomy): domain Eukaryota; kingdom Viridiplantae; phylum Streptophyta; class Pinopsida; order Cupressales; family Taxaceae; genus Taxus; species Taxus wallichiana. Next base: position 706,955,130 of record CM031240.1, read on the forward strand.
TTGACCGATTTCAACTTCAGATTTCAAAACTTGGGAGAGGATTCCAGTGGCATCAAAGCAACAGCAGAAGGTGCTTTTCTATACTATCTCAAAGCTTTAAATTCTGATATTTCTATGTTGATTCAGTCCATGGGAGGCATAACTATCCCTATGGCTTATAGCATTGCCATTAGGGCTGAAAATTGTTTAATCCAAGCTGGCAAACTTGCCCCTAGACCTCCCATGCCATTGTTTCCAAGTTTAGAGAGCCCAAACACTAGTCAAGCACCTAATTTGGCTCCTTCTCCCACTCCTAGAAATCAAAGTTCAAATGAAGCTTCCACTTCATCTCCAAGTGCCCCAAATGAGCTTCAAGAGGTCATGAAGCAATTGCAAAACCTAGGCAATGAGCTAGTTACTCTCAAGAGGCAACAAGCCCAAGGTTTCAGACCTTCTTATCAACCCCAAGCTCAGCCTAATAGGCAGCCATACCAACCACAAAGACCACCTAATCCAGCTGCAAATATGAATCAAACAAGGCCTCCTGCCAATAGACCATTCCAGCCCTATAATCCAAATGCCATATCTGCCTCTAAGGCATTAGTGCCAACACAGAACAACATTGCTCAGGAATATGATTGGTGCTTTCCATGCAATGAGCCTCATAACCAATCCATGTGTTTCAATGGTGCTCTCAATCAAGCACTAATGGTGACAACTACTGGTGTGGAGGGCGAGGGCAAGTCAAGGAAACAACCAACAACAAGAAACATTCCAACAGCAATCAGCCCCAAATGACACCACATTGGTGAACTGGCAAGCAGAAGATTTCTGTGGCATGAATCAAGTAGTTTCTCAAGGTGTTGCAGCCAACACAAGGTCAAAGAGGAGAAATTTGGGTGAAGAACAGCCATTAGCCCCAACCAATCCACAACCTTCCATGGCTCCACAAATGATTGGCAAGCAAAGTCCAGTTTCAAATGCACAAGGGCAGCCAAGAACAGCCCCTAGGCCAACTCAAATGCCAGCTGTTGCTGCCCACGTGCAAGGAGTAAATGTGCAAACCAAGGGACAACAGAGAGATCCTTCATCACCATTCAATATCATTGATCAGATGAAGAAGACAAACGTCAACATATCAATGTGGGAATCCCTATCTATCCCAGGCCAAAGAGATCTGCTGCAAGCTGCCATGAAGGATTGGCCAACTTCAAATCAGCAGGTTCAGATGCAAGACAAAGTGCTTACAAATGCTGCCCAGCCTGAAGGAAGTCATGGAGGACAACAAGGTAAAATGTTGAAGCCCCCTCCTTTCTATGTTTCATTAATCATTGGAAATCAGCTAGTACATAATTGCATGATAGACTCCGGGGCAAGTAGCTCAGTAATGCCTAAACAAATAGCTGATCAGCTAGGGCTCCAATATGAAATAACATCTAAAGGGGTAGTGCAGCTAGATGGGACAAGCCAATAGCAACAGTTGGAGTGATTAGAAATTTGAGTCTTACCTTGCACGCATGTCCAAATGTTGTTGTTTTACAAGATGTATCAATCATAGACCTTCCACCACTCTTTGCCCTTTGCTTGTCAAGGGACTTCACAGCCAAGATTGGGGGGTATTTGTCTGCTGATTGGTCACACATGCTATTCAGAACAAGATATGGAACTAAGGCCACAATCAGATCCGAACCTATTGCAAACTTCCATATTGAGCCTTACACTCCAAGTCAGATTAATGCCAATTGCTCAAAGATTTGATCAAGAAGATCACCCTAGCACCGATGAGGCCGACACCAAGTTGGAAGTATCCCGGATCTAACTTGATGAATGGGCAAACAAGATACATGCTTTTGATCCCTATCATCAAGAAGTAGAAGAATCTGCGCTAGGAGTTTATTGTTTACATGAAGAGAATCAACCTCTCCCCAGCATCACCAAGCCGGATCATAAAGACAAGAATGAAGTATGGCAATTGTTCTTTGATGGGTCAAGGAGTAGACAAGGTGCAGGAGGAGGAGCTATGCTCATTTCACCGCAAGGTATAAGGTATTACTCAGCCTTCCGTTTCAGTTTTCTTGCTCAAACAACACGGCTGAGTATGAAGCCTTAATTCATGGATTGCACTGGGCAATGAAGAAAGGCATCAAGAATTTACAAGTATTTGGTGATAGTGAGCTGATTGTAAACCAAGTCAAAGGAAAAATGCTGCCAAAAATGATCTCGTCAAGAACTACAAAAATCGGGTATGGGATCTTATCAAGATCTTGAAGCTTTTAGCATCAATTCCATCCCAAGAAAAAGAATGAAGCCACCGACATGCAAAGCAGCAATTGGGGCTGCATTTGATGTTGTAGAAAGTATCAAAAGTGAAAATCTCAGCCTCATATCAAATTGGTTGTGAGACCAAATTTCCGATAACAATACAAGTTGGCAAGTCTTCGAGAATGATCAAGCAAATTGTTAATTTCCTACAAGAAGAAGTTGAGTTCTCCGCCAGAATCAAGACAAGCCGCATCGCAAAGATGGTGACCAAGTGGTGCAGCCGAGAACTAACAAATTACCAAAAGGCCTCATAACTTGGAGTCAATCTTCAACCCGAATGATCGGGCCGAAGGAGAAAGTGAACATTCAAGTAAAGGGTGAAGATTCAGAGCCTATTTTAGTGGAAGAAGGCAAAACATTGCAGATTGGCAAAGTAAGTACCTCACAAGAGAAATCTGATTTTGTTCAGCCTTTGTCAAGAGTTCCGTGATGTCTTTGCTTGACTTACAAAGATCTAAGAGGTTTCAACCCAAAGTGGCACAACATACTATTGAGCCGGATCCGAATCCAAGCCTCGTGCAAAAGAAAAAGCAAAGGCCAGTGAATCCCCATATTGAACCTCTCATGAGAAAAGAGTTAAGCAAGCTTATTGAGGCCAGTATCATCTTCCCCATCAAACACTCAAGTTGGGTCGCCAACTTAGTCCCAGTCAGAAAGAAGAATGGAGAGATCAGGTTGTGTGTCGACTTCAGAGATTTGAATAGAGCCTCTCTCAAGGATCATTATCCACTCCCTTCCATGGAGCAAATATTGCAGGTTGTAGCTGGTTCAGAAAGGTTTTCACTACTTGATGGCTACTCAAGCTACAATCAGATTATGGTGAGGGAGGAAGATCATTCAAGACAAGCCTTCACAACCAAATGGGGAACATATGCCTACAAGAAGATGCCATTTGGCCTATCAAATGCTGGAGCCACTTTCCAAAGGGCAATGGATATGGCATTCAAAGGCTTGATCAACAAAATAGTTTTGATATACCTAGATGATATCACTGTATTCTCAAAAATGCAAAGTGGATCACCTTTTCATCTCGAGGCAAGTGTTTCGTCAGAGGTGTAGAAGATTTGGGGTATCATCAATCCCAAAAATGCATATTCTCGGCTCATGAGGGGAAACTTCTAGGCCATATTGTCTCGAAAGAGGGACCGGCAATTGATCCAGAGAGGGTCAAGCCATAAGAGCACTACCATTGCAAGTCACAAGAAGGCTCTTCAAAGCTTCGGGAAGGATCAATTTTGTCCGCAGGTTTGTCCTAGATTTTGCAGCCCTTTGTCAAGCCCATCACCAAAATGTTAAAGAAGAGCATGGCTTTTAAGTGGACAAAGAAGGCAAGGAGATTTTTGAAGCAATCAAAGAAGCTATCTCTCAAGCACCAACTCTCATCAACCTGACTTCTCCAAGGATTTCATCCTCTATGCATTTGGAGGTGATGACACTATTTCTGCCATTCTAGTACAGCAGAACAAAGATAATGATGAGCAGCCGATTGCCTTCTTCAGCCAGAGCCTAGATGACTATGAGGTGAGGTACTCTTTTATTGAGAAGCATGTACTTGCAGTAATCAGAAGCTTGAAGAAATTCAAGCATTTAATCTCAAACAACAAGGTCCAGTTGCTGGTCTCACATGCTGGAGTTAAGGACTTCCTCCTCAACAAGGATTTGAATGAGAAAAGGGCAGGTTGGATCACCCGTGTCATGGAATATGACATTGAGATCAAGATCACCAAGCTGGTAAGAGGGAAAGGATTGTGTGAGCAGCTGGTTTTGGGGAAGCAAAAAGAAGTATGCAACAAAGAAGAAACTGTTTTGACAGTCCAGGACAGCCATGAGCCAAGTGGCAATCAAGAAGAAGACAATGCTTCCCCACTCCTTGCTGGACCCAAGGTATTATGCACTTCCTAGGCACATGCCTATGCCCTCCAGAGATGAACAAGACCCAAAGGAGACACTTCAGATTGCAGGCTGTCCCGTATGCCATTGTTGATGGAGTTTTGTTCAAGAAAGATGTGAATGGAGTGCTGCTGAGATGCATTAGCACAAGTCAGATTCAAAGGGTATTAGAAGAGTTTCATGGTGGACCAGCTGGTGGCCATTTTGCACCAAGAGTGACAGCTCTAAAAATCATGAAGGCTGGTTATTATTGGCCTAAAATCTTCAGTGATTGCTATGCATGGATCAAGAGGTGTAAGAATTGTGCATTCTTCACAGGAAAAGAGAGACTTGCTGCCCTCCCATTGCATCCAATCTCAGTTGACCAGCCATTCATGCAATGGGGTTTGACTTCACTGAGTCATTAATCCCAATTCAAGCCAAGGGCACAAATGGATTTTGACACCACATGTACTACTTCACCAAATGGATGTAAGCAAAAGAGCACTCAAAGAGGCAAATGAGTCTAAGATCTTAGACTTTTATGAGGGATAACAACCAGATTTGGTGTACCGCTACAATAATCTCCGATAATGCATCGCATTCATGGATCTAGGTGACCGAGTGGGCTGTCAAGAACGGTATTTACCTAAGCACTTCATCGAACTATTACCCCTCGTGGTAATGGCTGGTGCCGAGTCTACAAACAAGAACTTGTTGAGGATCATTAGGAGGACTCTTGATGAGAATCAGAGGTCTTGGCATACCAAACTGAAATCAGCCTTATGGGCTGATAGGATAACTCCCAAAAGATCCACAGGTAACTCTCCATTTAGGCTTGTCTATGGAAGAGAGGCAATCTTGCCCATGTCACTTGAGTTGCCAACATTGGAACTCATGAAGCAGCTGGAGTTGCTTGAATTTGAGCCCATGGAGGTGAGGTATGCAGAGTTGATGGAGCTGCAAGAGATCAGAAATCAGGCATCCCAAGCAATGGAAAAGGATCAAGCTTTGATCAAGAAGACCTTTGATAGAAAGGCCAAGGATAGATCTTTTCAAGTTGGAGATCTAGTGTTGAAATGGGATGTGGACAGAGCAAAACCGGGAAGGCATTCAAAATTTGATGCCATTTGGAGTGGCCCATACATGGTCACAAAGTGCAAGAACAACAATGCTTTCCAATTAGCCTCACTGGAGGGTGAAGAACTGCAGATTCCAGTCAATGGAATCTATCTCAAGCGTTGCTTCTAGAGGGAAGTTCACTACCTCTGTAAATATTAGATTAGATTTTCTTTCCTCCAAGTGCTTGTGCACATTGTTTTCATTGTAGGTTAGTTTTGTTTTCCTAAGTGCTTTGGCACACTTGCTGTCCATGGAGATGTTTAGCAGTCCTCGCTTTCATCAGTGACATTCCATCTTCCTCCTTGCACATTCTCGAGTCGGGCTTGAGGTTCTAAATGAATATTTGATGACTCCATGCCCAATGGACTCGCTTAAGTGCAACCGGTATCTTCTACCTAAGCAGCAGTGTAACCCCACTGAAGTCACCAAATTGTTATCCAAATTCACCCCTAGGGTTGATTTGATAACATACATCAGAATTCTCAAGTCCTGTGCAAATGGATTGATTCAGTGGCAAAAATCATGTTTCTAGTGGTCCCCTGCAATTTTTTCTAACTCCCCGTCCAAGAAGGAAAAGAGCAAGTTCTGAGAAAAGGTGAAAAGGCTGCAAAAACAAGCTTGGGCCAGAAAAAATTGTGAAAATTGGCTAAGTCCTAGTCCTCGCAACAGTTGGGACATGAGGGACATCGAGGCGTGATCGCCGAAAGGCCGCCAGCCTGGCAGGCAAAGGAACATCCGGGGACATCGGGATGCGACGGGACGGAAAGCCGGTTCGGCCAAGGAGAAGAAAATCGACTAACTGCTCTGGGACATTTGGGACATGAAGACGCGAAGGGCGCGAACCACCCGGTTCGGCCGAAAAGGAGAACTTTCGCACTAAGCAGTTGGGACATCTGGGCCGCGAGGACGCGAAGGACGTGAAAAGGTGAAGCGGCCGAGAGCAAAGGAAGCCCATTTTGGGTGGTTCGGAAGAATTTGTCCCTGCATACCGGGGACAAGCTTGGAACAAATGGACGCGAAGGACGCGAACCGCCCGGGCCTCGGCCAAATGGGGAACTTCAAAGATCGGGACAAATTGGGACAAAGGGACGCGTGGGACGCGGATAGCCGAAGGAGCCGAAAGCCAATCAAGCAACGCCACGTGTCATCGGCCGAATGAGGGACAAGGAAGCCCATTTTGGGTGGATCGAGAGTTTTTGTCCCAAACAGTTTGGGACATCCGGACATGAGGGACGCGAAGGGCGAAAAGCCGGCAGACCCGCGGACCAATCAAATCACGACACGTGTCACAAGGGAGAAAGTCCAAAAGTCAAAGGGTGAGGTTTCAAGCACTGACCCGAGCCAATAAAAAGAGGACACGTGTCCAATGAAGTAGGGAAGGAGAGAGAATTACGCATCCAATCAGCGCTTGACACGTGTCATCCAGGTGGCAGAGCGCGGGAAAGATTTTCAAAACACGTTTTCACCTGTTTTGTGCCCTAAATCTTCAGATCGACATATCTTTCGATCCAGAGCTCAGATTTGCACGTTCTTTATATCAACGGAAAGCTTATGAAATTATCTACGTGATTCTGGGGTTAATCTTGAATTTTGGTGTAGTCTAGAGAGAGAAAATTGAGAAACAGCTCTGACGCGTGTTCATGGCCAGAAGTGACATTTCAACGACCAGATTTAATGCAGAATGGGTCGCATTCTCCTGTAATTGGTCAAAGTGATAGGGTATGGGTTTGTAAGGTCCCCCATGCCATTTTAATGCATCTGTAGTCAAGGAGGGATGGGCTCTCATGTTTTTGTACGTTTTCTGTCCCCTGGGCTCGACCCATGCAATGTAAAAGCCAGATTTGGCTCATTTCTAAAGGGGGAACAATTTTTGACATAAGAACTTCTTCTTTCACCTCCAAAGCAAGTGGTTGATGCAAGAATCAGACCTCTCCAAAAGATTGTAATAGTTTTTACCTCTCTGAGGTTGTAATGCAGTGATTTGGGTACTGGAAATGATAATGCAAGCTTTGTGAATGGTTTTCAGTCCTTTGTTTGTATTATTTGCTTCATTTCAGATCCTAAGTTATATCTTATCATCCGTGTATGTTTCATGTTGCAAATCTCTGGTTTGTGTCTATTTGCTTGACAGAAATGTTTCACCACTCCTTTTGGTGCATCACCATCTTTAGTTAGTTTCAATTTTTGCATTTCTATCCCTGTCTCCTTGCAATTTAGAGTAGGATTAGGATCTGAACCTCTGTAGTTTTGCAAAATATAGATCTAAATCGAGGAGTTTGAGGAACCACCTCTAATCTAGAGATTCCTCTCCCTTTCTTTATGGTATAGGTCATATTGGGCAAGCATTGTACCAATAGAAAAATGGGTAGCGGAAATGTACAAGAGGAGAGGTTTGCCTTGGGTAAGTTGCATGAGTACATGTGGGTTGATAAGGTACTATTTAAGTAGTGAAAATGGCTTTTGAAAATCTCATCCCTAGTTGAATGTAAAACCCTTCTTCAGTAGATGTGTAAATGGATGAAACTTATCCACAAGTTTTGAAATAAAACAACGGATGGCATGAATTTTTCCTTGTAAACTTCTCAGTTGTTTGAGAGTGGTAGGTGGAGGCATTCATGTGATAGATGTAACATTTGGATGGTCTAGCTTTATCCCTCTTTGTGAAATGATGAAACCCAAGATATTTCCTGATAAAATACCAAAGACACAATTCTTAGATTTAAAGTGTACCTTATAATCTTGGAGAGGCTAAAAAATATGTCGCAAACACTTCAGGTGCTCTCACTTGCATTTGGATTTACCTAGGATATCATCAACGTAATCATCCATGATTTCATTCATCATGTAATGGAAGATGACAATCATTGCGAATTGATAGGTGGCCCCGTAATTCTTGAGTCCGAAAGGCATGACCTTGTAACCAAAATTTCCCAAGGGGTGATGAAATTTGTTTTATGTTGATCTTCTTCTGCAATCCGAATCTAGTTATAACCTGAAAAACCATCCATTAAGGACAACATTTCATAACCAACAGTGGAATCGAAAATCAAATCAATGTTAGGAAAGGGGAATTCATCATTGGGACATGCTTTATTGATGTCACACAAATATGTGTAGATCTTTATACCAAGAACTTTCTTCGAACATGGACTATGTTAGATATCCAATTTGCATAGTCAATGAGCTTAATGAAATCAATAGCTAATAATTTTTCCAGTTCTTCCTTGACAAGGAGTGTAATTTTAGGGTGCATATTTCTCAACTTTTTCTTAATGGGTTTGGCATCTAGGTGCACAATGACATTGTGCACAATCAAGTCTTATTCCAAACCAAACATATCTATGTATGACCATGAAAATATATCTACATATTCTCTTAATATCTCTACAAAACCATTTTGTACTTGAGTTGAGAGTGAAGCTCCCAAATTTATTATTCTAGGTTACTCTTCTGAGCCAATGTTGAAAATTATTATTTCCTCAAGAAGCATCTTAGAAGAATATTCCATCTACGTAGGATCGGGGTGGAGAGTAAGATCACCCTCCTTAGGTATCTCATAATCGTCCTTGAATGTATAAACCATTTTGTCCATAGGTTATTTTTTTGTTTATCTACGAGTGCTTTGAAGAGTTTGTCACTATGATACTTACATTTATCCTTTTGCAATTCTTCTCTAAAGTGTTCTTACTCTTGTTTATGACCTTCGTATTCAAGTTGTTGGTGTGTGTGCCTATCTAGTAATCGTCCACATCACCTAAGCGAGTAATCTCGCCTTGCGAGAGTTATAGGTCTTAGGAAGTCAAATGACAAGTGTCGATTCTATAATAGAAGTTGACTTTGTCATTTACGCAATCAATGCATCATACTGAGTTACATTCCTTATTTGGAATTGTAACTCCTCTTCTAGTGGCATCATATGCATTAGTCAACGTCATATGAATCGTGGCATCATTGAGGTTCTTTCCATGTTTAGGCATGGGGTTACACAACACCCCTATTTGTACTTCCTATTTTTTGATCTATGAGAATGAGAAAACCCATTCTTCTTACTTGCAATATTATTTCCATTGATTAAAATCTTGTGTATTGCATTGTCTTGACGTTACCATCAAGTGTAATTTCATTGTGGTCCATCACTTTTTAACATTGGTTCTTGTGAATCCCTCTTTCATGGTATCGAGCTACATGATTTGTCGTCACACCAAAAGCTCAAACTTGTAGTGGAGAGGGATCTCATCGTGTTAATCAGCTACTATGCCAACAACCTCCTACATGATGGAGCAAAGTACACACACAATTAGGCCCAACAACATTAGGAGGAAATGACACCAGGAATTTCTAGAGAGGTCACCCATCCCAGCATTACTCTAGGGCTAACACACTTAACTACATGGTATCGAGATGCACAATTCTCCATCAAACCAAAAGCTCAAACTTATGGTGGAGAGGATCTTATCATGCTAATTAGGCTGCTACGCCAATACCCTCTGCATGACGGAGCCGGGTATACACCTAATCGGGCTCAATGACATATTAAGAGGAAGTGACACCAATGGGATTCATTACTTAGGAGGGAACCGAGATTGACTTGGTTGGATTTATAAACTCAGATTAAGTGGTGATCTAGATCATGGGAGTCTAACTCATGCTACTGAGTTCAATCTTAGTTCAGTCTGTCGGTTGGTCCAACAAGAAGTAGAATGCCATTTCCATATCATCAATAGAAGAAAAATATAGAGAGAGCAGATTAACATTACCACAAAAATTTTTTTGGTTACAGAGGGTATATTGATAGATTTTGGTATCCACTTTCAGGTGGCCTACCATTATCTAGTATGATAAAATGAACACTACCTCTATTTGTAGAAATATAGTTTAGCATTAGCGAGATGAAGCACATTGAGATTCATATGCACTTCATACGGGAGCTAATACATGAAAAAATCATTCACATTCGGTATGTTCGGACAACGGATCAGGTTGCGAGACATTTTCACCAAGCCCTTCACCGAGGTGAAGTTTCTTCACTGCAGTCTCTTATTAGGGTGAGATCTACTACATCCGACCATCTTCTTTGGGCTATATAGTCCATCTTCTTCAACTCACTACCTCTTTTGAGATCGAGTTTCCAATCCACTAGCTTCCACCGACTCTCCACCGCAAAGAGTTTGTTTTCCCTTGAGCTACGTTGATGATATATCTATATTTGCGGACTCTCACCTTATAGAGATTGACAGATTGTCACCACTTGTCTTGATATATTATCTCCTTCTCATATTGGGCCACCTTTCGGAACTCTTCATGTTCCTCCTCCTTCTAATCACAAACCTTTGGTCCCTTCAGATTCATTAGGATTCCATCAGAAATCATCTTCCAGAGGAGTTGGATAGTGCTCCTTTTTTTTTCCTCTTCTCATCTTCTTCTTTCCAGAAAGACGTTGTTTGTACATGGGCACCTTATTAGGCCTTTAGTTGCAACGGCCCATTGACACATCTTTTTAGTTTTCTAGGGAGTCTTATTTTTATGTTTTGGATTACCTTGACCTCTTCCTCGGCTTTGATGAAGGGGGATGTTGGTGTGTGTGCTTATCTATTCATCTTCCATGTCACCTAGGTGAGTCATCTCACCTTGCGAGAGTCATAGGTCTTAGGAAGTCAAATGACAAGTGTCGATTTTGTCATAGAATATGACACTGTCATTTGTATCAATGCATCATAGGAGTTACATTCCTTATTTGGAATTGTAACTCCTCTTCTAGGGGCATCATATGCATCAGTCATCATCATATGCGTCGGTGGCGTCATTGAGGTTATTTCCATGTTTAGGCATGGGGTTACACACCACCCCTATTTGTACATCTTATTTTTCGATCTATGAGAATGAGCAGACCGATTCTTATTAATTGCAATCTTATTTCCATTGATTCAAATCTTATGTATTGCATTGGCTTGATGTTACCATCAAAGTGCAACTTCATTGTGGTGCATCACTTTTCGACATCGAGTTCTTGAGAATCCCTCTTTCATGGTATCGAGCTACATGATTTTCCGTCACACCAAAATCTTGAACTTCTTGTGGAGAGGATATCATCATGTTAATCAGTCACACGCCAACAACCTCCCGTACGATGGAGCTAGGTATACACTCAATCGGAGCCCAACAACATTAGGAGGCAATGACACCAGGAATTTCTCGGGAGGTCACCCATCTTAATCCCTCCTAAGTAATGAATCCCATCGGTGTGAGTGCCATGAACATAGTGAAGGATGCAGCTTCACTACTTTTAAATGGAGCTCATGAGGCTCCGCATAAATTTAGACATGATTTTGACGGCATACGATAGATCCGGCTAAGTGTGAGTAAGGTAGATCAAGATTCCCACCAACTTTCGGTAAAGGGTACCATCAACCAAGGGGAAGAGAAATCAGAAACCAACTTAATCTTGGAAAAAAAAATCATTCGGTGTAGGTGGGTATATCGAACAAAATATGGATTTGAGAAGTATAAAGCATGACTTGTAGCTAAGGGTTTCTCCAAGGTAGTTGGGGTTGATTACTCGAAACCTTTGCTCCTATTGTGAAGATGACTTCCATTCGAATAACCCTTACCATTGCTGCCACTAATAGATGGGAAGTCCACCAGATGGATGTTAAGAGTGCCTTCCTTCATGGGGACACTGGAGGAGGAGATATATATGGAACAACCTGCGGGGTTATGTCCATGATCCATCCCTCATTTTCAAATTAAAGAAATCTATCTACGACCTTAAACAAGCCCCTCGGGCTTGGTATGCCAAGATGGAGTCCATTTTACTTGCATCGGGGTTCACTCGGTGTCACTCGACCCAAATGTGTATATTCTATGAGAGGATGACTCCATGATTATTCTTGTTCTCTATGTTGATGACTTCTTGATCACAGGTAGCTCTTCCTCTATCATTGATTCTGTGAAGATCTCCTTGGAAAACAAGCTCTCCATGTATGAATTAGGATTGCTTCATTACTTTCTTGGGATCCATATTTCACAATCTGACACAGGAATTATGATCTCGTAGCCTAAGTACTCTCTTGATTTGCTTGCTTAGTTTCACATGTCTAACTTGCAAGTCCTCACCTAATCCTTTTCTTTCGAGATTAAATTGGTTTCGATTGCTCTTCCCCTTGGTTGATGGTACCCTTTATTGACATTGGTGGGAAGATTGATCTACCTTACTCACACCGAGCCGGATCTATCGTATGCCATTGGGATCGTGTACAAATATATGAAGGAGGCTCATGAGCTGCATTTAAAAGAAGTAAAGTGGATCCTTCACTATGTTCATGACACTCACACCGATGGGATTCATTACTTAGGAGGGACTGATATTGACTTGGTTTGATTTATAGACTCAGATTGGGCAGTCATCTAGATCATAGGAAGTCTACCTTAGGCTACGCAGTTTCACTCTTGGTTCACGTCCTGTTAGTTGGTCTAGCAAGAAGTAGAACGCCATTGGCATGTCATCGATAGAAGTAGAATACAAAGGAGTAATTAACACTACCACTAAAGCTATTTGGTTGGTGGTATCTTGATAAAGTTTGGCATCCACTTTCGGTGGCCTACCATTATCTATTGTGATAACATGAGCACTATCTCAAGTTATGGAAATCTAGTTTAACATCGTGCAGATGAAGCACATTGAGATTCATATGCACTTCATATGGGAGTTGATACATGAGAACATCATCAACATATAGTATGTTAGACGGATGATCGGAGTTGCAGCCATTTTCACCAAGCCCTTCACCGAGGTGAAGTTTCCTCACTGCGGTCTCTTCTTGGGGTGAGATCTACTACAACCACCCATCTTTTTGAGCTATATAGTCCATCTTCTTCAACCTACTACCACTCCCGAGATTAGAGTTGCCAATCCACCAACTTCCACCGACTCTCCACCAAAGCAGGTTCATTTTCCCCTTCAAATCTCTCTTCATGATAGATCTATATTTGCGGACTCTCGGCTTATGGAGATTGACAAGATTGTCACCGCTTGTCATATATATTATCTCCTTCTCATATTGGGCCTCCTTTCGGCACTCTCCATGTTCCTCCTCCTTCTAATCAAAGACATTTGGTCCCTTTAGATTCATTAGGAGTCCATTGGAAATCATCTTCCAAAGAAGATGGATAGCGCTCCTTTTTTTTTCCTCTTCTCCTCTTCCTCTTTCCGAGAAAGATGTTGTTTGTACATTGGCACCTTATCGGGCCTCTAGTTGCCGGGGCCCTATAGCACATCTTTCTTAGTTTTCTAGGGAGTCTTCTTTTTGCTCGCTTACCTTGACCTCTTCCTCCTCGTTTCAATGAAGGGGGGGTGTTTGTGTGTGTGATTTGTCCGGTCATCATCCACATCACCTAGGTGAGTCATCTCACCTTGTGAGAGTCATAAGTCTTATGAAGTCAAATGACAAGTGTCGATTATATCATAGAATCGACACTTTGTCATTTACGTCAATGCGTCATAGGAGTTACATTCCTTATTTGGAATTATAACTACTCTTCAAGTGGCATCATATGCATGATTCAATTTCATATGCGTTAGTAACGCGTCATTGAGGTTCTTTCCATGTTGAGGCATGGGGGTCACATAGCACCCCTATTTGTACATCGTATTTTTCAATCTCTTAGAATGAAGCAGACCCATTCTTCTTACTTGCAATCTTCTTTCCATTGACTCGAATCATGTGTATTGTGTTGGCTTGACATTACCATCGAAGTGCAACTTTGTTGTAGTGCATCACTTTTCGATATCGGTTCTCGCGAATCCCTCTTTCATTGTATCATAGCTACATGATTTGTCGTGACACCAAAATTTCAATTTTTTTGTGGAGAGGGATCTCATCATGTTAATCTGTTGCTATGACAACACCCTCTCGCACGATGGAGCCGTGTATACACCCAATCGGGCCCAAAAAAATTAGGAGGCAATGACACCTGGGAATTTCCCATGAGGTCACCCATCTCATTTCCTATTAAGTAATGAATCCCATTGGTATGAGTGACACAAACATAGTGAAGGATCCACTTTGCTACTTTTAAATGCATCTCACGAGGCTCCTACATAAATCTTGACACAATCCCAAGGGTATACGATAGATTTGGCGTTTGAGTTTGAGTAAGGTAGATCAAGCTTCCCACCAACTATCAATAAAGGGTACCATTAACCAAAGGGGAAGAGAAATCATAAACCAACTTAATCCGGAAAGAAAAATCATTTGGCGTAGGTGGGTATATCGAAAAAGTATGGAGCTAATGGAGAAGTTGAGAAGTATAAAACACGACTTGTAGCTAAGGGTTTCTCCTAGGTAGTGGGTTGATTAATTAGAAACCTTTGCTCCGGTTGTGAAGATGACTTCCATTTGACTGATCCTTGCCATCGCTGCCCCTAACATATGGGAATTCCACCAAATGGATGTTATGAGTGCCTTCATTCTTGGGGACCTAGAAGAGGATATCTATATGGAACAACCATTTGGGTTATGTCCATGATCCATCCCTCGTTTACAAATTAAAGAAGTCTCTCTACATCCTTAAACAAGCCCTCAAGGCTTGGTATACCAAGATGGACTCCTTTTTACTTGCATCAGGGTTCACTCGGTGTTACTCTTACCCAAATGTGTATATTCTATGATAGGATGACTCCATGCTTATTCTTGTTCTCTATGTTGATGACTTGTTGATCACGAGTTGCTCTTCCTCTATCATTGATTTTGTTAAGATATCCTTAGCCAACAAGTTCTCCATGTCTAAATTAGGATTGCTTCATTACTTTCTTGGGATCCATATTTCTCAATCTGACTCATGAATTATGATCTCACAGCCTAATTAGTCTCTTGATTTTCTTTCTTAGTTTCACATGTCTGATCGCAAGTCCTCACCTACTCCTTTTCTTTTCAAGACTAAGTTGGCTTCTAATTTCTCTTCCCCCTTGGTTAAGGGTACCCTTTATCGACAGGTTGGTGGGAAGATTGATCTACCTTAATAACACTCGATTAGATCTATCATATGCCATCGGGATCGTGTCCAAGTTTATGTAGGAGCCTCATGAGCTACATTTAAAAGCAGCAAAGTGGATCCTTCACTATGTTCATGGCACTCAGACCAATTGGATTCATTACTTAGGAGGGAATGAGATTGACTTGATTTGATTTACAGACTCATATTGGGCTAGTGATCTAGATCATCAGAAGTTTACCTTAGGCTACAGTTTAACTCTTGGTTCAGGTCCTGTCAATTGGTCCAGTAAGAAGTAGAATGCCATTGCCATATCATCAACAAAATTAGAATATAGAGGAGCAGTTAAGGCTTCCACATTTTTTTTTGGTTACAGGGGTATCTTTACAAAGTTTGGCATGCCCTTTCGGAGGCCTACCATGATCTCTTTGTGACAACATGAGCACTATCTCAATTTGTAGAAATCTAGTTTAGCATTAGCAGATGAAGCACATTGAGATTAATTTGTACTTCATATGGGAGCTGATACATGAAAACATCATCGACATATAGTATGTTTAGACAACTGATTAGGTTGTGGAAATTTTCACCAAGCCCTTCACTGAGGTGAAGTTTCTTCACTTACGATCTCTTCTTGGGGTGAGATCTGTTGTAGCCACCCATCTTCTTCAGGCTATATAGTCAATCTTCTTCAACCTACTACCTCCTCGAGATCAGAGTTGCCATCCCACTAGCTTCCACTGACTCTCCACCGTAGCAGTTCATTTGCCCCTTCAGAGATCTCTTGATGATATATCTATATTTGTGGACTCTCACGTTATGGAGATTGACAAGATTATCACCGCTTCTCTTGATATATTATCTCCTTCTCATATTGGGCCACCTTCCAACACTCTCCATGTTCCTCCTCCTTCTGATCATAGACCTTTGGTCCCTTCAGATTCATTAGGAGTCCATCAGAAATCATCTTCCGGAGGAGCTGGATAGCACTCATTTTTTTCCTCTTCTCCTCTTCTTCTTTCCAGAAAGATGTTTTTGTACATGGGAACCTTATCAGGCCTTTAGTTTCCAAGGCCCATTTACGCATCCTTCTTAGTTGTCTAGGGAGTCTTCTTTTTCTATTCTGGCTTACCTTGACATCTTCCTCGGCTTTGATGAAGGGGGTGTTTGTGTGTGTGACTGTTCAGCTTATCATCCACATCACCTAGGTGAGTCATCTCGCCTGCGAGAGTCATAGGTCTTAGGAAATCAAAAGACAAGTGTCAAATTCATAGAATCTAACACTATCATTTGGGTCAATGCATCATAGGAGTTACATTCCTTATTTGGAAGTGTAACTCATTTTCTAGTGGCATCATATGCGTCATGCGCCATTGAGGTTCTTTTCATGTTTAGGCATGGAGGTTACACAACATTGCTCTTTGTACTTCCTATTTTTTGATCTATGAGAATGAGCAGACCCATTCTTCTTACTTGCAATCTTCTTTCCATTGATTCGAATCTTACGTATTACATTAGCTTGACGTTATCATCGAAGTGGAACTTCATTTTGTTGCATTTATTTTCAACATTGGTTCTCGTAAATACCAATTTCATGGTATCAAAGCTACATGATTTTTCGTCACACAAAAATATATAACTTTTGGTGGAGAGGGATCTCATCATGTTAACCAGCTACTACACCAACACTGTCCCACACGATGGACCCGGTATACAACCAATCGTGCCCAATAACGTTAGGAGGTAATGATACTATGAATTTCCTAAGAGGTCACCCATCTCGGTTCCTCCTAAGTAATGAATCCCATCATTGTGAGTGCCATGAACATAGTAAAGGATCTCCTTTGCTGCTTTTAAATGTAGCTCACGTGGCTTATACAAAAATCTGGACACGATCTCGATGGCATATGATAGATCTAGCCGAGTGTGAGTAAGGTAGATAAAGCTTCCCACCAACTATTGATAAAGGGTACCATCAACCAAGGGGGAAGAGCAATCGAGAAACTAACTTAATCCTCGAAAAGAAAAATCATTCGGTGTAGGTGGGTATATCAAAAAAGTATGGAGCTAATGGAGAAGTCAAGAAGTATAAAGCATGACTTGTAGCTAAGGGTTCCTCCCGGGTAGTTGGGGTTTATTACTCTGAAACCTTTTCTCTCAGTTGCGAAGATGACTTCCATTCAACTGACCCTTTCCATGCTGCCACTAACAAATGGAAAGTCCACCAGATGGATGTTAAGAGTGCCTTCCTTCATGGGGACCTAGAGGAGGAGATCTATATGGAACAACCTCTAGGTTATGTCCATGATCCATCCCTTGTTTGCAAATTAAAGAAGTCTCTCTACGGCCTTAAACAAGCCCCTCAGGCTTGGTATGCCAAGATGGACTCCTTTTTACTTACATCAGGGTTCACTTAGTGTCACTCTGACCCAAATGTGTATATTTTGTGACAGGATGACTACATGCTTATTCTTGTTCTCTATGTTGATGACTTGTTGATCATAGGTAGCTCTTCCTCTATCATTGATTCGTGAAGATCTCCTTGGCCAACAAGTTCTCCATGTCGACTTAGGATTGCTTCATTACTTTCTTTGGATATAGATTTCACAATCGACTTAGGAATTATGATCTCATAGTCTAAGCAATATCTTGATTTGTTTGCTCGGTTTCACATGTCCGATTGCAAGTCCTCACCTACTTCTTTTCATTCGGAATTAAGTTAGTTTACGATTTGTCTTCCCCCTTGGTTGACGGTACCCTTTATCGATAGTTGGTTGGAAGCTTGATCTACCTTACTCACACTCAATCAAATCTATCGTATGTCATCGAGAATGTGTCCAGATTTATACGGGAGCGTCATGTGCTACATTTAAAAGCAACAAAGTAGATCCTTCACTATGTTTATGGCACTCACACCGATGGGTTTCATTACTTAGGAGGGACTTAGATTGAATTGGTTGGATTTACAGACTCATATTGGTTTGGTGATCTAGATCATCAGAAGTCTACCTCAGGCTACAGTTTCACTCTTGGTTTAGGTCCTGTCAGTTGGTCCAGCAAGAAGCAGAATGCCATTGCCATATCATCGATAGAAGTAGAATATAGAGGAGCAGTTAACACTGCCACAAAAGTCTGTTTGGTTACAAGGTATCTTGACAGAGTTTGGCATCCACTTTCGGTAGCCTACCATTATCTACTATGACAACATGAGCACTATCTCGATTTGTAGAAATCTAGTTTAGCATCAGCGGACGAAGCACATTGAGATTCATATGCACTTCATACGAAGTTGATACATGAAAACATCATTGAAATACAAGATGTTCGAGACAGTTTGATCGGAGTTGCATACATTTTCACCAAGCCTTTCACTGAGGTGAAGTTTCTTCACTTGTGGTCTCTTCTTGGGGTGAGATCTGATGCAATCGCCCATCTTCTTTGGGTTATACAGTCCATCTTCTTCAACTTACTACCTCTTCTAAGATCAGAGTTGCCATCGCACCAGCTTGCACTGACTCTCCACCACAACAGTTCATTTGACCCTTCGAGCTCTCTTAATGATATATTTATATTTGCGAGACTCTCACATTATGCATATTGATAGGATTGTCACCACGAGTCTTGATATATCATCTCCTTCTCATATTGGGCCACCTTCCGGCACTCTCCATGTTCCTCCTCCTTCTGATCATAGAAGTTTGGTCCCTTTAGATTCATTAGGAGTCCATCAAAAATCATCTTCCGGAGGAGCTAGATAGCGCTCCTTTTTTTCCTCTTCTTCTCTTCTTCTTTCCAGAAAGATGTTGTTTGTACATGGGCACCTTATCAGGCCTTTAGTTACTAGGGCCCATCGATACATCTTTCTTAGGTTTAAAGGGGAGTCTTATTTTTCTGTTTTGGCTTACCTTGACCTCTTCCTTGCCTTCGATGACCGGCGGGTGTTGGTGTGTGTGATTGTCTAGTCATTTTCCACATCACCTAGGTGAGTAATCTTGCCTTGTGAGAGTCATAGGTCTTAGGAAGTCAAATGACAACTGTCTCGATTTTGTCATAGAATCTAACACTGTCATTTGCGTTAATGTGTCATAGGAGTTACATTCCTTATTTGGAATTATAACTCCTCTTCTAGTGGCATTATATGCATCATTCAACGTCATATGCGTCAGCTGGCATCCTTGAGGTTCTTTCCATGTTTAGGCATGGGGTTACACAACACCCCTATTTGTACTTCTTATTTTTCAATCTATGAGAATGAGTAGACCCATTCTTCTTACTTGTAATCTTCTTTCCATTGATTCGAATCTTATGTACTATTTTGGCTTCAGACGTTACCATCGAAGTGTAACTTCATTATGCTACATCACTTTTCAAAACCGGTTCTCACGAATCCCTCTTTCATGGTATCAGAGCTACATGATTTGTCGTCACACCAAAAGCTTGAACTTATGGTGGAGAGGGATCTCATCGTGTTAATCAGCTACTACGCCAACACCCTCCCGCATGATGGAGCCAGTATACACCCAATCAGGCATAACAACATTAAGAGGAAAGGACACAGAGAATTTCCTAGAGGTCACCCATCTCAGAAGTGCCTTCTAAGTAATGAATCCCATCGGTGTGAATGCCACAAACATAGTGAAGGATCCACTTTGCTACTTTTAAACACAACTCATAAGGATCTGCGCATAAATCTAGACAAGATCCCGATGGCATAGGATTGATCTCGGCCAAGTGTGAGTAAGGTAGATCAAGATTCCCACCAACTGTCGATAAAGGGTACCATCAACCAATGGGAAGAACAATACAAAACCAACTTAATCTTGGATAGAAAAATCATTCGGTGTAGGTGGGTATATCAAACAAAGTATGGAGATAATGGATATTTCGAGAAGTATAAAAGTGCAACTTGTAGCTAAGGGTTTCTCCCAAGTAGCTGAGGCTGATTACTATGAAACCTTTGCTCCGGTTAAGAAGATGACTTCCTTTTGACCGAACCTTGCCATCGCTGCCACTAACAAATGGGAATTCCACTAGATGGATGTTAAGAGTGCCTTCCGTCATGGGGATCTAGAGGAGGAGATCTATATGGAACAACCTCCAAGTTTTTTCCATGATCCATCCCTCATTTGCAAATTAAAGAAGTCTCTCTATGGCCTTAAACAAGCCCCTCGGGCTTGGTATGCAAAGATGGACTCCTTTTTACTTGCATCGTGGTTCACTCGGTGTCACTATGTCCCAAATGTGTATATTCGTGACAGGATGACTCCATGCTTATTCTTGTTCTCTATGTTGATGACTTGTTGATCACGAGTAGCTCTTCCTCTATCATTGATTCTCATTAAGATCTCCTTGGACAACAAGTTCTCCATGTCCGACTTAGGATTTTTCATTACTTTCTTCGGATCCAAATTTCACAATCGACTCAAGAATTATGATCTCTCGGCCTAAGTACTCTCTTGATTTTCTTGCTCGGTTTCACATGTCCGATGGGATTCCTCACCTTGTCATTTTCTTTCTGAGATTAAGTTGGTTTCTGATTGCTCTTCCCCCTTGGTTGATGGTACCCTTTATCGATAGTTGGTGGGAAGCTTGATCTACCTTACTCACACTTGGCTAGATCTATCATATGTCATCGGGATCATGTCTAGATTTATGCAGGAGCCTCATGAGCTGCATTTAAAAGTAGTAAAGTGGATCCTTCACTATGTTCATGGCACTCACACCGATGGGATTCATTACTTAGGAGGGACTAAGATTGACTTGGTTGGATTTACAGATTTCAGATTGTGCCGGTGATCTAGATCTTGAAGTCTACCTCAAAGCTACGTTTCACTCTTGGTTTAGGTCTGTCGGTTGGTCCAACAAGAGGTAGAATGCCATTATCATATCACCGACATAAATAGAATACAGAGGAGTAATTAATGCTGCCACGTAGTTGATTGGTTACAGGTGGTATCTTGACAGAGTTTGGAATCCTCTTTCGTTGGCCTACCATTATCTACATGACAACATGAGCACTATCTCGATTTGTAAAAATTCATTTTAGCATCGATCGGTGTTTAGTCAAAGTATGCACATGTGTCTAGTTGAATTACAAATCCTTTTTGTGATTCCCAGCCGGAATAGAACCCTTAGTCCTAGGAATTATACAATTTCCTCATCATTCTCAAAGAAGTCAATTGGCACGTTAAATTATTGATCCCAATCTATAAGTTTGGGATACACAAGGGTTAATTGGTAATTGGTTTGAGGTTTGGATCTAGATAAGGTTAGGACAACTGTATTAGAGAATAGGTTAGTGGAAGAAAGATCCTCGTAGAGGCTACATTGGTAATTTGTGTCACTATCAAAATGAGATGAGTCATCCTCATGTTCAGAAGATGTGGTATCAATCTCAAAGGGTGGATCATCATGAGGTATTATCCTAAGACCATGTATATTATAATTGAAATGAGGGATATGAATGGGCTTTAACTAGCCTTGTGCATTGATTCCACATCCAAACCCATTGTAACTCATGAAGAACATCATGCGGTGGCCTTTTTATATACCGGGCTTCCTAGTGGCATGAAGCCTGGTACCTTCCGACACTTTGCTAGTAGGATCCTCTAACTTATTTTCCTCGGAAAAGAGACCACTAGGGATAAATTTTTCCAATGCCTTATGTAATTTCTCTCGAATGATCTTAAACCTGAAAATAAGGTTCATTCTGCATTCGGAAGATATTGATAGATTTGATACTAACAAGGCATGTTCAAGAGGGAATTGCTTTGGGCCATATTTTTCCGATGTCACCTCTCATGATGCGGGCGGTTGACCAACAAAGGAAAATCTTGATTACATGGTGTAAGATAATCGAAATCCACCTGTTTCTTGATAGCTTCTTTTTGTAAGGAGATAACAACATCTAGAAGGACATTCATAAGTTGCATGCAAAAACTATGTAATTCTCTACAATGCGTTAATGGTTCTAGGTCACGCGGAATTGTGAATACTTGGCCTTCATGACACAAATTGATATGCTAATGGAAATTCAAGGAATAGCCTCTATGGCATGGATCCATGGGCATCCCGGGAGCATGTTGTGTGGAATATATAAGTCGAGGAAATTGAAATTCGTATCATGACAAGTCGGCCCTACTTCCATTGGATTTACTATAGTACCCATTGATTCTCGTTCCTCATTATCATAGGATGTGATTGTAATAGTCTTGGCCTCTAGGTCCATTTTTGAATGGCCTAACCGTTTAACCAGCTTCAACGCACAAATATTTGGACCATATTTATTATCTACAAGTAATCTCTTGATTTTTGATGGGTAACAACTAATTCTAAATATAACGTAAGTTGTGATATGGTTCGTTACGAGGGATTGTGATGTAATCAAAATTAATATGATCATTGGAGTCAAGGTGTGCAATAATGGATTGCGGGTGCATGGGATCTACACATTTATATACTACCAAACATTGCAGGTGTTGAATACAATATTGTTTTATGGGTAGTAGAGATTTTAAAGATATCTAAAATTGATATCCTAGTAGGTTTTTTCTCTAAGTGGTCTATCAATTTGACTCGACCTTCTTGAGGAATAGGTAGGGGATCTAGAATGATTAAATGATCATGTCTTGTCCATACTACACAACTCTTTTCTAAGATCCTAATAGTATTTACCTGTTCATTAGATGAACAAATACATCCTATAAGGTAATCGAAGGGACTATCATTAGTGAAATAAATATAAGTGGTAGTCCCATAGTCATTTGGAAGTTTTTCCATGATCTCGGCTTCCTTTTCTTTTTAATCGCATGGTTAGGAAATGGATCTTTGAATATACCCATTTTCTCATTTGGAAATTGTCTGAATCGTAGGGGAGAATCTATGGTGATTTTGCACTCTTTAATGAGGTCTTGTATATAATGACGTAGTAGTAAACACCTATCTTTCTTGTTTCCTTTAACACAATGGAAGTCACAGTACTCATGCTCTTTAAACCAACCAATTTTTGGAGCATCTTGTCGATATGGTACTTTCATGGTTAGGTATTCCACCATGTTTATATTATCTAACTACTTTAGTATGGAAGATATGGATTCAGATTAAAGGTGTAAATGTATGCTTAGTGGGTGCCTTGGGATGAGTTCGTTGTGAGAGTTTTAAAAGTGGACTAGTCTACATGACTTACAATCTTTTAGAGTTTGTAATGCCATCACTAAAGACATGTTTGTTTTTATTGAAAAATTTGGATTTTCTAAGGACTTCACTTTATCTTTGTCCTTGGTGGCTAGTTTAAGTGTACCCTTTCTAATGAGGGCCTTCTCGATTTTACCACCCTTCCCTATGAATTCTTTAAACTTAGATTTGTAGTGCATTTATAAATGGAAGAATATTTATGGGTTTAAATTAGGAATAAATATGCTCACTATCTATTTTTATGGTAATGCCCAAGGGAAACAGATTGCCAACCCCCCATAATTGTCAAAATATTTCAAAGGTATCATGGGGCTTCTTCTTTGCATTATCAGAGGTCATTCATTGTGATCTCATTTTTCATGTTGAAGGAATAATGTCATACAAATTTCTCCGCTAGTGTGGGCCATACTGTAATATATCCCTTGTGTATGATTAAGAACCATTCCAATTCTAGTGCTCCTAGGCTTTGAGGGGAAGAGTCATATCAAGAAATTATTGTTGTATGCAACCTCTTGGCAAGCCATATAAAATTCCTTGATGTGATCACAAGGATCACCTTTTCTTTTATATTTGTAAAATTTTGGAATGAAAATGTTCTTTAGGAAGGGTTTCTGCAACATTTCCTTGTTGAATGGGTAAGGGCATATTTATTCATACAAGTATTTCCTACCGTGCTCTATGTTTCCTTCTTGTAGCATAGTGAGCGTGTCTTTCATCGATTATAAATCTTATTGAATAAGTTGTACTTTGGTAGGTGATATTGTTCTTTGTGCCTTAGCCAATTGTTATCACCGAATAACAACACCCTTATGTTTACACAAGTTCATATATTTGATCTCACGGTGTGATTGGATAACATGGGCACTATATCCAAGTTGTGGGACTCATACTTGAGATAGACCTCTAGAGAAAGCTGGTTCTTACTCCTAAACTACCTACCATAATCTACTTTTGTAATGCAGGGTAAACTAACTATTCTAATATAACTTTCCAAGGGGCCAAGGAGAGATAATTCATAAAATGAAATCCTACACTAAAGAAGTGATACACCAGAAAAGGAGGGGGTGTGAGAGTATTCTTCCAATGTGTGAGATATAGAAGCAAAGTGCACACTAGAAAGGGTGATGACAGTTCTCCACAATCTAGAAAAATGCATTCACAACAACATTTCAAACATACACAATGATAATGGATCCCTGGAAGAACATAAAAATAGACACAATATTCTTGTAATCAAGATTGGAGGGGCAAGAAGAATGCATGAAAACATAGCAGGGGAAGATGCATCCACAAACTTGTATTTTATTGCTTCATGATATGCACAATTCAATCTATTACAAGATAAGGTCCTGGATCACCATAGAAGGAGTCCAAAAAAGGAAATGCAACACATTGGCTTAACAAAGCAATTTTGGATGATATTTTCTATAAAAACACCTTTTTACAATGAGCCCAATACTCCAATTTATAGAAAAAATGAGAAGAGAGAGAGAAGGGGAAATGGAAATCCCAAAATATGTCCTTCAACCACTTTTAAGAGGCATTAAATGGAGTGAAATGATTGTATGTTACTTGTAAAAGTATCCCCATACTATCCTGTGCTAATGCAAAGAGAGAAGGAATGATGACCATGCCTCTTAATTGCATTCCCAACTACCAAATAAAACATTGTTATGAACCCGACATGTTTTATAAAAAATCCCCATAAATTTCTCATCAAATATGTATTTTCTTGATTTATGTGCACCTTTCTTAGAGCCATGATTCAAATGGTACTAATTTTGTGTGATTTCATTAAGAAATTCAAAAGTTATGGTCTTCTGAGTGTGAGTAGCTATTTTGGGTCTAGCAGGCATTTTCTGTCATTTGATAGGAATGAGCATTAATAGACTAGAGCTGAATATGTCTTTTTGGTGTAGAGGACATCATGTTCATTCCAGAAAGTCCAATTTTGTTAAAATCAGAGCTCGGAGTCAAAAGTTATGGCCGTTTGAAGTTTCGAGAGTCAAACGTTGACTTTTCCTTTGAGTTGCGGGTATTGCGGAAAAATCGGGTTCGCCCTTTGTATACTTTGTCTCTGATCCCAGCATTGAAAATCTCCACATCGACTTATTAATTCTTCCTTGTCCACTTTTGTGTGTTTTTTGCCCTTTCATGTCCCATGTGTACCTTTGTCTGACTGTCCCGAGATAAAAATCTTCGCACCACCCGCTATTGACTTGATTTGCGGCAAATCGGCTGATTCGTGTCCCATGCATACTTTTGTCCAGACTATCCCAAACCCCGAGGAAAAAATTATACTTTTTCTAATTTCTACTACCTGTGACCATTTCATCTTTGTGCAACCTTAAGACCTACAATACTTTAAAACAAGCCTCGCAACTTCATTTTTTGTGTTTTTTCAATTTTTCTAAGTCGTTGGGATTTTTTCTTGGATTGGAGAGTTAGAGAGAAGCCAAAGGGGGCACCAAAACATGATTTTGGCATTGAATCATTCTACTTTCTTGTGACTAAAATATCGATGCATGTTATTAAAATTGCCTCGGGGGTGAATTTCGGATAACACCCATTTAAAGTTAAGGTCAGTATATGGATCAAAGTGGAACTCACTCGATTTCATTTTGTCTTTGTCTTTGTATACATTTCTTCTTATAGATCCAAATTTTGCTAATTTTTTTCTCGGTTTCAAGGTTTGGTTTTGGAGTATGTCTTCTTGAACTAAAGGATCCTCTTCCTCATTGAACTTAGGAGGCAAAGTGAGGATTTGTGATCAATATTCAATTTATGTGAAGCCTTGTAATAAGGTCATCATGGCAGGTCTCCTTCCATGGTGGTATGATGTTTCCCAGAAGTAGAGGCATACCCGTATCAAAGGGGTTATCCATGTCTAAGAGGGACATTTTTGTTCCATTTTATGATTAATTAACTTTGTTTCTACTTTGCCTTCGTGCGTAATTTTAGCTCCTAATTCTAGGACTCTTGTGAGTACTTGGTCTCTGTTATAATATAGGAGCTCATCGAATCGATCTAGGTATAATTTATATTATTCTCCATAAGAGTCATAATTTTCTTCGCTATGATCAATCAATGGATCTGTGTCCTTGACCTTTGAAAAGAGAGGTGTTAAGTTGTTTCCTCTAGCGGGAAGGTTTCAAAAGGGTTTTCTCCGAAGACGTTCTCATTTGATTTGGATTCCATATTCATGATTGTAGGCATCACTATTCAAATTTTATGTGAGGTTTATTCTAAATTTCTTCAAAGTTAGCATGAAACCTAGGCATATGTTTTCATAAGTCATTTGATGTGATGTTGAAATAACACCGTGTGTTATAAATGTAATGTTATGTAGTTGTTTTTATCAAAGAAAACTCATATGAATACTCAAATGTAATGGTCACTTGAATTGTCGTTATAAAGTCTATACCCTAAAAAGGATAGTGAAAATATCTTATTAATACAGTGTCAAGTTAGAACTCTAACGAGGCCTAATTGTTAAAGTTGTATTGACACAAAGATCTCAACGAGGTATATTGAAAATAGTTTAAATTCCTATGAAAGCTAAGTTTTCTTAAAAATGGAAGTTACAAATATGTATAGCATAACAACACTATCCTAATACATTAATTGAGAAAGAAAGGTGTTAGTATCACGCTAATGATATTGCGGTGTATATAAGGCAATATTGACACTCTCAAAAGACTTAGATGATGTCTAAACTCGAACTAAGTATGAGTATAGAATTTTTTTAATTATGTGGGCACATCAGTAACCGCACAATAAAGGGACTTATATCAAGTTCTCAAGAGACTAAAAACACGATGTAAGTACCAAAATTGTGCAACTAAAATGTGAGTAAAACTATCAAATTAAGGAGAGATAAATGATGAATTGAACTCTCAATCATTAATATGATCTTGAAATAAACATCAAAGGACTATCAAAGATATGAAAATGTACCTACACAATTTAGATGTTTAACAACCCATCCACAAACATGGACATGGGTAAATGAAAAAAAAAAAAGTGGTGAATACCCTCATTGATAAGACTCACGAGGTATGATTCCTTCTCACCCTAAAACTTTGACAAGGAGAATGAAAGGATATAGATCAAAAGATGAAAATAAACTAAGCACAACTTGGGAAGAGCTTAACCTCGTTTGAAGGTGAGAAATAAGCTGAGCTAAATGATATGTCATTTAATTTCATGGTGAAAGACACTTAGACCCAACATAAGTGGACTCTATCCCTTGTTCAAATAACAAGGTTCATACTCTAAGTAAGTCGTCACTTCGTAATGGCTTGATGCGACAATGGATTAGCAAAGTGGGCTCCAAGACAAAATGGATTCCCTAAAAATATTTCTCAACTAGTTGTCACAATTTGTTTAGGAGAAAGCTTCATTTACCCAAAGATTCTTTTTAGTGCAAAATCACAAAGCACCCTGGATGTTGATCAGATTTCTAGTTTGATCATTGAAGCATCCAAAGTGTGATTTCACAACATTGAATCCTCTCTCCAAGTGTGGGACTTGCAAATATGAGAAAGGAATCTCTAGAGAAGGCTGGTTCCTACTCCTAAACTAATGCCAAAAGCTATTCCAGTGCAAGGGGAAAACTAATCTAATCCTTATCTAACCACCAAGGAGACAGGGAGAGAGAGAGAAGAGAAAAAGAACAAAAAGCCTACACTAAAACGGTGATATACTAGAGAAGGAGAATGTTGAACATCTATAATAACTGCCATGGAACAAGGGAAGGTGAGAAATGGGAAGGATGGACAGATGCATCACAAATCCAAGGATATATTTCACACAGAAAATGTCCCAAAACTCCATGAACACAGCTCCAAACCTGTAATGAACATTAGAACATGCACAAATACCTGCAATGAAGAGAGGAAAGAAGAGAACAAGCGAAAAGAATGAGCAGGATGGAAAGATGCATCAAAAACATGTTTTTGTTGCTCCGTAAGTTTGCATAGAACATCATTTTAATGGTAAAAGGAAAAAACACCATTACGGAGAGAAGGGGGGAGGAGGTTCAAACTCCATTTTCAACCCTAGAGGAGAAAAGAAGGGAGCGGCAGAGCTGAAAAGATGAACCACCAATGTTCCTTTTGGAAAGAAGCCCCTCCTTACAATTTATAGGAACAATGAGAGAGAGAAGAGAGAGGAAATCTGAATCTACCCCAACCACCTCATTTAATTCATCTTATTATGGCGGTCGGTGAAGCGTATTTGCATTAAAGCTAGTTGTTGAAACGTCAATTCTAGCCATTACCACGTCCCAGATGTTTTCTTGATTTTTCTCTCCAAACTAAACTATAATGTAGGATTGACCTGGAATCATGTAGAGAATTTCACCAGCTTTCCATTGATATAAAGAACGTGAAAATCCAAGCTCTGGATCGAAAGATATGGCGATCTCGAAGATTTAGGGCAAAAACAAGTTAAAACGGATCGGCGGGAAAAATTTTGAATATTTTCCACGCTCTACCACTGGATGACATGTGTTGGGCTCGATTTGTTCGTGGGTTCATCCTTTGAAAATTCCTGTCGGGCCCTTCCTTAATTTCTTGCCACTTGGACACGTGGCACTATTTTATTGGCTCGGGCCTGAGGGGCGCACTTTGTCCTTCGAAAATTTGGTATTTTTCACTTTGGGAAAATTTCCCATTTCTCCCCCGCGCTCCGCCACTCAAGTGCCACATGGCACGATTTCATTGGATGCGGGCCCTTCCTAACCATTTCCCTTTTGTTTTTGCCTTTGGAAAAAAATTTAAAATTTTCCGCCGGGCCGATGAGGTGAAGACACGTGGCGAGATTTGATTCGTTGGCGGCTCTTTCGGCTTTTCGCGTCCCACGCATCCCTCATGTACCTTTGGCCCAGATGTCATGAGCAAAATCTCTTGCTTCGGCCGATTCGGGCTTCCTTGTCCCTCTTTGCGGTGAAGACACGTGGCGAGATTCCATTCACTCTCGGCTCCTTCGGCTTTTCGTGTCCTCCGCGTACTTTGGCCACGAATGTCCCGAGACAAAAGTGCCTGTTTGGCCGAATCAGCCGGTTCGCATCCTCCATGTACTTTTGGCCCGGATGTCCCAGACCATCTGGGACAAATATCTCCGAACCGCCCGAAATGGACCGACTTGCGCCAAACCGGCCGATCCGCGTCCCGCGCGTACTTTTGTCCCAACTGTCCCAAACCGAGTGAAACAAAAGACTTAGGAAATTTTTTTCCCTCTTTCGGCCGGTTCGGATTTTGTGTCCCCATGCATCCCGACATCCCAACTATCCCTGCAAGATCGCTGGACTAGGACTTAGCCGATTTTCTTCATTTTTTTCGGCCCCAAGCTTGGTTTTTGCAATTTTTTCACCTTTTCTAACTCGTTGGGTTTTCTTCTTGGATGGGAGAGTTAGAAGGAAGCCGAGGGGCCCCAGAAACATGATTTTGGGCCTTGAATCAATCTACTTGCTCGGGACTAAATAATCTGATGCATGTTATCAAAATTACCCTGGGGGGTGAATTTTGGATAACAATTTGGTGACTCAGCGGGGTCATCTGCCTGCTAGATGAAGTTACCAGTTGCCTGAAGCATCCATTGGGCATGGAGTCATGAGTCAGTAACCTCGTGAATCGATCTAAACTTTGAAAAGCTCTCTCTCGAGCCACTTGGAACCCACCGAAATTGAGTCATTCTCACCAAAATGCCACTGAAATGGGTATGCAAGAGCAAAACCAACACCACAAAAACTATGTATAGAACTGAAAATCATACATGCTCTAAATGGAACATGCAGAGTGTGCACAAGCACTTCTTCTGCTGAAAGAAAACCTACCTACTCTACTCTAAGCTGGAAGAAAAGGCAAGCTAAATGAAACCTATAATGGTTGTTCAAAATAGCTTCCTTTCTCAAAAGTGGCAGCCATGCAATTGATTTGGCATTGAACATGGCTGATTGGATGGATGGAAAATCAACAAGAAGCTGGTCTCCCACCCAAATCATGAAGGTATCGGTGAAGGTGAATCCAATACCTCTTTTAGTTGCTCGCATTTGGATTGAATAGGTATGACAACTGATCCTTGGTACTTTGTAGCTCATCCTCATGCTCGAGAAGCAAGCATGACTAGTTGTGGCTTCTCCTTTGGCTCCAATGAAGCCAAGTACCGATTGGGCAAGGTCGATCCATTTGATATGCCCATAGCTCGATTTTAAAATCCAAAATGGATTCTTCTTGTAGACCTTCTTGAATGGATGGTGTGGAAGAAATGGTGAAATTCTTTGTCCTTTCTCTTCCTCCAATGAAGGACATGAAATATTAAAATCTTCCAATCTTGGTTCCAAAGAGCTGCTATAAGATGTAGGCTGCTGCAAATGAATGTTCTCCTTATGACAGCAGACTCAAGTGTTTGGAATGTGGATGATTAAAGAGAGAATGGTGGAAACTCAACCGGCTCTTCTCCATCAAAACAGTCCTCCAAATCTGACAGATAAGCTGCCTCATTGTTGTCCTACTACAAATGCTCAACTTCCTCCATGGTGTCCTCTTGATCTGTAACTTGACCACCATGGTTTCTTTCACCCTCCAACATTGAGTTTGAGAGATCAAACTCCTCTTCAGTACTAGAACTTGAGAGAGATGAAGTAGAAAGAAGAACTGAAGGTTCTTCTATAGCCTGCTTTGTGCTCAAAGCCCTTGGATCTGTAATTTTCTCCTCCACAACTAGAATGTGCTCCTCTTCTTTTGGATCTGGAGTAGCTTCTCCTTTCTCTACTACTTGAAGACAATCTTGCTCTTGATAGAACTCTTCCTCTAGCATGAAGTTTTTCAAGTCAAACTCTTCAATCTAGCTGCTCTAGAGGACAAGTTGGGACTGCAAGATCTTCTTCTGAGCTTTCTTCCTTTATGGCTGATTGTGCAACTTGAATTGAATCAGCATTCCCTTCAAATAGAGTGCCAACATGGACACTACTTTCTGAGCAAACTGACTGCTGATCTGCTTCTTCTTTTTTCTCTTCTTCTACTGCCACAAAATCAGTCTTAACCACCATTTGTTCAACCTTAGCCTCTTCTGTAGGTTTAACCATCAAGGGGATCTTTGTCATCCCAAATTTGGCAGCCCAAACCCTCAAGTTGTCTGTCATTTCTTTTCTGTTGGGCTCCTCTTCTTGCTATCCTTCATGGCTGATTTTTGCAATTTCTTCTTCCCCACATGGAATTGGGAATGCAAGAGGAGGGATGGGTTGTAACTCAATTGATTTGGCAATTTTTTGTGGTGGTAGAGGAGGTGAAACCTCTTGTTTCTTTGGGGAGAGCATATTTCTTTTAGCTCTTGTGAGGGGATGACTGTTTGGAAGGAAAAAGGAAAGAAGAATTGAGGTGTGGTGGAAGACTGAGAGGTGGAGACATGGGATCAACATTTGGGACAGCAGATGGGGAGTTTAGAATTTGCAATTCCAAATGAGATGGTGCTGCTTGAGTAATGGGAAGAGAAAAACTAGATGATGGTGTAGAACTTACCCATTGACAAGGTTGTTCAACAATAAGTGTATAGGCCTCTATTTCTGCTCGTCCATTGTGCAAGTTGGGGCAACATCTTTATCATGAAGTCCACTTCTTTCCCGATGGTGAAGTGTCTTGGAAAAGGGCCTCCCCATGGACAAGGAGTCCTGCAACCAATTCTGAAAGCTCTCATTTGAGCTGTTGCTCTGGACTGCACCATCTTTACCTCCATCTTTTGGATTTTCTCCAATAGACCAGCATCTTGCATATGATTTTCTTCATTATATGCATACTCTTGCTCTTGGAAAGCTCCATAGCCAAACTGATTTTGGCATTGCTGCTCATATGGGTATGCATGCTGATTTTGAATTTGTTCAAAATGCTGATTTGGAGGATTTAAAAAACATGTTGGAGGTGGGAAACATTGCTGCTGTTGTTGAAAATGTGAATTCCATGATGGAAATGAAGTCATGATTGCACAACTTCATGGAATGGAAAAGAATGAAAGGGATGGAAAGAAGGATGGATGGGAATGGATGAAAAACAGGTCTGCAACTTCAGAAATGGGTTGCTGATCAGATGGAGTCACCAGAAGTGTTTATAAGTGCCTCCAAAAGCTGAAATCTTCACAGAACACACCAACCTCGCAAAATATGAAGTGGAAGACCTCTAAGGTCCCACCAGGTGTGCCAAAACTATTATGCAAATCACAAGCACCCCTGGATGTTGATCAGATTTCTAGTTTGATCATTCGAAGCATCCAGTGTGATTGCACAACATTGAATCCTCTCTCCAAGTGTGGGACTTGCAAATATGAGAAAGGAATCTCCAGAGAAGGCTGGTTCCTACTCCTAAACTACCTGCCACAAGCTATTCCAGTGCAGGCAAGCTAATCTAATCCTAATCTAACCACCAAGGAGACAGGGAGAGAGAGAGAAGAGAAAAAGAACAAAAAGCCTACACTAAAACGGTGATACACCAGAGAAGGAGAATGTTGAACATCTATCAAAACTGCCATGGAACAAGGAGAGGTGAGCAATGGGAAGGATGGACAGATGCATCACAAACCCAAGGATAGATTTCACACAGAAAATGTCCCAAAACTCCATGAACACAGGCTCCAGACCTATAATGAACATTAGAACATGCACAAATACCTGCAATGAAGAGAGGAAAAAGAAGGGAACAAGCAAAAGAATGAGAAGGGATGGATATATGCATCACAAAACATGTTTTTGTTGCTCAGAAGTTTGCACAGAACATCATTTTAATGGTAAAAGGCAAAAACGCCATTATAGAGTAGGGGAGGAGGTTCGAACTCCATTTTCAACCCTGGAGAAGAAAAGAAGGGAGCGGCAGAGCTGAAAAGATGAACCACCAATGTTCCTTTTGGAAAGAAGCCCCTCCTTACAATTTATAGGAAGAATGAGAGAGGGAAGAGAGAGGAAATCTGAATCTACCCCAACCACCTCATTTAATTCATCTTATTATGGTGGTAGGTGAGAACCCTAGCAAAAGCGGTGAACTGTATTTGCATTAAAAGTTTGGTTGTTGAATCTTGATTGAAACGGCCATTACCACGCGCCAGAGATGTTTTCTTGATTTTCTCTCTCCAAACTAAACTAGAATGCAAGATTGGACCCCAGAATAATGTAGAGAATTTCACCAGCTTTCCATTGATATAAAGAACGTGAAAATCCAAGCTCTAGATCGAAAATATATGGCGATCACGAAGATTTAGGGCAAAAACAAGCCAAACGGATTGGCGGGAAAAAGTTTGAATTTTTCCACGCTATGCCACTTAGATGACACGTTTCGGGATCTGATTCATTCACGGGTTCATCCTTTGAAAATTCTTTGTCGGGCCCTTCCTTAATTTCTTGCCACTTAGACACGTGGCACTATTTTATTAGCTCGAACACGAGGCGCACTTTGCCCTTCGAAAATTTGGTGTTTTTAAGTTAGGGAAAATTTCCCATTTCTCCTCGTGCTCCGCCACTCAAGTGCCACATGGCATGATTTCATTGGACACGGGCCCCTCCCTCGACTATTTCCCTTTTTTTTTCTTTTCGAAAAAAAATTAAAATTTTCCAGGGCCGATGAGGTGAAGACACGTGGTGAGATTTGATTCGTTGGAAGCTCTTTCAGATTTTCACGCCCCATCGTCCCTCACGTACTTTTGGCTCGGATGTCCTGAATGAAAATCTCCTCCTTCGGCCGATTCGGGCTTCCTTGTCCCTCTTTGTGGTGAAGACATGTGGCGAGATTCCATTCGCTCTCGGCTCCTTCGGCTTTTCGCGTCCTACGCGTACTTTTGGCCTGAATGTCCTAGACAAAAGTCCCTATTTTGGCCGACCGGCTCGGCGAGTTCATATCCTCCACGTACTTTTGGCCGGATGTCTGGACCGTGCCAGGACAAATATCCCGAACCGCTCGAAATGGACCGACTTGCGCCAAACCGGCCGATCCACGTCCCGCGTACTTTTGTCCTAACTGTCCCAAACCGAGTGAAACAAAAGACAAGCAAATTTATCCCTCTTTCAGCCAGTTCGGCTTTTCACGTCCCCATGCATCCCACGTCCCAACTATCCCAGACCACCTAGATTAGGACTTAGCTGATTTTCTTCATTTTTGGCCCCAAGCTTGGTTTTTGCAATTTTGTTCACCTTTTCTAACTCCTTGGGTTTTCTTCTTGGATGGGAAAGTTAGAAGGAAGCTGAGGGGGCCCCCAAAACATGAATTTGGGCCTTGAATCAATCTACTTGCTCAGGACTGAATAATCTGATGCATGTTATCAAAATTACCCTAGGGGGTGAATTTTGGATAACAAGTCTCATTGAATAATTTGGGATTATCTCAGATTTAATTTACCCCCTTATGATATAATGATAAACTAGAGTGTTCGGTTGTATCGTCACTAGAGGTCACGATATGGATAAATTTGACTCTAGCTTACAACATAAGTCTTGTCAAGCAGCGGGTAAGCGTAAAGCTTCCTCTTTCATCCACGAGGTTACTTAACGGTTGATTGCTTTAGGGTTCCTTGAACAACCCCCATTATTGTAGCTTGAATCATTATGCCAAAGTGGTTATGTTCTAGTTGAATGGATAGGGACATACCCTTTTCCAAAACTTGCAATACATTATGAAGTGGAGTGATGGGTTTTTACTTTTCTTAACTTAATGTGGTTTTAAGAAGTACAACTTTTGGAAACCTATATGAAAACACGTATTAGAAGGTTTGGTTTTGTCTTAGCTCCTCCTTCCTTTCAAATTCATTTTGGTCCTATATACCAAGATTAGTAGTTTTCAAAACGTCATATAAACGAGACAAGATGTTGCTTTTGATTTCCCAGATCATCCTAAGATGCATGGAAAGAGCATACACAACAAGGTATCTCACTCAAATTTTGCAAGAAATGGAAATTACTTAAGTAAAATTATAAAATAATTTCCTTTTAACCAACTTTGAAAACTAATTGAATCATTTTGCAAGTATGAATAAAGTAGTGAAACATTTATGATTCTCAAGATCACCTAGAAGATACGAGGCAAGAGCATACACATTTCAAACTTTCACAAATAAAGATGTAACTTTTTAAAGTAAGTTAGTATGACAAAGATGATGGAAAATTAACCTATAAACCATTGTTAGAACCCTACAAGAAAGTTAGAAAACCAAGAAAATTGAAAAATTCTAGAAATCTTATTTTTAGAAATTTTTAACATTTTTAGTATTTTGCATTTTCTGTGGTCTTCATGGAACTTTGGTTATTTAGTAGTATGTGTGTATGTTAGAAAAATTGAGGCTTAGGGAATGTTTCTGCTAGAGGAAGGGTGTAGGGAGATAAGTCTAATTTTTCTCTAACCCGAAAACCTCAAAATATCTAGCCCACTATGACAGAGATACATATCAAATATTGTTGATTTTGGATGTAATTTTTATCAAACGTGTTAACCCATATAACATTAGTATAGGGAAGGAAATGATGTCTCATTTTCCCTACTCCATGGGTGTTGGTAAAATACGGTGCTTCCAAGTTTGGTCATCTGGAAAAAGTAAAAAAATTTAAAGTAATTTCCCATGTTAGTTCATCTAGGAACGTGGTTATGTACCTCCCAAGTTAGGAAACCTAGGAATGTGGTGATGTAACTCACAAGTTAGGTCATCTAGGAATGTGGTGATGTAACTATTATATCTTGAAAGTGCACCCTATAGAGAGATGGCTGCAGGTTTTGCTAAGCTTGCAAAACTTGCCTCTCTTTTTATAGATACAATGGAAACACCTCAGTGCAGTGGGTATACCTATTTTGAGGTGAGTCTCCGGTATCAAGGATGGTTCCTTTTTGATGTATCCTAAATTGTCTCTCTAGGGGTGAGGGTAAGAGATAGCTGTCAAAATAAATAAACTAAGGTGATACACAAAACTTATATGAGGACTTTGGTGAGTATAAGCACAATTGATATGGGAAGGATTCTTGATGCACGAGACAACATTTTTCTATAGAATATTTAAGGAAAAAAGCTTGCTATACTTTTGAGGGAAAATATCCCAACAACACTAATGAGTTAACATGCACATTAAAAATATGTAGAAGGTATTGAATTTGCTCGTGCATCAAGATTCCTTCCCATATCAATTGTGAATATACTCAGTAAAATCCCTCATATAAGTTTGGTTTATCACCTCATTTTATTTATTTTTATAGCTATCTCTTACCATTACCCCCAAAGAACTAATTTAGGATACATCAAAAAGGAACCACTTGATATTGAGAGACTCACCTCAAAATAGGTATACCCAAAGACTTGAGGTGTTTCCATTTTATCTACGAAAGAGAGAGACAAGTTTCAAGCAAGCTTAGAAAACCCACAGCCAAATTTGTATAGGGTGCATTTTTGAGAGATAAATGTTTTGACATGACCAAGTGGGACAAAAATCATATCTACATGCAAGTTACAAATTCTAGAGCAGATCTACTCTTGATTTACGTAAAATTAAAAGTTACTTTTAGAAGAAAGCTACATCAAATATATTCTAAAGATTTTATGATCTTTTGGTGACTCAGTAGAGCTAATTTCATACCAGTATTGCAGCATGTTCCATGCCTAAAGTGACTACAAGATCATCGGTAAGAGAAATTTCTCCTAAGTTTATATCTTTACCTTTGAATTCTGCTAGAAGGAGAAGAGTTGGTAATACATTACCTATAATAGACCTGGTTTTAATAACCCTCTTCTTGATATTCCTTCACCACGTATCAATTTTTCTATCAATATTCGAGTATTTCCAATGGCTCTTCAACCATTTAATTTTTTTCCTTTCCTAATGGAATCCCATTAGTAATTCCGATTTATCATGATATTCCTAATGCTGCCATGAAACGTTTGACATCATTCACCGATGAAAATAAAGTTACACCCACTAAACATATTAAAGATGTTGCAGACCATATGTACATTAATAATATCACTCATGAATACATAGCTTTAAGAATTTTAGTTGCATATTATAAAGGACAGGATTTGCAAAGGTACATAAACCTAGAGATTGGGAGCATAAGAACTTGGGATGAATTAGGTGAAAAACTACTCGAAAACAGGTTCAAGGATAATTCAAACTATTTATCTCTCATAGAACAACTATCTACTATTAAAAATCCCCTAATGAGTACATGTCAGCTTCAACATCCATTTTGCTAGAACTTGGGAAAGAATCCTAGCAAGTGTTAAGCCTCAAGCTGATCATGCTTTCCTTTATTATCTCAGAGCATTAAATAGTGATATTTCAACTATGATTCAATCTATGGGAGGTGATACTCTTCCTGATGCCTATGAAATTGCTATAAAAGTTGAAAAAAACCTTATTCAAGATGGAAAATTAGCACCAAGGCCTTCAATGCCATTTTTGGCAGATTTAGCCCCTATTCCACACCTATTACAATTGTAGAGCCTATTGTTGCAGCCCCATATCTAGATATGTTTAAAGCTTTGCAAACTATGAGAAATAAGATGATGTTAATTGAAAACAAATTTTCCTTACCTAGCAAACCTTATCAGGCTCCTTATCAGCAAAATCAACAAAATAGGCAGCCTTACCAACAGAATCAAAATTATAGGTAGCCTTATCAACAAAGACAATTTGATCTAAACGTTCCTAGTACATCTAATGCTTTAGTTCCAGTTAACATGTCTACAGAAGAGTGGTGCTAACCTTACAAACAACCTCATTCAAATACTAATTCCCCAAATGCTTTTCTAAACCTAAATCTTGTTGCAAAACCTCAATCTAGAAACATTTTCCATGCCTTAAATGGATATTGGGCAAAGAAGCTCATGTTCGAGAAAACACTGACCAGAATTTGGTCAACTTCAATGTAGAGGATTTCATTGCAGTTATAACTAGAGCTCAAGAAAAGGTTACTGAAAGTAAAAAATAGTAAAATAGACCTGTTCTTCCCACTCTCACTGATAATACATCATCTACAGCCCCAACACCATCTAATAGTCCTGCTACCCCACAAAAAACAACATATCTTTCAGCTAATAAAAGAGCAGCAAAAAACAACTACAACCTGATCTAATAAGATTATTTATTCCTCAAATATCTAAAGATGTTGAAGTAGAATCAGTTTTTGCTAAGGCTTATGCTAAAACAATTTAATCTATATGTAGAACGGTTTCTACTTTTAACATCATTGATGTAATGAAAATCATAATGTTAACATCTCAATGTGGGATGCTCTAAGTATTCAAGACAACAGGATCTGCTTTCTCATGAGCTAGCTAAACTGCAAATTTCATTCAAAACAACATAAAATGAAGTTCAAAAAGTAGACATGGTCCTTGGAACATTTGATATAAAGAGGTTAAATGGATGACTCAAAAATTTTAAATGCTCATGATATAAAGAGACCACCGCCATTTTATCTATCACTCGATTATTGGAGAAAATCTAGTTTATAACTCGTAAGGTGGACAGCCATGCAAGTAACATAGTTATGACAAAAGAAATTGTAGAAAAGTTGGGCCTGTAGTATGAGCCCCTATAAAAGAGTGTTTACAACTTGATGGGACTGCAACTAATAAAGTTGGTGTAATCAGAAATTTAGAGTTAGTGTTACATGCTTCCCCAAATGTTTCTATTCTCAGT
This sequence comes from Taxus wallichiana var. yunnanensis, assembly GCA_018340775.1. NCBI lineage: Eukaryota > Viridiplantae > Streptophyta > Pinopsida > Cupressales > Taxaceae > Taxus > Taxus wallichiana. The sequence continues at coordinate 706,994,263 of CM031240.1, forward strand.
AAGATGTTATTGTTGTGGATCTACCTCCATACTTTGTCTTGTGCTTATCTAGAGATTTCACAATGAAAATAGGAGGTTATATTTCTATAGATTGGTGCTTATTATTTTTCACTACACGATATGGCACCAAGGTTACTATCAATTTGAAACCATTGGCAAGATTTCACATTTAGTCTCACTCTCCAAATGCGGTGGCTAATTATTCATCCTTAGATAAATCTTATTTCGATGATGTTACTCATGTCTCAGCATTAGAGAGTGTTTCTAACATGTTTATGGATGAAAAAATAGTTGAAGAACATGCCCATGATCCTTTTAAGGAAGTTGAAAAACATATTTTTGGTGTATATTGTATGCATAAAGAAAATACACCACTTCCCTTTTCATCCAAAAATGAAATTTCAGTAGAGAAGGGATTTGGAAGCTTCATTTTGATGGAGCTAAGAACAAGAAAGGATAAGGATCAGATTTGATGCTCACTTCCCCAACAAATGAAAGGTATTTCTCAACTTTGAGTCTCCAATTTACATGCACTTGTATTGTAGTTGAATACGAAGCATTAATTCATGGCTTACTTTGGGCCAGAAAGAGAGGGTATCGGCACATTACGAATCTTTGGTGATTCTAAGTTGGTTATCAATCAAGTAAGGAACTTTAATGTTTGGAATAATCCATTAATGAAATCTTACAGACATAGAGTTTCAAACTTAATGGAATATTTGTACGCTATTAATATTGATCTATCCCTAGAACTCAAAACAAGCATGCAAATAGACTTGAAGCAATTGGTGCTAGTTTCAAAGTGCTGGAACAGATGGAAAACAACAAAATTCAGCCCCATATTAAGCTAATTGTTAGGCCTTCTATACCTGATAACGAATTAAATTGTCGAGGTTTTTTAAAATGATGATCGAATCTACAGGTTTTTGTGGCAAGAAGCTACATTTTTGTAGTAAATCAAGATAAATTACAACATTTATACGGTGACCATGATATTCACAACTAAAGACAAATAAATTTCCTTGAGGTCTTGTCAAATTAGAGGACATCTTGATCGATGATCAGAAAAGACTAAACTAAGATGTCAACGCATGTGGATAACTATGAAGAGATTTCATTTGATAAAGGAAAATATTTGTTCCTTGGAAAGGTGTGTTCCTTAGCTGAAAAATAGTCATTTATTAATCTTTGCAAAGAATTTAAAGATGTTTTTGCCTAGAGATACCAAGACACGAAAGGGTTTGATCCCGCTTGGCACAACATACCATCAAATTGCAGCAAAATTCTAAACCAGTTAGGTAGAAACAAATGCATGTAAATCCTAGAATATAGCCTCTCATGAGGAAAGAGTTATCCAAGTTGATTGAATCAAGAATTATTTTTTCAGTTAAACATTCAAGTTGGGTAGCAAATATTGTTCTTCATAGAAATAATAATGGGAAATCATATTATGTGTGGATTTCAGAGATCTTAACAAAGCATCATTAAAAGATCATTACCCACTACCAAATATGGATCAAATTTTGAGAATAGTCTCAGGTTTAGATAGACTATCTCTTCTAGATGGATATAACGGATACAATCAGATTGTATTATGAGAAGAAGATAGGTATAAAATAGCTTTTACCACTAAGTGGGGTACCTATGCTTAGAAAAGAATGCCTTTTGGTCTTTCAAATTCGGTGTAACATTTCAACATGCAATGGACATGGCTTTTCACATCTTATTAAATAAATGCATCCTTGTTTAATTAGATGATGTTACTATATCTTCAAAAGATTTGAAGAACATCTAATGAATTTAAGGCATACTTTTAGTTATACGGGTAATTTGGAATATCTTGAATCCCAAGAAGTCTATCTTTTCAAGACATCAATTCAAAGTACTTGCCCATATTGTTTCTAAGCAAGGTTTAGCAATTGATTCTTTCATAATTGAATTTATATCACGAGATATCATTTCCTCATCATAAGAAGGCATTACAAAGTTTTCTTGGGAAAATAAACTTTGTTAGAAGATTTTTCCCATATTTTGTAGCATTGGTTAAACCATTAACAACTATGTTAAAGAAATAGAAAACATTCTCTTGGAGTAGCCAAGGGAGAGAAGGTTTTGAAGCAATCAAAACAACTATCTCTCAGGCTCCTACTCTTGCAAATCAAAATTTTGATAAAGATTTTACAATGTATGCACTTGCAGGAGCTGAAACAATCTCAACTATTTTAACTCAAGTTAATGATGAGAATATTGAACATTCAATTGCTTTCTTTGGACAAAGTTTGTATTATTAAAAAATAAGGTACACATTTCTTGAAAAATAGGCACTTTTAAGAGTCAAAGGACTAAAGAATTTTAAGTTCATGCTTTCAAAGAGTAAAATTCAAGTTCTTGTTTCTCATCCAAGTGTGAAATATTTCTTATTCAATAAAGAATTAAATGAGAAAATAGAAGACTGGATAACGAAGGTTATGGAATATGATGTTGATATCTCTGGGTTGCTAAGAAAGTTTGAGGTAAAGGTTTATGTGAACATCTAATTACTGATATGGAAAAACAGAAAGCTGCAGAACCCGAAGATTCAAAACAACATGTTGAAATTACGTATTAGTAATCAGACATCATGGTCCAATAAGAAAATTAGCAACTTTAACTTGCTCAAGAGATTTAGGAGTCAAGGTGGATGATTGATTTGGTTAACTACTTACAAAGCATGTCACCTATCAAAAATAAACAGAAGATACAGGAAGGTATGGACAAAAAATAAACGAATATATTTCAGATCACAAAAATTATGAAAGCTGGTTACTATTAGCCTAACATATTCAAGGACTATATTTAATGGATTAGAAAATGTAAGAAATGTGCTTTCTTTGTTGGAAAAGAATGTTTACCTTCGCTGCCCTTACAACCTATTTCAACTTATCATCCTTTTATGCGGTGGGGTCTCGACTTTATTGGCTTGACAAACCCACCTTCTTCACAAGGACATAAGTGGATATTAACTGCTACAAATTATCTTACATGATGGATTGAAGAAATAGCCTTGAAAGATGCTAATGAAAGTTCAATACTATCCTTTTTACGAAGGTATAGTTTATGATTTTGTGTTGGAAACTATTTATCAGATAATGCTCTAGCATTTCTTAGTACTAAGATAACAGATTGGGCTGTCAACCATGGAATCTATCTAAGCTCTTCATCTAATTATTACCCACATTGTAATGGCTTAGCAGAAAATACTAAGAAAAATCTGTTAAGGATCATCGAAGAACACTCAAAGATAATCAAAGAGCTTGGCATCGATGTTGAATTCAACAGTTTGGGCTAATAGAGTTACTCCTAAAAGATGAGTTGGCAATTCACCATACAAACTTGTGTATGGAAATGAAGAAAGAATTCCTATTTCGGTTGAGTTACATGCATTAGATTTTGTGCATCAAATGGAGCTCACTGAGAATTAACCATTGCAAGTTCGTTGTGTAGAGTTAATGGAAATACAAGAGTTAAGAGATCAAGCTCATTTAAATATGGAAAATAATCAAAAGAAGATGAAAAAGACTTTGACAAGAAATCCAAATTTAGAGTATTCAATGAAGGAGATATTGTGTTAAAGTGGGATGTTAATCGTGTAAAGCCAAGAAGACACACAAAATTTGATACAATCTAAGAAGTGGTCCTTACATGATTTCATTTTGCAAAGAACACAATGCTTTTCAGTTTTGAGGCTGAATGGAGAGGAAATTCCCATTCCTATGAATGGTATGTTTCTCAAACATTGTTATTGAAAATTTTACATTATTTGTTAGAGTAGGTTTTCCTTTCAATAAGTGTAGTTTCTACAATTTACATTGTTTTTCCTTTCAATAAGTGCATTCGTGAATGTGATCTGGTTTACCAAATCCTTTCCTTGTTTTACTTTGCTTTGGAAGGGTTGGAGCTTTTGGAAAGGAAGATTTTTGTTACATGCTTGGACTCCATGTGCAATGGATAAGAGAAAGTCACTGGTATATAAGCTAGCGGTGTAGATTTCCTAGCAGGATCGTCAGAAATGTTGACAATTTCTAAACTTGTGCAAAAATGGGCAACTCGAAACTTCATTATGATGGATAGCATTGGTGAAATATAACTAAGCTAGGGGGATATTTTTTTAGATTATGTCGTTATCTGCTGATTTATTTTAAAGATTACATGAAATTTGTAGCTATTTGTACTCTTACAAAACATAACCGATGACATAGTTTACAATTTCATGACTATCCTCGTAGAAAAGAACACAGCCCCAAGGATAACTGTGTTGTCCTAATGAGGATATCAAATTATAGAGTAGATGAAATGTTAAGTTTTGGAACCGAAAAACATAAGTGTAGATTGCAAAAATTCAGCGTTCATTACTAGATGTTACAGGTTTTCTAAATTCTTTCCTTTATGATTAATACATTCAATTATATTACTAAGTTGTTTAGTTCATCATACAATCCATACAGAAAGCTGAAATGTAGAAAGAAATATACATATCATTTAAAAATTCAATGTTTTATTCAAAGGAATTTTAAAAATGTTTCCCACACATGCCATGGGATGTAATCTGAAAAGTTAAGTATAGCTACTAAAATAAGAGATACACATGGATGAAAGAGAAAGAAAAGGAGTATGAGTGAACCCATCATTTTCTTAGGGTTACTTTCTTTGGTTGATATCTCCATTTTCCAACTTTTGTTCCTTCTTCATCTCCATTGTAAAAGCCACTGTACCTGAAAAGAAAAAAAGGATAACTGTCAGTGTACATAAGCTCAGCGATCGATTCATATTTCTACACTGTCCTAAGTCATACATATGAATCTTTTAATAACATGAGATATATTCTATTTGAAGATAAAATTGCATACATTATTTATTCACCCAGAAATAAGAAAGAGAAAAGAAGAGAAGAACATGGACATAAGAGAGGCAAAAAAACCTAATTATTTTCTAACTATTTTCTTAAGTGCGCAGTACATGTTGCAGCCCGGGAAGAAATAGACAAGTCATAAATACATGCTTTGGAAAAAGGAAGAATGTAACTCAAAGTTTTAGTAAATTATATTAAATGAAAGATGTTACAATACAAAAGAGAGACTTGAAGATAGAAGTACATGTTTTAGTTTGTAACTAAAGAAGAAGAATCAGATTTCAAGAAGCTGAAGTTAACTAGAAAGAAAGGATTACAGCTGAAAAGGAATGAAAAGAAGATTCTGGGAAAATTTTGACAGGGCTTCACATGTAAAATGGACATTTACAACTTTTCATCATGTTGTTTTCAACTATCACATGATTTAAAAGGATTATGTAAATTAAGTAAAGTGATACAGAAAATCGAAAAGCATTACATGATCAGGAATGAATAGTTATGATGTTTCAGCTTTTAATTACCAAATCAGCTTCAACAGAAAAGTGTTATTTTTTGTATTTTGAATCAGAAAAATACAACTACTATGTTGGAAATGGAAGGAAGAAAGAATTTTGAAAATTTTTGCCAAGGATTCATCATGTAAAATCAACATTTCAAATTTTTTAGCAATTCCATAAATAATACTATCAAGGAAATAAAGCATCTAAGTTACAATATTTAAACAAAGCATCCGAATCTAGGCTTATGCCTAAAAATAGTATCCGATATAGATGAATAATTTCTTACAATTTCTAAAAAAACACTTACAAGATACATGTTACAAGAGATTAAAAATCCATTTTTACCAAGTAAGAATCAAAATACATCTATGTCATTCAAGCAATCAAGTAAAGAATCATGATACAACATCATCAACTACTTCAGGAAAGGATCAAATTTATAATAGAAGAAATAAGTTGTGCATCAAAAACAACATCTAGTATAGAGATATAAACAAGATAGTAGTATACCAATAAGTCATAGAATCATCTTCAGAATCAAAGAATGCAACTATAAATCACAAAGGATCACTTGAAGTTGAAATTTAGAAATACAAAAATGCAAGTTTCAGGCTTTCATTTTATAGTTTTATCAAACTCATAGTTTTGTTTTACATCTAAAGAAAGCAGTATTTCAGACTGTCAAGGATAAGCAAAGGGAAACATTTATTCTTCATCTATCCTCAAGTATAGAATCCCCATATCAAGTTACAGAATCAACCCAAAAGGTGAGTGCTCAGAGTTCTTCAAAAGGTATCAAAGTATTCAAGTCTTGGAATGAAACTAATAGGTATGAACAAGAAGTCACTAAAGGAATGCACAAATATCAGAGCACAAAATAAGATAGTGAACAAATGTTACAGTAAGTGAAAAGAATGTCATCCTCAGCTATGATAAACCAAATCAGCAAGAAGAAGAATGGCTAGAAAAAATTTCAGAAGGAACTAGCTTGCAAAAGCTCAGAGTGGTTTCACAAGTAACAAAGAGATCTCGAACTCGCTTAGTATTAATGGTTGAATTTAAAATAAAATAATAGAATCAAGAAGGAAATACCGAAGCTCAAATGAAAGGGTAACCCAAAGATAAAATACATCAATTCAAGTTCAGAGTAAAGGATGTGATGATAGCTCAAAACCTGTAATCAAAGAATGCAACATTTCTGAGTTATTTGAAGACCCTACTGTGAAGAAAAATTGAACATTATTATTATCAATCCCCAACTCAAAGTGGTGAAGAAAAAAATTCATACAGAGAAGAAGTTAAAAATATCAAGTCGGAAGGTGTAGATCATAGACAAAGTTGTCAAGTCTAAAATCACGTAGCGAGTAAATACACATATGCCAAGCTACTCAAATGAACTTTAAAAGAAATGAGTAGTGGGATTAAAAACTAGAATACATATATCTAGAAATGCACAGATCTACATTTTTGAGAGTCAATAATCAATAAACAGTGGCAAGTGTTTAAGGAGAAACCATGAGTTTACCTTCTTCAGTAGATGTCAGTGAATCAAGATGGAACTCAGAGTCACAAATTTGAATCAGAGCTAAAAATGAGTACCCAGAATGGTTTCAACTCGAAACAACCATGACCGAGCCACATAAACACAAATAAATGCAAGAGAAAAATAAGTATCAGTTTTGGAAAGTCGAAATGACAAAGACCAAGTAACAACAAAATTCAGAGGTCGAGAACTTACCATGCTCATCAAGCATCGATACCACTCGTATAGTTCAAAGCTCAAAATAGTCAAATGAAACAAATAGAGAGATCAAAATTATACACAACTCTAAGTTAGCTTGAAATACATAGAACAAAGTTTAAAAATGGCCATTATTTTGTGAAAGAAACTAGTTCAAGCTCAAAACTCAAAAATGATGATAACATTAAAGCAAAATAGAAAGTAACTCGTAATCCGAGAGCTCGAACCCAAAACATGGTGGAAAATAAAAACAAAGCTCAAACCTTGCTCAGGAAAATGAAATGAGCTCAAGGCGAGAAACAATAATGATCAAAACAAATAGATAAACCACAAAATCTAGATACCATAATCTTCATTATACCATCTGAGAAAAATCCAAGCTTCCATAATTTATCAATTGAGGAATCTTTTAGACCAACTCACGATATCAAGAGCAACACAGAGCTCAGTTCAAAGAGATCAACAATGGTGGTAAGAAAAAATATTTCGAGGGCTTTGCCTCCAGCACCAAAGTCTAAATGGAGTGATCATTAGGGTCGAATTTACCCTTTACCATGCAAACTCTAGAAGTGAGTAAACAAAACTCATTACAATCAAATGATCGATGGCTCAAAAGAAAAAGAATAAAGATCAACGCCTCGAAGATCAATCTCAAGAATCAAAACAAACCATAATGGTTAGATGCCACTAGCCAAATTAAATGTAGAGTTAAAAACCCTAAACAAGGGTAAGTGATCAACCATGTATAATCATAAAGGATAGAGATCGACGGTCCATGAGTGATATCTTTTCCAAACCAAACTCAACTTGAGTTAACTATGCCACCGACAAAGCATGTGGAGGGGTGAGTCACCATGGAGAAGGGGCCAACCCACATCATCATGATCAAATAAAAGAGTCATTACCTTTTTGACCTTTCTAAGGTCTCAAACCATATGTCCCAAATAATTCCAAAGGGACCAACCACTAAACATTCCATAATGATCACCGAAAAGGTGAATCTTTTCAACTATATACTATCCAACATGTAAAGGGTGACCAACTATGGCATGTGCAATAGTCAAAGGTGGCGAACCATGGTAGACTCAAGCTAAGTCTACAAGGTGGCTAAACCAAGTAGAATGAAAAGTGTTCCCCACTCCAAGGAATGTCAACATAAGAATTTGAGAATGGAGGTGGTCCCCACCAAATGAATGTATAGATGATTATTTTTGCAAAATATTGTAAGTATTAAAATAGTTTTACTCACAAATAGAGAACTAATTTTTGCATACTTCACAAGAGAACAAAACAGGAAGGAGACAAAGTTGCGTATGCTCATGGAGAGAGACTTTCCTAAGCAAGCAAACTTATTATGAGTAACTTATTCACCCTTTCTTTCTTGAAAATAGAATACCAACTTCAATTTGACCGTATGTATTGTAATCAAGGCTCTTAATGCCTATTTGTAATTGCATGTTTTTATTTTTATTCCTTTATCTATTATTAAATAGAGGATAAAAATAGGATCCATGGGCGAGTACAGGCCTTAGGCTATTTTTAGGGAGAGGGTGAAAAATTATTTTGCTATATATTGTGTGCCTTTGCAAAGCTAAGGACATTTTTGATATAGGAGTATCAAGCATTTTGCAATTTTTTTCCTTCTGAGTGTGAAGTAATTTCTTTCCTTACCAATTATTTGTAGTTTTGTGTATGTTTTACTAGTCTTATGAATGCAAATTCCTTGATTGATCATCTTACACTACTGCAAATTCAATACCTTTTGTGATAATTTTAATGTGCATGTTAACTCATTCGTGTTGTTCTGATATTTTCCCTCACTATAATAAGTGTTTTCCCTTAAATATTCGTGAGAAAACTATTCGATCGTGTAAAAATAATCCTTCCATATCAATCAGACATATACTCGGTCAAATCCCTCATATAAGTTTGGTGTATCACCTTAGTTTATTTATTTTTATAGCTATCTCTTACCCTTACCCCTTAAAACCAATTTAGGATACATCAAAAAGGAACCAAACTTGATACCGAAGACTTGAGGTGTTTCCATCAGTATCTACAAAAGAGAGATACAAGTTTTTCAAGCTTAGAAAACTCGCATCCATCTCTACAGGTGCACTTTCGAGAGATAAAAGTAACTCCCAAGTTAGGTTATATGGGAGGTATATACAATGTGTTTATTTCGATCCGATGAATGTGTTGGTAAAATGAGTATTTCCATGAGTTGAATGTGTTTGATTGATTGATTGGTTGATTATTCATGGACATAATTTATTCTTGTTTCCTCCAAGTTAGGACATTAGGCGGAATTGTCAAAAACATGATGTGACATGTTGTATGGTGTATGAGAATTTTTTTGATAATGGTGTGTTATCAATACATAAATTTTGCATAATAGATAGAGGGGATCTATAGGATGAGCCCAATTAAATTCCCTTATTTCCACAAAAGGGGGAGTGATGATGAGAATGAACACTAAGTTGAAAGAAATCACATAAAGAGGTAATGATGAGCATGTGATGAATATCGCAAAGGTTTGTATATTGAGTGTAAACAATGGTGAATAGGAATAGAATGTGTATGTTATGGTACTAGGTGGAATTAAGAAGAGAATGCCACATATGAGATAATAATCGTAATATGGTATGCTTGAGATATGATGGAAATTGTGTGATGCGAATTAGTGGAAAGAATGAACATGGCAAATGAACATAGTAAACTAAGTAATATAATGTTACTATGAATAGTATTTTAAAAAGTGAATACGTACGTCATTTTTATTTTGTGTGAGTGTGATAGTGAGATCTCGTTTGTTAGGATGCTGAAGTTTTTTTAGTGTGACATAGTCAATTCAATATGGTGGCTATGGTAGTTACGTCTTGCATGACGATGGTGGAGTTTGTAATCATGAGTTTTTTCACAAAATGTTGTGATATTAGTAATTTTTATGAAATTTTGTATTTTAATTTGTCTTCATTTTGGACTGGATAAGAGCGGTGAAAGTGTTAATCACCTTTGGGACATTAACTCCCAAAATGGGTGCTAGTATCCTACTCCCGAGCACCCCAATCCCGATTCTAGGTGCCCGCATCTAGAGAGCATTAGTTGAGGCTAGAGTTATGTAAATGTTAAATTTGATGTGTGTTGATGTTTTAGCTCATTGGTTTTATATATGTATGATGTTCTAATGTTATGTTTGTTGTTTTTTTGTGGTGTGTAGAGGGATATCCATTCGAGAGATTTCCGTGGTGGATGTTATTTGATTACATTACAAAGATTGGGGTTTTCAGGATGAGGAGTGATTTATTCTGGAACATGCCGACTTATAATGAGAGAGAAAGGATGGGGATATGCCCACAATGTTCCTATGCTTAAAACTCTATGTGAGAGGTGGTGTGTAGATACTTGCACCATTTGGTTACCTAAAATGGAGATGACAATCACAATATAGGATGTGTATGTATAATTTTATTACCCATTGTTGGTGAGAGGGTACATGTTCTCAGAGTGGATGATACTCATAGATAGATGAGGGCCGGTAGGTGGTATTTTTTGGGTGCTGTGTTCGTATTTTATGACTCCAAATTATCTTAGATGTTATTCTAAGATAAATTTTTCTATGATTATGTATTTTTATTGTCATGGTGACAACATCATCGATGACAATGGAGGGTGATGGTGTAGGCATCTTATATAGCATGCATGATATATGCTCAAATATAGGAAGAGAGCACTACGTATACTTGGGAACGATGTGTATTAGCCCACCTATATATGGATCTATACATATTCAGATAAGAGGAGCATCGGGTGGAATTGGAGTGATGAAATTGTTGTATGTATGGGCCTATGACCATATGGCATTGATTGAGGCTATCGGCAAAGCCATGAGGAGAGTGGGCTAGACTAGATATAATCACAAGTATGTGGCTTGTCAGTAGGAGGTAGGAATATGGACACAAATACCTATAGAGTCATGTTAGATCATATGGGGCCAAATTCCATTTTATGGAGGCTATACCGAGACTAAGGTGGATGGCCATAAGACATTCTAGAGATACGATGTGTACATTGTACGTATGTGGATAGACAATTGGTTTATAGAGGTAACCGAGCTATTTCTCGGTTGATTGTGTTTATCGATAGTTTAGAATGGCCAATGACGTGCCCATAGAGCCATATGTATGGGTTAGACTTGTTAGGGCACCGAGGAGGGTTGGAACAATACTAAGGCTCACAAATCAAGAAGCTAGTACCTTTATGGCCATATGAGAGTGATGCGGAGATACAACCGATAGATGTGGATGAAATTGAATGTACAAATGCATACCATGAATCGTGGGCATCATATAGATGTGTGTGTTTTTTTATAGTATTTTCAGAGTTGGTAGGTTCACCACCAAGACATGGAGTAGATGGGCAAGCACATGCCCACAATGGAATAATGATGTCAAGAGAGATAAGCATGAGTATTTGTATAGTTATGTTGTATGATTTGTTATTTTGTTGTCTAATGGTCATTTTTATCTAATGTGATGTTTTAATTGTTGTATGTGGTGTGTATTGGTCATTAATTGTGGACACATCTATGTGAAAATTGACACGAAATGTTCTCGCCAAGATAGTTGCATGTAGAGGATATTACAAGCCAACATTCCCATTTCTTTAATTGTGTGGGGATATAAGCAACAAAGTGTACTATATTGCTGAGTGAGAGTGATGAAGAAAGTGAGAATAATTAACAAGATATAGTGGTCGATGGTTGTGGTCCTCTAGCACAGGTGTATTTTATAATTTTATTGTGTTATAACATCACTTCATAAAGAAGTTGATAGAGAATACCCTACTTATAGATAGAAAGAGAGATATAGAGGTTGTCATGATCAATGCCGAGATATAGTCGCAAGGCTTCTAGTTTTATAGCTCTTGGATTATTAGATAGTGATAGCGATGATGAGATATGATGTATATATACTCATGTAGAGATGTATGAGGGATTGTCCCTAGTTTTTACAATTGTATAACTACGACGGTGATCGACATTTATATATATGGACTATTGGCACAATTTTGTTGTATTTGATGTTGTATATATGTGTGATGTGACGTTTAATTCATTATTGTTGTGACTATCAATGTGTGATATTATGATAATTTTTTTATTAATATGATCTTCAATGTGTATTTATCGATGATGATGAGGTAGTAAAGACGTCCGATTATAGAAAATGTATGTACTGTGATTTTTATGTATAATAGATAAATGATGAAGAAGTGTACTATATGAAAGATGAAGTAGCAATGAGTAATGTGAAAGAGTATATGGATTAGATGGTCAAAAAATTATATTGAAACACGTGTTAGGATGATGAAGAGTGGGGAGGAGAATAAAAATTCCCTCCAAAGGCATAGATAGGAAGGTTGATTTATATGAGACCCTAAGAAGTAAATAATGAATCAGTAAAGAAAGAGCATGTCAATGAAAAATGAGCCAATAATGTGCACTAGATGAATTAAGAAGGAGTTTGAAGAGAGGTTCTTATTGTAAAGATCCTTCAATAGTCATGTAATAAATGTAAGAAAATGAGTGCATCATCGGGGTAAGGTGATAGAAATCACCTACCAAAGACCAAGACAACATGAAGTGCTTGTGACATGTGGGATGAAGGCAGCATGAGTGTATGATATGAACTAAATTTCATGTGGAGTGGTGCTAATGATGGTTGAAGTGGTGGTGGGAAGAGTGAAATTAAAGGGTTGTGGAAGCCAATGAGTAGTAGTAGGATGTTACGTTTGGCTGACAGATGAGATGGTAAAATTATGTATGATTGGGATGGAGGGGATAACTCAACAAAAATAACAACACACCTATGTTGTAGTGGGAATATAGACCGATAACGTGAAAAAGAGCCAAAGGAAATTATTCCCTCATCTTCTAATTATTACAAGTGACCATGAAGGGTATAATAGTAATTGTCCCTATGTCCATCAAGACGGTGATAGTTACAATAATTTCAATCACACCTGCATTAGAAGATACTTTTGGATGGCATTGATTAGAAGGAAAGTGAATTAAAATCTTTTCAAACAAGGCACACAACACATCATGAGGTCTAGTGTGATGTGAGAAATGTAACGGTCCTCATGAATCATGTGTAAAAGTATGAGTTGTATCCCGACATGGAGTAGGAGATAGAGGAGGTGTAGCTAATGGAGTAGAGTAAATTTATTTTTGAGATAGAGGAGATGGAGACCATATAGGAAACTCAATGGATTAGAGTGGAGATGAAGTAGATTATTTAGTAGTAGTAGTAATAAGATGAGGATCTATAACATGTATAACAATGAAATCTTGTTATAAATAAATGACCCTTTAGCATAAAATCATGAATGATTCACATGTGTTATATTAGAATAATTTTTTTAAACGAGGAATCAAACCACAACAGAAGATAAATTGCTTCTCTAATTCAATAGGCTGAAAGACTAGTTGGTGCATGAAAGCATTGAATCATAAAATGTAATCAATGATAGGTTTTGTTTTTCCCGATATAAGCGAGGCAAGTGATCATATGTGACTCTAGGGATGTTTTTGACTAATAATGGATGAAGAAAACTTCTTTCATCTCACAATAGGTACTAATAGATCCAAACGGTAAATATGTTTACCATTTGAGAGCGCCATTTTTAAAATTCTAGAAAAAGGATTTAACTATTAATCAATCAATTGAATATGAATCCATATCCATACGATAATGTTTGAGATGTATAAATTTTCAGTACCATAAAAATATGAAAATGTATACATAAAAATTCCTTCGTAAATTTGATTTGTTAATATTTTTGGGAATAAGATATTCATGTAATTAATTATTATTAATGGAAACATAATAGGATTTGCTTTCTAATGTGAGAGATTGGACCGATACTATAAGTTACCAAAAACATGCATGAGGGATGATATATCATGTGAAGGAACAAAAGAGGATGGTAATAATGTGTTAAGAAGTTGTAATTTTCCATTATGAGTAATATTAACGATATCAAGAGGAGACATGGGAGATTCCAATGCTAAGGGAACACTAGATATTGGTGCCAAGAATTAGTAGATGGAGAAGGATGAAGAAAATTTGTATAAGTAGTAGGAAAAGCACTAGAAACATCCGTAGGAGATGAAGATGAGTTGATAAGAAGAGATGAACTAATAGAAAGAGATGGAGTGATATGAGGAGATGAACCAATAGAAGGATATGACTAATGCATGTTATTAGATATAGTCTCATAAGAAGATGATAGTGGAGTGGGGTTCACACTTAATAATATGAAAATAAGTTGAATTATTTCTATCAATTTTGTCATCAAAATCTAAAAGGATTCAAATAGAAGTGTATAATTAAGTGTATAATAAACGTAGAATGAGGTAGTAGGAGAAATAGTATTTTCTTAAATTGGAGAAGTATGATATGCAACTAGAGTATCATCGTGAGTAGTATTACAATCATCAGGCACATGTTTATTATTATCAAGACCAAGCATGAAATTAATAATATCATCATCCAAGTTTTCATTATAAATTTTAGAAGGAGCGGTGTAACTAACTTATAACAAGGTGTGCAATGAGTAAAGCTCATCAGATCAAAAATGATACCAATAGTAGAATTATCAAACCTAGTAGGAAAATGGCATTCATTTTCTAAGAGTTATTTTGAGTATCATCTAAGAGAGTAAAATCATGATATAGGAATATAGATCAATTATGGTTGCCTCATCATAGATAGGATCGACACTTATATGAGGCACATCTAGGCTAGAAAGAGAAGATATATCCTTATCCATTTGGGTCTTAAAGGATCTTAAGAAAAATAGTTTTATACCTGCAGTTCACAAAAATGATTCAATAAAATTTTATTTATTTTTTATGAGACTTAATGTAGAGCTATGAAATAAATAAATAGCATGTAGTACAATATGAATTATAAAAATTTATCTAATTTTATAAATTAATGGAAATGAGATGGATAAGGTACTAACCTTGATCTTGCTTATCTCATGTGACCTTGAGTTGAGAAGTATGATGAAATAGAATAATAAAATTTCATAAAAACCACATAAAAGTGTAGAAAGGTGGAACCGAATGGACCTGGGGCACTTAGAGATGGATGGGGGTACCTATTGGTGCCCTAGTCTTGTTTCTTGATGCCCATGTCTACAGAGAAAGTTAGAACCTAGTTTTGATGTGGCTGATAGAGTTTCACACTTGTTCACCTTTATATCATGTTGGAGACACTAAATAACACGCTTGATTCATTATTTAGTCTCGATATCATAATACTATTCATATGGTTCTCAAGTGAAAAGAGTAATAATTAATGAATGTCTCTTGAAATTTTGTATTGCTTTTAATCGTTGTTGTTAACATTACACCAAAACTTACCATGTCCTGTATTGTTATACTATGTGTTTTTATCTTGACTGGGCACCAAGCCGTATTGGGGTGCCCTGTGTGCCCCGATCCTCCTCGGGAACCCTAATCCTCTTTGTAATTTCCTCTCATCTTTTAGGAAATTTCTAATTTTTTGAACTTCTTATGTTTTTTTGTTGTCGGCCTTTTCAAAAGTTAATTACAAAATTAAATCAACAAAAATATATAAATTAAAAGTTATGT
This sequence comes from Taxus wallichiana var. yunnanensis, assembly GCA_018340775.1. Taxonomy (NCBI): domain Eukaryota; kingdom Viridiplantae; phylum Streptophyta; class Pinopsida; order Cupressales; family Taxaceae; genus Taxus; species Taxus wallichiana. The sequence continues at coordinate 707,010,057 of CM031240.1, forward strand.
AACCATAATGATGGACCAAACATTAAACACTTGTTATCACCACCTAAGATTACATCTATAAGAGGATATCTATATCTAAAATTGCATCCATTGAGCTACATCATAAAAAACACAAAGTTGGTTCATCTCGCATCACTCTTCATTAGGAGGGGAGTCTATTGTTTCCATCTACACATTTATAAGATTCTACATCTAGTTATTTATTTAATACTTCACAAAGTGTGACTTGAACACGAGCACTATTGATAACTTTTTCACTTGTGCAAAATGGACAACTCAAAACTTTGTTATGATGGATGGCATTGGTGAGGTGAGCCTAAGCTAGGTAGAATATTTTAGACAATATTGTTTCTATTAAATTAATTAATGATTACATGAAATCTACATCTATGTGTGATATTACAAAACATAACAGATCACATAGTTTGCAACTTCCCGACTATCTTCAAGAAAAGAATATAAAGCCTTGAAGGAAAGTCAAAGTGTTGTCTTGATGAACACATTAAATTACTGAGAATAGGTGAAGTGTAAGTTTTGGAAAAACAAACATAATCGCATATTTTAGAAATAAGAGTTCATTACTGGATGTTATGGTAATATTTAATGTTATTTCCTTTATAATTAAGATATTCAATTATATTATTGGGTTGTTTAGTTAATCATACAATCCATGCGTAAAGCTGAAATGAACAAAGAAATACACAACTTAATTTCATAATTTAATGTTTTATTCATAAGGAATTTCAAATGTTCCCACACAAGCCATGGGATGTAACTGAAAAGTAAATTAAAACTATAGAGGAAATAGGTACATATGCATGAAAGAGAAAATAGAGGAGTATGAATGAACCCATCATTGCCTTGGGGTTTATTCTTTAGTTGAGGCATCTCTATCGCTAGCTTTGTTCCTTCTTCATCTCCATTGCTAAAATAATTGTAAGTGAAAGGAAGATAAGAGAGAACTATTAGTTATAAGCTTAGGATTAATCCGTATTCCTACACTATCCAAATTTTTGCAAATGAATCTCTTAACAATAGGAGATATAAATTACATGAAGATCAAAGGAATTACTTATAGAAGTAATTTTTAGTAACAACATACGTGATTTACTCACTCGTAGAAGAAGGAGAGAGAGAGAAGAAAAGATAAAAAACCATGGACATAAGAGAGGCCAAAAGGACTAAATAATTTTCTAACTATTTTCTTAAGTGTGCGCAGTACAGGTGTCAGTAGTCCAAAAGAAATGAATCATGTCTTACACTCCTAATCGTAGATAAAAATTGTGAAGTTCAATGAATTCTATCCTATGATACATGAAGAAGCTATTTCACAAGTACATACCGAAGAGAAGGAAGAATGCAACTCAAAGTTCAACAACTATTCTATGAAATGGAAGAAGTTACAATACTAAATAGAGAAGAGACTTGCAAATAGAAGTACATTTTTCATAATACAACTCAAAGGTGAAGTAGAAGGATCAGAATTTAAAGGCTGAAGTAAATCTGGAAAGAGAATATTACTGAAATAGAATGAGGAAAAATTCCAAGAAAATGTTGACATGGCTTCGCCATGTAAAATGGACATTTACATATTTCCATCATACTTGTTTTAAACTATAACATGATTTTAAATATGTATGTAAATAAAATAAGTGATAAATAAAGAAGAAAAGCATGATATGATCGATAACAATTATCAGTTTTCATTTCCAACAAAAATCAGCTTCAATAGAAGAAGTGATACATTCCGAATTTTTGAATCACAAAAGTACATCTATTACATCGAAACAAAAATAAATAAGGAAATGTGGGAAAGTTTTTACAGTGGATTCACCATGTGAAATGGACATTTTAAATTTTCTAGCATGGATATTAAAGTCGTAATAAAAGAAAATGAATTATTTAAGCAAAATAAATAAGACTACAATATTTCAACAAAACATCTAATCAAGGCTTATGCCTTCCAATGGTGTTAAGAGAATGAAAAATTTTTACAACCCCAAGAAAGCCACATACAAGGTACAAATATCTCATTAAAATCAAGAGCACCAAAGTACTAATACCTGTAAATTCTAGAATCAAATGAACAAACCTATCTTTCCATCAAGAAGATATCAATTTCAAAGAGAAAATAATATTTTGGCAAAGTACATGTATTCTAAGTAATGAATCTTCAAAGAAATGGTTCATCTCCATCACATATGATAGTTAAAGAATTTTTAAATGAAATATTACATCAACTCTAAGTGTTATTAGTAGGGTTCAACATATTCAAACTGAAGTAAGACTTACCATTAGCCACACCCGAATCAAAAAATTCAATAGTGTAATTGATCTAAAGAAATCACAACTTAAGCATGATTCAAGTACTTCAATAGAACTTATTGTTACATTTTTCAAATAACCAAGTGTTCTTATCAAGAAGAGAATGAAGCATCAAAATGACTGTTACAAACAAATGTCAAACCTCAAAAGATACAAGTTACATGAGTATTCAAAGAGGACAGATGATGAAATCAATGACATCATAGATATTTGTGACAGTGAGCAGGTACAAGTGCAACCAAACAATTTCTAGATTCTATAATGATTCAATACTCGACCCCACATCCGAGATGATGGAAGTATGCATAATGTTATAATAAATTCAATGAGCTCATTCAAAGGCTAGATTCATAGTTAACAGGACTAGGAAAACTAACAAAAAGTAAAGAGGTTCTTAATTTGATCATGGCTCAACTCAACAAAGATGAAATAAAGAATGAAATATTCTAGGTTTTTATCGTAATGTAAGAGGATACCGAAGCTCAAGTGGAGAGAAAATCCAAAGTTATTAAAAAAAGTGGAGTTCTACACAAGGATCAAACATGGAAGAAATGTAAGTTGTAGGTTTAAGCTAGTACATAGAGCACCAATGAACTCGAAATGGACCAGATACAAACCGGTGAGAATTAAGGTCGAATCGAATCAGTAGTTGTTGACAATTTCTACACTTGTGCAAAAATGGGCAAATTGAAACTTTGTTATGACAAATAGCATTGGTTAAGTATACCTAAGCTAGGGAATTTATATCCGATTATGTTGTTACATTATCGATTTGTGAAAAGATTAAGTGAAATCTACAAGCTATGTGTGCTATAAAAATGTAATGAGATCACATAGTTTTTAATCTCAAGAATATTCTCAACAAAAGAACACAAGCCCCGAAGAACAGCTTGTGTTGTCTTGATGAAGACACCAGATTGCAGAATATGTGAAGTGTATGGTCCTGGGACAACAAACATAGTTGTAGTTTTCAAATGATCATATTCATTATTATTATGTTTGTGCTCATCAGATTTATTGCTCTGTATTCATCAAAGTTATTTGTGATTAATGAAATTACATCCATCTATGTTGGCATAAAATGTTACAAGTGACTCCTTTCCTGCTACTTCCATCAAGAAAATATCGATAGACAAACAAAGTGACAATAATGTCTAAATGGAGGTAGTAGGAAGGAGTCAAAATGAAGAGCATATGCTAAGGTAGTCAAACAACATACAAGGAGGCACATCTCATTCAATGGTGGTTTACTAGAGTTACAGGTATTCATTTTAAGTTTATCTCTTATTTTAATTCATTTTATTGAGATATTGAGTTGCATACATCATTGTACAATCAATTGAAAAACTGAATACGTAAAGAGGTAATGACTCATTATTTAAATTTAATGCTTTATTCATAAGATATCATAAGTTTTCCCACACAAGCCATGGGATGTGACTATGTAATAACATCATATACATGGAAATGAGAATATTACATGTGCTAAAGAAAAATATTAGAAGAGTAAAAGTGAACCCATCATTGCCTTTTTCATCTTCTTTCCCACTCCGCATCATCCACATCTCCACTTTAGCTTGTTCCATCTTCCACTTCAATCTCCATCTTCTTTTCACCTATAAGACAAAAGAGCAAGACTGGCACAAATTTTGAGCTGTGGTACATTTTTATTCCTATACACATGTTCTAGAGAAGATACATATTCTAAGTTCAATGTATCTAATGGTACTTGAAAGAAAGAAATACAGCACATGACACATGGGTGGTAATTAAGGGATACATATAAGTTGGCAAAGAAAAGAAGAGCAAAGTACATAAAATAAATGAGTGGTAGAAAGAAATAAAAGAGCTAAGGATTGATATAGAAAGGCAGAAACTGGAATAGATTATAAAAGAGATAGATGTGGAGATTGACTTGAGAAAGAATTTGGAGGACAGTTTGTGGAAGAAGAATGAAGAAGAAAATAAAATCACATGGATGCAAGAGAGGCCAAAAAGCCTATATATTTCTAACTTATTTATGAGTTTTGTAGGAACAGGTTGTGACATAAGAATGGAAAAATCAGTTTAACTAGTTAAGAAAGAAGCAACTACTGAATGGAAAACAAACATCATTTCCAGATGGTTTACAGGAATGAAGACACATCAGAATAAGTCAAGAAAGGATTATTTTTACAAATCAGGTTGAAAATTTGGAAAAGGAGAGAGAAAAATAGGATTTTGGAATTTTTTTCCAGAGTATCCCCTTGTAAAATTGACTTTTGATTTAAAACAGAATTGAAACACATGCTTTTTAAGCCACTACATGCTTTATAAGATATCTAAACTTTAAAAGGAACAAAAATAGTCAACAAAAATACATGTTTCATCATTACTAAGATGATATTATGATCGAATGAAACATACAGGTATTCCAGAAGTCCATCAATTTGTAACTATTAAAGGTTCCTTTTATTTCCAAATTTAGGTGTGAATCAAAAGCGAACTACTTCATGATTTTTCAAAGATGCAATAGATCAAGAAAAGTAGCATGAAAGATTCATTCAAGTGAACAAATAATTTAGGAAGATATTTATATCTTTCGTAATGGTCAAGTTGCACAAAATCTGGAAAGAGAAGCATTTAGGAAAATTTTGCAGAGTTTCCCCTTGCAAAATGGGGTATTAAGACAAAACAGAATTGAAATTAATGCTAAAATTGATACACGCTTCTAATTTATCATTTCTTAAAAGGAAATCCATTTTACAAAAAAGAACTTAATGATTTTTGAAAAAGGATCAAGTTCTTCACTATAGAAAATAAATACAACTATCTATCTAAGATGTAACTATCTACAGACAAAATGAATCAAAGAAAAACTGATATCATACAATGATTTAGAGATTTCAGTTCCAGTTTGTAAAGAAACCACACATGTCATTTTTTTAGAATGTACAGATCTACAAATGGCGCTCATTATTCGAGTAGTAAGACAAAACCCGCATGCATGATCTAAAAGTATCAAAAAAGGAAATGTCAAAGCTACAGTACAATGAAAATAATTATAGTCAAGATTTCAAAGCATGCATTCTAGAACTTATTCAAACCAATAATTATCAGAAAAAGGGAAAAAAACCCATTTGAAATCTATAATGTCTAAATGGAGTTTTATCAGTTACATTTTGTAAAAGAAATCTCACTACTGCTTCAAGTTATAGATCTACAAGCTTGAAAGAAGCAACAAATCCTTCTAGGTAAAAGAAATCAAATGATAAGTACCCAATACAGGCTTAAAAGTATCATGAAGAATGTTTATAATCAAGTTCCCACACAAGCCAAGCCATATTTCAAGAAGGATGAGAACGTAAAATAGTTCAAGTTTTTTTAACACTTGCACATAAGCTTCAAGGAACACAGAACTCATCGTGATCAAATATGAAGTCAAAGTAGGAAAATTGAAGTCAACTCCTCCTTCAGGCTCGAATTTGAGGTCATTAAAGTTGAATAGTGAAAACAGAAACTAGAAGAACTAGAAGAAAAGTAAAGATTTTTCATTCAAAGAAAGATTAAAAGATTCAGAGGAAACCGATTGAAATGAGATGAGATTCACAAATAAAATAGGTACATGAAAGAAATGACAAGCTACATGTACAAACAAAGCATAATACCTTCTTATTTCATCGAAAACCCAGCCAAGCAAATTTCTATGGTGTCAAATGCTGAAAAATGAAGTATTCATGTTTGAAGAACTCTAAAACTACCATGATTTCATCAAAATACAGGAGAAAAAAAATTTTCGAGGGCTCTACCCATGAATCGAAAAACCAAATAGAATGAGAAAATGCAACGAACTCATGTTTTAACCCCCACAGAGACCGAAGGTCATTTTCAATTAACCACAGGTAAAGATCAACGATTCAACAAGATCAAGGACAAAATAAGATGGTGGAGAGCCATGCTCAAGTTCCAAAATGATAACCAAAGTTATCCACAACTACCAAAATAAATTCTTGGGTCTGAAACCATAATAGTGGTAAAAGGATCGACAACATCATGGATGACAGACGAAGTTTGCAAAGGTTTGAGTCACCATGGGGAGAGGCCATCCCACTTGGCCCATATATTAGTCTCTGCAAAACAACGTTTAAAAAAAATCCAAACCATAGTCCAAGCTAATAATGAATGCTTCCAAAATAATCAAAGGAAAACTATGTTATATGCCGTGATCACCGAAATGTGAAATTAACATATGACAAGGCCAAAGGTGAGATAGTATGGTTGTTCAAATAAACAATGGTGGGCTAATCAAGGTGGTGCCCCAAATAAAACATGAATTCACCTAAGACCACATGGTGGCATACCAAACCAAACAAATCAAATTTCGTCCCCACAAGGGGTTTTGAGATGAAATTGGAACATGTCACTCATGTGACCATTCAGAAAAGAGATAAATCAGAGCATGTGCACATTGGAGGTGGTCCCCACACATTATTTTTGCAAATATTGCTAAGGATTGCAGCTTTTGATCACATACAGGGAATGATATTTTTGCATGCCTTCACAATAGGATAGAATAGAGAAGATGACAAATTTGCATGGAGGAAGACTTGCCTAGCAAGAAAATTGTATTTTTAGAAAATTATTCACCGTTTCCTTCTTTAAAATAGAACCGTCAACTTTAGTTAGAATGTATTGTATCTAAGGTTGTTAATGCCAATTTTTATTACATGTTTTAGAAGGATAAAACTAGGATACATGGGCGTAGTACAACCTTTAGGATATTTTTAGGAAAGGGGTGAACATTTGCTATATATTGTGTGCTTTTACAAAGTAAAAGGTGGGGGGACTTTTCAGAGAATTTCCTAGAGAAATTTTTGATATATGAGTACCAAAGCCATTTCGCCGCTTTTCCTCCGAGTGTGAATTATTTTTGCCTTTCCAAGTTAGTTTGCAGTCTTATGTATGTCAACACTAATCTTGTGAATAAAATTTTGTGATCAACTACTCTACCCGCTGCAAATTTATCCTTTCGCTAAATTTTATTGTGCATGTTAGCTTACTAGTACTATTGTGAATCTCCCTCAGTACAAATTAAGTGTTTTTCCTTTAGATTTCTGCAAAAGGTATTAATTGGTTCATGCATTAAAGAATTCTTCACAAATCAGTTGTGTATATCACTCAGTCAAAGTTCTCACACAAATTTGGTGTATCACCTTAGTATTATTAATTTTCAGTCATCTTTTGCCCTTAAAACTCCCAAGAAACCAGTTTAGTATACACCAATAAGGAACCGGCCTTTTAATCCTAGAGATTCACCTCACAATAGGTATACCCATAGACCTAAGGTGTCTCCATTGTATCTACAAGAGAGAGAGATATTCGCAGGATTAGAAAATTTTCTACCATCTCTCACAGGTGCACTTTCGAGAGATAACAGTTTTTGGCACGCCCGGTGGGACAATGAATCAGATCTGCATGCAAGTTACAGATTCTAGAGCAGATCTAAAGCAGATTTACATCAAATAAAAGTTACTTTCAAGAGCAAAGCTACAACAATTTTATTATAAATATTTTATAATCTTTTTGCGACTGTAAAGTTGATTTTAGACCAATATTGCAGCATGTTCCATGCCTCAAGTGACTATAAGATCATTGGTAAGAGGAATTCCTCCCGAGTTTTTTCTTTACCTTTGAATTCTGTGTGAGAAGGAGAAGAGTTGGTAATACATTGCCTTACAATAGACCTGGTTTTGATAACCCTCTTCCTGATATTCCTTCACCACGTATAAATTTTTCAATCCATATCCCAATTTTTCCAATGGCCATTCAAACACCCAGAAATTTTGTGACCTTTACTAATGGCATCCCATTAGTAATTCTAGTTTACCATGATATTCCCAATTCTGCCATGAAAAGTTTGCCATCATTTACCAATGAAAATCAGGTTACACCTACCGAACATATTAAGGATGTTGCACCCATATGTGCAGTCCTAATATCACCTCATGAAGACATAGCTTTAAGACTTTTAGTTGCATCATTTAAAGGACAAGCCTTGCAATGGTATAGAAATCTAGAGATTGGAATCATAAGAACTTGGGATGAGTTAGGTGAGAAATTACCAAACACTTCCAAGATAATTCGATCATTTATCCCTCATACAATAGCTATCTACTATCAAAAGAGCCCCTCATGAGTATATGTCTAGTTTCAACATCCATTTTGCTAGGACTTGGGAAAGAATCCCAGCAAGTGTTAAGCCTCAAGTTGATCATGCTTTCCTTTATTACCTCAGAGCATTGAATAGCGATATTTCAACTATGATCCAATCCATGGGAGCCTTTACTCTTCCAGATGCCTATGACATTGCTATAAAAGTTGAAAACAACATTATTCAAAGATGAAAAATTAGCACTAAGGCCTACAATGCCATTTTTGGTAGACGTTGCTCCTTTTCCACATCTTATTACAATCGTGGAGCCTATTATTGCAGCTCCTTCCCAGATATGTTTAAATATTTGCAAACCATGGTAAATAAGCTGAAATCAATTGAAAACAAACTTGCATTGCCTAACAGACCTTATCAGGCTCCTTATCAGCAAAATCAGCAAAATAGGCAGCCTTACCAACAAAATCAGAATTATAGGCAGCCTTATCAAAGCAAAGGCATTTGATCCTAATGTTCCTAGTACATCTAATGCTTTGGTTCTAGTTAATATGGCTATAGAGGAGTGGTGCCAACCTTGCAATCAGCCTCATTCAGCTGCAAATTGCCCAAATGCTTTCCTAAACCTGAATCTTGTTGCACAACCTCAATCTGAAGCATTGTTCATGCCTCAAATGGAGAGTGGGCAACAAGAAAGTCATGTTCAGAAAGTGCCTGAACAAAATTTGGTCAGCTTCAATGAGGAAGATTTCATTACTGTTACCACTAGAGCTCAAGAGAAGGTTAACAAAGTAAAAATAGAAAATAGACATGTGCTGCCCATCGTGATCGATAATTCAACATCTACAGCCCAAAAACCAGCCAACAGCCTTGTTGTCTCTCGAGAAAACAACAATTGTTACAGCTGGTAAAGGGCAACAAAACAGCTACAGCCTTATCCAAGAAGATTATTTATTCCTCAGATATCCAAAGTTGTTGAAGAAAAATCAGTTTTTGCTAAGGCTTATCCTAAAACATTTGAGTCTATCTCTAAAACGGTTTCTTCTTTTAATATCGTTGATGTAATGAAGAAGCATAATTTTAACATCTCAATGTGGGATGCTTTAAGCATTCTAGGACAACAAGATTTACTCTCTCATGAACTAGCTAAACTACAAATTTCTTCAAAAACAATAGAAAAGGAAGTTCAAAAGACAGATATGGTCCTTGGAACACTTGATCAAGACTGCCTAAAAGGGGTTAGATGGATGGTTCAAAAAGTTTTAAACACTCAAGACATAAAGAAACCACCACCATTTTATCTATCGTTGATTATTGGAGAAAATTTAGTTCATAACTGCATGGTGGATAGCGGTGCAAGTAGCACAGCTTATTCTAAAAACAATTATTGAAAAATTGGGCATGTTGTATGAAACTATAGAAAAGTGTGTTTTAGAGCTTGATGGGACTGCAACTAATACAACAAGTTGGTATAATCAGAGATTTAGAGGTAATGTTACATGCTTGCCCAAATGTTTCCATTTTGCAAGATGTTACGATTGTAGATTTACCTCCATATTTTGCTTTATGCCTATCTAGAGACTTTACAAAAAAATAGGAGGTTATCTCTCTTCAGATTGGTCTTTCTTGTTTTTCACCACACGTTATGGCACTAAGGTTACCATCAATTCAAAACCATTGGCCAGATTTCACATTGAGCCTCATTCTCCAAATGCAGTGGCAAACTATTCACGTTAGATCAATCTGATTTCGATGATGTAGCTCAAGTTTCAGCATTAGAGGGTGTTTCTAACATGTTTATGGATGAAAAAATAGTTGAAGAACATGCCCATGATCCTTTTAAGGAAGTTGAGGAACATCTTTTTAGTGTTTATTGCATGCATGAAGAAAATGCAATAATTCCCTTGCTGTCCAAAATAGAGAATTCAGCAGAAGGGATTTGGAAGCTTCATTTCGATGGAGCTAAGAATAAGAAAGGACAGGGAGCAGGTTTGATGCTCACTTCCCCAACAAATGAGAGGTATTTTACATCTTTGAGTCTCTAATTTTCATGTACTTGTAATGTAGCTGAATACGAAGCATTAATCCATGGCTTACTTTGGGCCAGAAAAAGAGGGATCAACACATTACAAATCTTTGGTGATTCTGAGTTGGTTATCAATCAAGTGAAAAACTTCAATGTTTGTAAGAATCCATTAATGAAGTCTTACAGACATAGAGTTTTAGACTTAATGGAAGATTTTGATGCCATTAATATTCAGTCTATTCCTAGAACTGAAAATAAGCATGCTGACAGACTTGCAACAGTCGGTGCTAGTTTCAAAGTGCTGGAACAGATAGAAAATAGAAAAATTCAGCCTCATATCAAGTTAATTGTCATGCCTTCTATCCCTGATAATGAATCAAATTGGCAGGTTTTTGAAAGTGATGACCAAATCTGTAGGTTTTTACAGCAAGAAGCTAAATTTTCTGCAGTAAATCAGATAAATTACATCATTTATACGGTGACCAGATTGTTCAACTAAAGACAAAAAAATTACCTCGTGAACTTGTCACATTGGAAGACATGTTTAGTACTGATGACTAGTTAAGAAAGGACAAAAATAAGATGTCTACTCATGCTGATAATTACAAAAGATTTTTGTTGATGGAGGAAAGAATCTATTCCATGGAAAGGTATGTTCCTTATCCAAAAATAGTCTTTTATTAAGCATTGCCTGTAATTTAAAGATGTTTTTGCTTCAAGATACCAAGACTTCAAAGGGTTTGACCCAGTCTACCATAGCATACCATTGAATTACAGCCAAATTCTAAACCAGATTAGGTAGAAACAAAGCCCCTGTAAATCCCATAAAAGAACCCTTATGAGGAAAGAGTTATCAAAATTAATTGAATTAGGAGTTATTTTCCCAGTTAAACATTCAATTTGGGTAGCAAATCTTGTCCCCGATAGGAAGAAGAATGGAGAAATCAGATTATGTGTGGATTTCAGGGATCTTAACAAAACATCGCCAAAAGATCATTATCCACTACCAAATATGGACCAATTTTTGAGAACAGTTTCAGGATCAGATAGATTATCCCTTCTAGACGGTTATAGTTGATACAATCAAATTTTAGTCCAAGAAGAGGATAGATTTAAGACAACTTTTATCACCAAGTGGGGTACTTATGCTTACAAATGAATGGCTTTTGGTCTTTCAAATGCTGGTGCAACATTTCAACATGTGATGGACATGGATTTTCGTAGCCTACTAAATAAATGCATACTTGTTTATTTAGATGATGTTACTATTTTTTCAAAAGATTCAGAAGAACATCTAATGCATTGAAGGTAGATGTTTTAGTTATGCGGGTAGTTCGTAATATCCTTGAACCCCAAAAAGTCTATCTTTTAGTACATCAAGGTAAAGTACTTGGCCGTATTATTTCTAAGAAAGGTTTAGCAATTTATCCTTTCAAAATCGAAGCTATATCACAACTATCATTGCCTCATCACAAGAAGGAATTACAAAGCTTTCTGGGAAAAATCAACTTTGTTAGGAGATTTGTTCCAGATTTTGCAACATTGGTTAAACCGTTGACAGCTATGTTAAAGAAATAGAAAAGATTCTCTTTGACCAACGAAGGGAGAGAAGGTTTTGAGGCTATCAAAATATATATTTATTAGGTCCCTGCTATTGCAAATCCAAATTTTGATAAAGATAACACAATGTATGCACTTGCAGGATCTAAAACAATCTCAGCTATTCTAACCTAGGTAAATGATGAGAATATTGAATAGCTAATTGCTTTCTTTGGACAAAGTTTGCATGATTATGAAACAAGGTATACATTCCTTGAAAAACAAGTACTTTCGTGAGTCAGAATGTGAGTACTAAATAATTTTAAGTACATGCTTTCAAACAATAAAATTCATGTTCTTGTTTCTCATCCAAGTGTGAAAGCTTTCTTTCTAAACAAAGAATTGAATGAGAAAAGAGTAGGCTAGATAACAAAGGTTATGGAATATGATGTTGATATCTAAGTTGCCAAGACAGTTCAAGGTAAAGGTTTATGTGAGCATCTAATCACTGATATGGAGAAACAGAGGGTCGCAGAACCCGAAGATTTAGAACAAAGATGTGAAACCACGTATCAACAATCAAATATCATGTTGCAACCAGAAAATCAGCAACTTGAACCTTCTCAAGAAATTTAGGAATCAAGGTGGATGACTGATTTGGTTAACTATTTACAACATGGCACCTATCCGGAAGGTATGGATAAGAATAAACAAAGGTATTTCAGGTTACAAGCTATTCCTTATCTTTTCGTTGATGGTGTATTGTTCAAAAGAGATATAAATGGAATCTTGCTGCGATGTGTCGATTATGACAAAATTCAGAAAATATTATCAGAATTCCATGAAGGACCTGTAGGAGGTCACTTCTCAAAGATGTACTACAACTTTAAAAATCATGAATGCAGTCACTATTGGCCTAGCATATTTAAGGACTATTTTGAATGGATCAGAAAGTGCAAAAATGTGCTTTCTTTGTCAGAAAAGAACATTTAGCTTCACTACCTTTGCAGCCTATTTCAGTTGATCAGCCCTTTATGCAGTGGGGTCTTGACTTTATTGGAATGATAAACCCGCCTTCTTCACAAGGACATAAGTGGATCTTAACTGCTATAGATTATTTTACATGATGGACTAAAGCAATAGCCTTGAAAGATGCTAATGAAGCTTCAATACTATCCTTTTATGAAGGTATAGTCTGTAGATTTGGTGTTTTGTCATCACCAACTGCACTATGATAATTCTTCACCGGGAAATCCTCGTGCTATGATTATTTACTAATGCACAGCCTGTACCTTTAGTTTGGTGGATGTAATCTAGAAACACAACAAAAACATAACACAAGAATACCATAGACTATAACAAGAAGGAATGATGATAAATCTGTAATATCGAGTAAATTATAATATTAACATGAAATTTTACAATCTCACCCATGAGGTACTTCAAGTGTTATTGACTTCACTTGCCTTTCACCAAGACTATGGGAGAAACTTTACAATTACACCTCTTAATGGCTTCTTCAACACACCTTTAAACCGATGGCTTCCTTTGCACACTTCCTACAATATTTCTCACTACTTCCTTTTATGCTAAATGAGGGGGTGGCCTCTTTATTTATAGACTTCTAGGCTTATCCATATTATCTCTAAGATAGGATAAGAAATCCACTGATGAATCATCTTCCATACCTTAACTCTTATCTGTACATGTAAGCTTATCTTTTAAGATAAGATAAACCTTATCATTTCACATGGGTTCCACATTTTTAGACTTTTTACAAATAAAATATACAAAATATTTATGACCTCACTCCTTGTCCTTATTACCAATATAATATTTCTAATTCCTAATCATGTAGACCCTACTTCTCTTCTTACCCCAACTTTGACATTTTAACATTACTGGACCACTTACGACAACTATTTACTTTTTACCACAACATTCCTATTGTACTTTTGACTATTGCCGTACTATACATTATTGGCGGTGTCGTACTGGCAGCGGCGTTATCTTCTATCGGACGCTACTACTAATTATACTTAACAACATCCTATTCCTAATACATACATTAATGAAATAGAAATTATGGAGGAAAATTTTAGTGTCGACATCTTCCCCTTTCTTAGCTTCTACTCCGTCCTGAGTAGACTCTTCGGTGCTTGGAAAATCTTCAACTTGTCATGGTTGACCCATTTCGTAATGGGAGTGCCATCGAATTCCTCCAGCTTGGTACGTACCATTTTCATGCACAACCGCTATTTTGTAGGGGCCCATCTATTTTGGAATAAATTTTCTGTCTTCTTTTTTTGTATCCGGAATCATATACTAGAACCAAGTCATTCACATGAAATGGAGACTACCAGATCTTTGAGCAAAGTATTCCTTCGCTTCATTTTCTTCTTATAGCTTGTATCCTCAGCCTATCTCCCTCATTTCCTCTAGAAAATGAAGATGTACCAACCTTTCTTTTCTTGAATCAATTTCATTCATTCTTTCATTTTTCATTACTCGACCGTGGGAATATCAAACTCAATAGGAAGAACTGGATCAATGCCATAAGCTAACTGAAATGGGGAGTATCCTGTTGTTGACTTTGATGTTGCCCCGTATGCCCACAATGCCGCATGAATCCTTTTATCCCATTTATGTACTGCAAGGCCGCATCTTTGCTAGAATTTGACACAACACAAAATTTGTTCATTCCAATTTGTCCATTTGTGCTTGGCTTGTATGTTTTTGCCTTCATGTGCTTAATAGAAAACTTATTGACTAGGCTTCTACCACCTCATTAATGTAGTGGCTTCATTGATCTGTTATAATTTCTAATGGACAACCAAATCTGGTGACAATGCGTTCATATACGTCCATTATTTTGGCATGAGGTACTTAGAAGTGGACCTACAATGTCTATTCCCCACTTTTCAAAGGGACCAAGTGGAAGAATAGGACATAATGGAGCTGATGAAGTCTTACGGTTACCATGTGTTTGACAAATATCACATGTCTTACAATAATTATAACAATATTTAAAAAGAGTGGGCCAGTGATAACCTGCATCCAAGATCCTTCTTGCTGTAAGTTGTCGTAGAAGTGCCCTCCACATGTACCATTGTGGAATTCTTCTAGCAGTTCCTTCCCTTGATCACGTCCAACTGCCCTCTTGTACTGTCCATCAGGTCCTATTCGAAATAATACTCCATGCAGAATAGAATATGGACGACTGGCTTGAGTAATCTTTCTCTTAGTCTTTGCATTGGCACCATCAGGAAACTTGAATTCATTCAGATAATTCCAAATATCTATGTATTCACTAGGGATTGTGTCAAGGGATAACAATGTTGCATCGGGGAAATCATCATCATCACAAGATGATCCTAAACCATCATAGGCTCGAGAGAGTGCATCTACATTGACATGCTTCTTTCCTGGCCTATCTATAATATCAAATTCAAATTCTTGTAGCAAAATTATCCATCTTTCTATCCTTCCAGATGGGTTAGGCTTATTTACAATATATTTTAGAGCCTGATGATCTGTTACAACTAGAAATTTTTCCCTAGCAAGTAATTCCTAAACTTCTTTACAAAAAAAATGATAGCCAGAGCCTCTTTTCAGCTACAGATAATTTACCTCAGCACTGCTCATTTGTCTACTCCCAAAGTAAATTGGATGTTCATTCCCATTTTCATCCTTTTGGCTCAAAGTACTTCCTAGTGCTACATCTGAGGCATCAGTGTACACAATGAATGGCTTGCTCCAATCTAGATTCTTTAAAACAGGTGAAGACACCAGGGCTTCCTTTAGTTGTCCAAAAGCTTCATGCGCCTTATTTCCTGGTTCATAAGTAACATCCTTCTTCAAGAACTGGGTTAGTGGCTATGCAATCTTTGAGAAATTCTTGATGAACCTTCTATAGTACCCCACATGGCCTAAAAATGATCTCAACTTACTTCTATTCATAGGAAATGGTAACTCTTTAATTTTTGAAACTTTATCGTGATCGCACCAATACCATCTCTAGATACAACATGCCCTAACAAAACGCCTTTAGAACATCCAAAGACACACTTTGTAGGGTTTAGTGAGGCTTGTGCTTCATCTAACCTTTGAAATGCTATCTCCATTTGGTGCAGGTGGTCCAACTTGCTCCCATAGATGCAAAAATCATCCAGAAATACTCTGATGAAGGTCCCAATGTAGGGTTCGAACACCCTATTCATCAAATACTGGAATGTTGCCGAAGCATTACACAACCCAAAAGGCATAACTCTATAAGCAAACATTCCCCAAGGAGTGGTGAACGTGGTCTTCACTGATCTTTCTGCTATACGAACTTGGTTGTAGCCGCTTATATCCATCAAAGAAACTATAAAGCACTCCTAACCAGCCTACTTCGCCCATGATCTGATCTGAAAATGGAAGAGGGTAATGATCCTTCTTTGTTTCCTTATTGAGCTTCCCGCAATCAACACAAATGCATAGCTTCCCATTCTTTTTTATTGAGATCACAATGGGAAAAACCCATTCTCGAATTCTCCACAACAAATATGAATCCCGCATCAAGCAACTTATCTATTTCTTCTTTACAGGTCTTGGAAAAATTAGGATTCATTATTTATGGCATTTACTTTATGGGCTTAACACCATCTACCAGCTCAATAGAATGTTCTACCCAACTTACTTGATGGAGTTCCTTGTAATCAAAAGTGAATATGTGTATGTACCTTCAAAAGTGTTGGAGGTAGGATTCTTTCTCACTTTCCATCACAACATCACCAATCTTTATTTGTTGGAGATGATCATCAAATTCTTCTTCGAGATAATTTTATGGGGTCATGAGTTGGTGTGATGGAAGGATATCCATGACTGAAACATCAACCTCACTTTCTTCATCTTGAGTGTCCACTTCACCGGTACTAGAGTAATCGAGAGGATGTCCAATCATCAGTTTCATTACTTAAATCCACAGTGTTCTACCTTATGATGTCGAGGATCACGTTTATCTTCACCCTTTCTCTACCACATCCAAGTGTCATGAAACCTTCATTCTAGTAGTTTCGTGCAAGAACTCTCCTTATCCATGGTCTTCCCAATAAAAGATTGGGTACGCAATAGTACCATTTTTCATCACCGAAAGTCTACCACACATGAAACACCCATAATAGATATTGCCACATTTTAAACTACACCTTTTGGTCTAGTGTTTCCTTTATTTAATGACCTTAACATAAGTGTCAAGGGAGATCAATTTTTAAACCCAACATATTCATTACAAACTAGGTCATTACATTAATCGTAGCACCTCCATCAACTAAGACATCATGAATTGAAATACCATTACATAATACCTTAGCTTGTGGAGCATTGGGATCCGCCTCGCCTCCAAAACAGTGGGACCTCAACCTCCTTCCTTCGTCAAGCATTGAGTCCACTTCACAACTCCCGCCTCTTCTCATAAGACATAGCCAAGAGTTGACCATATGTAATATTTGCAGCTTTTGGACAGATCTTCCAAGATGGAGTATGGTCCTCGCTTTCGTGAAATCAGAAAATCCCCGCACACCCAACTTTCTTCTCCTATGTTTTTACTAGTTTTCCCTTCATCTTCTTAGGATCATTTCCATCTTGATTATCTTTTTCTTTCTTTCTTTTGTTATAAACACATCTACTTCATTATTTCTTCTCTTATCTACCTGCATCAAAAGAATTCACGGGTGCTTTTCTTTTATCATTATCTCCTTTACTAGATGTAGAAGCTCTATTTGGACAATTATACTTATAATGACGCTTTTTATAACAACCATAACATACAACTTCAGAAATATTTCTTTTTGAACCTCTATCTCCTCCTCTAACTAAATTCTTTTCCTTGAAGAAGATTAATAGTTAATCGACCCATCTTTTGAGCAGATCTTCATACTCAATAGATGTACTAGGAGAAATATTTGTGCTCACCGGGAGTGGTTGTGGATTCGGACCAAAGGTGCTGGTGTAGGCTCTACTTTAGCAACAATTTCTTTGGGCTCCTCTTCCACGCTTTCTTCTTTCCTTCTTGCAATCTCCTTGTCTTGTTTAATGGTAGCTAGGTGGTCATACTTCACTCATTTTCGATCTCGGCTTCATCCCAAGAATGAAGTGCTTACATAGGAGATTATCCATGCCGTTCATCAACCCATCCGCTAATCCTTCCTTCCGGATCTCGGGCATCGAGCTTCCTCCTTAGCTCTAGAACACGAGCATGATAATCCCTTATCTTCTCCTTCTCTCCTTGGGATAGCTTTGTGATCTCGATCATGAGATTTACATATTTCATTGTTCACCAAATTCTTTAAGAAAAGCTGTTAGTTAATAAATCCCATGAATTTTCACATTTTCACCTAGTGTTTCAAACCACCTAAGTGCTTGAACCATCCAAAAAGGCAGGAAAAAATTTACTCCATTGTTCCCTTCTTATAAGGCCATTACAAATACAAGATCGTTTAAACTCTTGAATGAAAGAGGAAGCATCTTCATTAAATTGGGCTGAAAAAATAGGAATCTTCCCAATTTTCAAAATACCATCGTAAAATACCAACCCACCAAAGACAATCAACAAGACTTATGTGCACAAATAATTGGAATCACTATAATAGAAAGTGACTTTACACCTTTCTACAAAGTAAAATAGAAATGACCACACAAAGAACTATGGTAAAGCTTGACTTATCGTGGTAAAAACTCGACTTTACTTGTGGTAAACACTATTCACAAAAAAAAGTGAAGTTACTGCGGTAAATACTATTCACAATAAAAAGTGACTTTACCGTGATAAATACTATTCACAAGCAAAAATGACTTTACCATGGTAACTACTATTCATGGTAAAAATGACTTTACCATGGTAACTACTACGCGATAGAAAATAAGGTTACCCTCCAATTGATTTTTAACTAAGTGGGAATATCTCTCCGTAAAATCCACCGGTGAGGAATGGTCCCGCGACGGAACCAAAATGTCATCACCAATCCGGCACTATGATAATTCTTCACGGGAACTCCTCGTCTTTATGATTATTTACTAATGCACAACCTTTAGTTTGGTGGATGTAATTTGGAAACACAACAACAAACATAACACAAGAATACCATAGACTATAATAAGAAGAAATGATGATAAATCGAAACATCGAGTAAATTATAATATTAACATGAAATTGTTACAATCTCACCCATGAGGTACTTCAAGTGTTATTCATCACCAATCCGCACTATGATAATTCTTCTTTGGGAACTCCTCGTGCTATGATTATTTAATAATGGACAACCTTTAGTTTGGTGGATGTAATCTGAAACACAACAACAAACATAACACAAGAATACCATAGACTATAATAAGAAGGAATGATGATAAATCTGAAATATCATGGTAAATTTTAATATTAACATGAAATTGTTACAATCTCACCCATGAGGTACTTCAAGTGTTATTGACTTCACTTTCCTTTCACCAAGACTATGGGAGAAACTTTACAATTACACCTCTTAATGGCTTCTTCAACACACCTTTAAACCGATGGCTTCCTTTGCACACTTCGTACAATATTTCTCACTACTTCCTTTTGTGCTAAATGAGGGGGTGGCCTTTTTATTTATATACTTCTAGGCTTATCCATATTATCTCTAAGATAGGATAAGAAATCCACTACGATGAATCATATTCCATACCTTAACTCTTATCTATACATGTAAGCTTATCTTTTAAGATAAGATAATCCTTATCATTTCACATGGGTTCCACATTTTTAGAATTTTTACAAATAAAATATGTAAAATATTTATGACCTCACTCCTTGTCCTTATTACCAATATAATATTTCTAATTCCTAATCATGTAGACCCTACTTCTCTTCTCACCCCAACTTTGACATTTTAACATTCTTGGACCACTTACGACAACTATTTACTTTTACCACAACATTCCTATTGTACTTTTGACTATTTCCATACTATACATTATTGGCGTCGTACTGGCAGCGCCATTATCTTCTATCGGACGCTACTACTAATTATACTTAACAACATCCTATTCCTAATACATACATTAATGAAATAGAAATTATGGAGGAAAATTTTAGTGTAATTGATTCTAGAAGAACTATCATATAAGATAATGCTCTAGCATTTCTCAAAGTGCTAAAGTAATAGATTCAATCAACCATTGAATCTATTTAGTCTCTTCATCTAATTATTATCCACAAGGTATTTACTTAGCTGAGGGTACCAACAAAAATCTCTTAAGGATCATCGACGAACACTTAAGGATAATCAAAGAGCTTGGCATATAATGTTGAATTCAACACTTTGGGCTGACAAGGTAACCCCTAAGAGATCAATTTGTAACTCACCATACAAACTTGTGTATGGAAAAGAAGCGAGAATGCCAATTTAGGTTCAGATTACTCTGCATGACATTTGTTGTACCAAATGGAACTACTTGAAAATGAACCATTGAGGTTCATTATGTAGAATTGATGGAATTATGAGAGCTAAGAGGTCAAGCTCATTTAAATATGGAGAAGAATCAGAAGTAGATGAAGAAGACTTTTAACAAGAAAGCCAAATTTGGAATCTTCAATGAAGGGGATATTGTGTTTAAATGGGATGCTTTTGATCGTGGAAAGCCAGGAAGACACTCAATGTTTGATACACTCTAGAGTGGTCCTTACATTATTTTAGCTTGCAAGGAACATAATGCTTTTAGCTTTCAAGATGAATGGAGAGGAACTCCCATTCTTATGAATGGTATGTTTCTTAAACATTGTTATTGAAAATATTACAGTGATTGTTTGATTCAGATTTCTGTTCATAAGTGTAGTTTCGAACGTTGCATCATTCTTTATTTTCAATAAGTTCATTCATGCATGTGGTCTGGTTTGCTATATATTTTCCCAGCTTTAGTTTGCTTTGGAAGGGTTGGACCTTTTGGAAAAGGGCAGATTTTGGTCACATATTTGGACTCCATACCCAATGAACAAGAGTAAGGCACTATTTTACAAGCTAGCAGTGCGGGTTTCCCCACGGGATTGCAAGAAATGGGCAACTCAAAACTTTGTTACGACAGATAGCATTGGTGAATTATACCTAAGCTAGGGGAATTTATATCAAATTATGTTGTTATTGATCGCTTTTTGAAAATGATTAAGTTAAATCTATAGCTATGTGTCTTTGTTACAAAATGTAACATATCACATAGTCTACAATCTCATGAATATCCTCAGCAAAAGAACACAAGCCCCAAAGAATAGTTGTATTGTCTTGGTGAAGACACCGGATTGCAGAATATGTGTAAGCGTATGGTCTTGGGACAAGTAAACATAGTTGCAATTTTCAAATGATCGATTCATTATTATTATGTTTGTGCTCATCGATTTATTGTTCGTATTCATTAAAGTTGTTTGTGATTAACAAAATTACATCTATCTATGCTAGCATAAAATGTTGCAGAAGTGACTCCTTTCCTACAACTTCCATCAATAAAATATCGATAGACAAACAAAGGTGACAATAATTTCTAAATGGAGGTGGTAGGAAGGAGTCAAAATGAAGAGCATATGCTAAGGCAGTCAAACAACATACAAGGAGGCACATCTCATTCAATGGTGGTTTACTAGAGTTACAGGTATTCATTTTAAGTTTATCTCTTATATTAATTCATTTTATTGAGATATTCAGTTGTTATACATCTTTGTATACAATCAAAAGAAAAACTGAATAATGAAAAAGGTAGTCAACTCATTATTTCAATTTAATGCTTTATTCATAAGAGATCATAAGTTTTCCCACACAAGCCATGGGATGTGACTAAGTAATAACATCATATACATGGAAATGAGAATATTACATGTGCTAAAGAATAAGAGTAGAGGAGTAAAAGTGAACCCATCATTGCCTTTTCTATCTTCTTTCCCACTCCGCATCATCCACATCTCCAGCTTTAGCTTGTTCCATCTTCTTTTCACCTATAAGACAAAGAGCAGTACCTGTCAAATTTTGAGCTCAGGGTACATTTTTATTCCTATACACATGTTCTAAAGCAAATACATATTCTAAGTTCAATGTATCTAATGGTACTTGAAAGAAATAAATATAGGCACATGACACAGGGTAATTCAAGGATACATATAGGCTTGGCAACAAAAGAAGAGTAGAGTACATAAAGAGAAATGAGTGGCAGAAAGAAATAAAAGAGCTAAGGATTGATATAGAAAGGCGTGGATCTCGGAATAGATTTTAAAAGAGACAGATGTGGAGATTGAATTGAGAAAGAATTTGGAGGAACATTTGTGGAAGAAGAATGAAGAAGAAACTAAAATTCCATGGATGCAAGAGAGGTCAAAAGCCTATATATTTCTAACTTTTCTTTGAGTTTTGCAGGAATAGGTTGTGACATAAGAATGGAAAATCAGTTCAATTGGTTAAGAAAGAAGCAACTACTGAATGGAAAACAAACATCATTTCTAGATGGTTTACAGGAAGGAAGAAGCATCAGAATAAGTCAAGAAAGGATTATTTTTACAAATCAGGTTGAAAATCTGGAAAAGGAGAGAGAAAAATAGGATTTTGGAAATTTTTTCCAGAGTCTCCCCTTGTAAAATTGACTTTTGATTTAAAACAAAATTAAAACACATGCTTTTTAAGCTACTACATGCTTTATAAGCTATCTAAACTTCAAAAGCACCAAAATAGTCAACAAAAATACATGTTTCATCATTATTAAGATGATATTATGATCGAGTGAAACATACAGGTATTTTAGAAGTCCTTTTATTTCCAAATTGTGGGTGAATCAAAATCCAACTACTTCATGATTTTTCAAAGATGCAATAGATCAAGCAAAGTAGCATGAATAGATTCATTCAAGTGAACAGATAATTCAGGAAGATATTTATATCTTTTCAGAATGGTCAAGTTGCACAAAATCTGGAAAGAGAAGGATTTTAGGAAAATTTTGCCATAGTTTCCCCTTGCAAAATGGGGTATTCAGATTTAAACAGAATTGAAATTAATGATAAAATTGAAATAAAGTTTCTAATTTATCATTTCTTAAAAGGAAATCCATTTTGCGTAAAAATAACTTAATGATTTTCTTTAGGTTTCCAAAAAAAGGATCAAGTTTTTCATTATAGAAAAGAAATAAAACTATCTATCCAAGATGTAACTATCTACAGTGACAAAAATGAATCAAAGAAAAATTGATATCATATAGTGATTTATAGATTTTTCAGTTCCAGTTTGTGAAGAAACCACAAATGTCATTTTTTAGAATGTACAGACCTACAAATGGTAGTCTTTATTTTGAGTAGTAAGACAACAAAACCCAAAGTGCATAGATCTAAAAGTATCAAAAAAATGTCAAAGCTACAGTACAATGAAAATCATTACAATAAATATTTCAAAGCATGCATTCTAGAACTGATTCAAACCAACAATTCTGTAAGAAAAGGGACAAAACCCATTTCAAATCTATAATGTCTAAATGGAGTTTTATCATTACATTTTGTAAAATAAATCTCAATACTATTTCAAGTTATAGATCCGCAAGCTTGATAGAAGCGATCAGTCCTTCTAGGTAAAAGAAAACAAATGATAAGTACCCAATACATAGGGCTCAAAAGTATCAAGAAGGACATTTATAATCAAGTTCCCACACAAGCCAACATGAAAATCTTTCCATCATTCTTTGGTGAAAACCGAGTTACACCCACATAGGACATCAAAGATGTTACAGCCATATGTGCAAATCCATAATATAACTCATGAAGATGTGGCTTTTATACTTCTAGTTGCATCCTTTAAAGGAAAAGCCTTGCAATGGTATAAAAATCTAGAGATTGGAAGCGTAAGAAATTGGGATGATTTAGGTGGTAGATTTCTAAAACAATTTCAAGATAATTTAGATCATTTATCCCTTATAGAACAACTATCTACTATCGAAGAGATCCTTATGAATTTATGTCAAGTTTCAATGTTTGTTTTACTAGAACTTGGGAAATAATCCTTGCAAGTGTTAAGCCTCAAGCTGATCACACTTTCCTTTATTATCTTAGAGCATTAAACAATGACATCTCAACTATGATTCAGTCTATGGGAGGTGATACTCTTCCAGATGCTTATGACATTGCTATAAACGCTAAAAAAACCTTATTCAAGATGGAAAATTATCACCAAGGCCTTCAATTTATTTTTTGAAAGATTTGGCACCTATCCCATAGCCTATCAAAACTATAGAACCTGTTTATGCAGCCCCATCAAATGGCATGTTTATAGCATTGCAGAATATGGGAAATAAATTGACTTCAATTGAGAATATAATTGCACTACCTAGCAGACCTTATCAAGCCCTTTATGTGCAAAACCAACAAAATAGGTAGCCTTACCAACAAAATCTGAATTATAGGAAGCCTTATACATAAAGAAAGTTTGATCGAAAGGCTCCTACCACATCTACAACTTTAGTCCTAGTTAATATGGCTATAGAAGAATGGTGTTAACCTTGTAATCAACCTCATTCAGTTGCAAGTTGCCCAAATACTTTTCTGAACATAAGTCTTATTGTACAACCTCAATCTGAGACATTGTTCATGCCTCAAATGGAGGGTGGCAAGTAAGATACTCAGGTTTAGAAGGCACCTGAATAGAACTTAGTTTTAGTGAGGATGATTTCATTGAAGTTACTACTAGGGCTCAAGAAAAAGCTTCAGAAAGTAAAAATAAACAAAATAGGCTTTTCCGCCACACTATCACTAAAAAAATAGCAACTACAGGCCCAAAACCAGCTAATAGTGTTATTGTTCCTCAAAAAACAACAAATGCATCAGCTGGTAAAGAGTAGAAAAACTAGCTTTATCCTAACCCAAGAAGGCTATTTATACCTCGGATATCAAAAGCAATGAAGTAGAAGTAGTCTTTGGTAAAGCCTATACTAAAACGGTAGAATCTATTTCTAAAATTGTTTGTTCTTTTAACATTGTTGATGAAATGAAAAAGGATAATGTTAACATCTCAATGTGGGATGTAAGTATCCCAGACAAAAAGTTTTACTTTCTCATGAACTTGCTAAGTTGTAGATTTCTTCTAAAACAACAGAAAAGGAAGTTCAAAAATAGATATGGTCCTTGGGAAGTAGATGAAGACCTGCATTAAGGAAGTAAAATGGATTGTTCAAAAATTTCTAAATACTCATGACATCAAAATCCACCACCATTCTATTTTTCACTAATTATTGGAGAACATCTTGTTCATAAGCACGGTGGAAATCGGTGAAAGCAACACGGTTATGCCAAAAGCAATTGTAGAAAAATTGGATCTGTAGTATGAACCTATGGAAAATAATGTTCTACAACTAGACGGAAGGCTAACTAATACCATTGGTATTATCATAAATTTAGATTTAAAATTTCATGATTGCTCGAATGTTTCCTTTTTCAAGATGTTACCATTGTGGATTTACCTCCTTACTTTACTATATGCTTATCAAGAGATTGCACAACAAAGATAGGAGGTTATCTCTCTTAATATTGGTCCTTATTTTTCACTACAAGTTACGAAACAAAGGCTACGATTAGTTTAGAACCGTTGGCTAGATTTCACATCGAGCCTCATGCTTCTAATGCATTAGCTAATTATTCATCGTTAGACCAGTCTTATTTTGATAATACGACTCATGTTTCAGACATAGGATGGTGTTTCTAACCTATTTATGGATTAAAAGACACATGAAGAACATGGTCATGATCCTTTCAAAAGACGTTGAAGAACATTTTTTTCATGTTATGTTTGCATAAAGAAAACACACCAATTCACTTGTTGTCCAAAACAAAAATACTTTAGAAGGGATTTGTAAGCTTCATTTTGATGGAGCTAAGAACAAGAAAGTACAAGGAGTAGGTTTGATGCTCACTTCCCCAACAAATGAAAGGTATTTCTCAGCTTTGGGGATCAAATTTTCATGCACTTGTAACATAGCTGAATACGAAACATTAATTCATGGCTTACTTTGGGCGAGTAAAGAGAGGTATTAACATGCTACAAGTTTGTGGTGATTCTGAGTTGGTTATTAATCAAGTAAGGAACTTCAATGTTTGTAAGAATATATTAATGAATTCTTATAGACATGGATTTTTAGAATTAATGGAAAATTTTGAATCTATTAATATACGAGTCCATTCCTAGAGTAGAAAACAAGCATTCGGATAGACTTGCAGCAATTGGTGTTAGTTTTGAAGTGCTAGAACATATAAAAAACAACAAGATTCAACATCATATTAAGATAATTGTGAGGCCTTCTATACCTCATAATTACTTGAATTGACAAGTTTTAAAAATGATGTTCAAAACTACATGTTTTTTTGAAGCTAAATTTTCTGTAATAAATCATGATAAATCACAACATTTATATGGTGACCAGATTGTTTAATTATAAATAACTAAGCTACCTCGAGGTTTGGTAATATTAGAATACATTTTCAACAACGATGATCAGTTAAGGAAAGACAAAACTAAGATGTCAAAACATGCTAATAACTACATGAAGAGATCTCGGTTGATGAAGAAACAAAATTGTTTCTTGGAAAGGTATGCTCCTTGGCTGAAAAGCATTCATTTATTAATCTCTGCAAGGAATGTGAAGATGTTTTCACTTGGGGATACCAATACACTTAAAGGTTTTGATCTTATTTAGTACAACATACTATTGAATTAGAGCCACATTCCAAACCAATTAGGTAAAAATAGAGGCTGTAAATCCCAAAAATAGAGGCTCTAATGACAAAAGAATTATCTAAATTGATCAAATTAGGTATTATCTTTCCAGTTAAGCATTCAAGTTGGGTAGCCAATCTTGTTACTATTAGGAAAAAGAATGGAGAAATCAGATTATGTGTGGATTTCAGAGATCTTAATAAAGCTTCATTAAAAGATCGTTACCCACTTCCAAATATGAATGAGATTTAAGAGCAGTTTATCATTCAGATAGACTATCTCTTCTAAATGGTTATAGTGGATACAATCAGATTCTAGTATGAGAAGAAGATAGGTACACAACATCTTTTACCACCAAGTGGGGTACTTATGCTTATAAGAGAATTTCTTTTGGCCTTTCAAATGTTGGTGCAACATTTCAACATACAATGGACATGTATTTTCAAAGCTTGTAAAATAAATGCATCCTTGTCTATTTAGATGATGTTACTGTATTTTTAAAAAATTCAGATAAGCATATTATACATCTAAAGAAGACTTTTCATTTATGCACACAGTTTGGAATATATTTGAATCCCAAAAAGTCTATATTTTTGGTACATCAAGGAAAATTACATGGTCATATTGTTTCAAGCAAGGTTTAGCAATTGATCCTTTCATAATAGAATCCATATCACATCTATCATTGCCTCATCATAAGAAGGCATTACAAAGTTTTCTTGGAAAATTCAACTTTGTTAGAAGATTTGTTCCAAATTTTATAGCATTGGTTAAACCATTGACAACTATGTTAAAGAAAGAGAAAAATTTCTCTTGGACTAGCGAAGGAGAGAAGGGTTTGAAGCAATAAAAATACCCATCTCTCGAAGCTCCTAATATTATAAATCCAAATTTTGATCAAGATTTTACAATGTATGCACTTACAAGAGCTTAAACAATATCAGCCATATTAACTCAAGTTAATGATGAAAATATAGAACAACCAATTGCTTTATTTGGACAAATCTTGCATGACTTTGATACAAGGTACATAGTTTTGAAAAAAAAGTACTTTCAGTATGAAGAGGACTAAAGAATTTTAATTACATGTTTCAAAAACAAAATTCATGTTCTTGTTTCTCATCCAAGTGTGAAAGCGTTCTTGTTAAATAAAGAGTTGAATGAGAAAAGAGCGGGAATTTGGATAATGAAGGTCATGGAGTATGATGTTGATATTTATGTTTCAAAGTCAGTTCAAGGTAAAGGTTTGTGTGAAAATCTAATTGCGATATGGATACATGTAAGTCGTAGAACCAGATGATTAAAAAAACGTGCTGAAATTACGTATCAACAATCACACATCATGGTGCAAAGAAGAAAATCAACAACTTTGACACGAAGGTGTTCAAGAAGCTCGAGAATCAAGATGGATGATTGATTTAGTTAACTATCTACAACATGACATCTATCTGGAAGGTATGGAAAATAATAAATGAAGGTATTTCAGATTACAAGAAGTACCCTATGTTTTTATCAATGGTGTGTTGTTTAAAAAGGATATAAATGGAATCTTGATGCGATGTGTTGACTATGATAAAATTCAGCAATTATTATCAAAATTCCTTGAAGGACCTATAGGAGGTCATTCTTCAAAATGTACCACAAGCTTAAAAATTATGAAATCTAGTTACTATTGGCCCAAAGATATTCAAGGACTATTTCTAATAGATCGAGAAAGTGCAAAAATGCACTTTCTTTGGTGGAAAATAATGTTTAGCCGTTTCCTTTATAACCTATTTCAGTTTATCAACCTTTTATACAATGGGGTCTTGACTTTATTGGCATGAAAAACACACCTTCATCATAAGGACACAAGTGGATTTTGAATATTATAGACTACTTTACATGCTAGACTAAAGCAATAATTTTGAAAGATGCTAATGAAACTTTGATACTATCATTTTATGAAGGTATAGTTTGCAGATTTGGTGTTCCAGCAACTATCATTTCAGATAATGCTTTAGTATTTCTTGGTGCAAAAGTAACAGATTGGGCTATCAACCATGGAATTTATTTAAGTTTTTTGTGTAATTATTACCCATAAGGTAATGGATTAGCTGAAAATACTAAGAAGAATCTTTTAAGGATCATGAGAAGAAAACTCAAATATAACTAGAGAGCTTGGCATCTAATATTTAAGTCATAACTTTGGGCTGATACAGTGAATCCTAAAAGATCGGTTGAAATTCACCATAAAAAATTGTGTATAAAAGAGAAGAAAAATGTCTTTTCGGTTGAGTTAATCGCATTTGATTTTTGCATCAAATGGAGGTTCTTGAGAATAAACCATTATAGGTTTGTTATGCGAGAATTAATGAAATTACAAGAGCTAAGAGATCAAGCTCATGTAAACATAGAAAAGAATTAGAAGAAGATGAAAAAAACTTTTGATAAGAAGGCTAAGTTTAGAATCTTCAATGAAGGTGATATTGTGTTGAAATGGGATGCTGATCGTGCAAAGCCAGGAAGACACATGAAGTTTGATACAACTGGAGTTTTCCTTACATAATTTCAGCTTCCAAAGAACACAATGCTTTTCATCTTTCAAGGCTGAATGGAGAGGAACTTCCCATTCATGTGAATGGTATGTTTGTCAAACATTGGTATTGAAAATCCTATAGTGTCACATTTAGAGTAGGATTTCCCTTCAATAAGTGCAGCTTTTCTTCACATTGCATTGTTTTCCAATTCAATAAGTGCATTTATGCATGTGATCTAGTTTACGAGATCCTTTCACAATTTTAGTTTGTTTTAGAAGGGTTGACCTTCAAAGGTGGATTTTTGTTACACACTCTAGACTCCATGCCCAATGGAAAGAGAAAGGCACTAGTTTACAAGCTAGTAGGCAAATTTCCCATAGGATCGCCAAAAATGTTGACAATTTTTGTACTTTTGAAAAATGGGCAACTCGAAACTTCATTACGATGGATGGAATTAGTGAGGTGAACCCAAGTTGGGGTAGATTTTTAAGAAAATATTGTTTCTTCTAATTAATTAGTGATTACATGAAATTTACTGACTATGTGTTGTTACAAAATTTAACGAGATCACATAGTCTACAACTTTGTGACTATCTTCAGCAAAAGAAAACAAATCCCCAAAGGACAGTTGTATTGTCTTGATGAAGACATTAAATTACTGAGAATAGGTGAAGTGTAAAGTTTTGGAACAACAAACATAAGCGCAAATTGTAGAAATTAGAGTTCATTACCGAATGTTGCAAGTATTATATAATGTTCTTTCCTTTATGATCAAGACATTCAATTATAAAATGTAGAAAGAAATACACAACTCATTTTCATAATTTAATGTTTTATTCATAAGTAATTTCAAATTTCGCACACAATGCAACTGTGTGATGTAATTGAAAAGTAAAGTACAACTATTGAGGAAAGAGGTACATATGCATGAAAGAGAAAATAGAGGAGTATGAATGAACCCATCATTACCTTATGGGTTCTTCTTCAGTTGAGTCATCTTTATCTCCATATTTGTTCCTTCTTCATCTCCATTGCTGAAAGCACCTTTGTACCTAAAAGGAAGAAAAGAAAGCACTATCGATTACAAGCTCAAGGTTAATCCATATTCCTACACTTGTAGATGAATCTCTTAACAACAAGAGATATAAATTACATGAAAATCAAATGAATTACTAATAGAAGTACTTTTCTGTAACAACATACATGATTTACTCCCTCAAAAAGAAGAGAGAGATAAGAAAAGATAAAAACCTGGATATAAGAGACGCCAAAAGGCCTATATAATTTTCTAACTATTTTCTTAAGTGTGCAGTACAAGTCATAGTTTGGAAGAAATGAATCATGTCTTACAGGTCCTCTTTGTAGATAAAAATTGTAGATTTCAATGACTTCTATCCTATGATACATGAAGCGGATAATTACAAGTACATATCAAGAGAAGGAAGAGTGCAACTCAAAGTTCAGCAACAATACTAAGAAATGGAAGAAGTTACAATACCGAATGCAGAGAAAAGACTTGCAAATAGAAGTAAATTTTTCCGAATACAACTCAAAGGTGAAGCAAAAGGATCAAAATTTAAAGGTTGAAGTTAACTAGAAAGAGAAGATATGCTGAAACTAAATGAGGAAAAAGTATAAGAAAATTTTTGTGTGGCTTCGCCATGTAAAATGGACATTTATATATTTCCATCATACTATTTTAAACTAATACATGATTTTAAAGATGTATGTAAATCAAATAATTGATACATAAAGCAGAAAATCATGATGTGATTAGATAACCATTATCAATTTTCAGTTTCCAACAACAAATCAGCTTCAATGAAATAGTGATACATTCTATATTTTTGAATCATGAAAGTACATCTACTATAGCTGAAATAGAAATAAAGAAGGAGATTTGGTAAAATTTTGATAGGGCTTCACCATGTAAAATGGACATTTTAAATTTTCCAAGCATGTATATTAAAGTGTAATAAAAGGAAATGTAGTATTTAAGAAAAATAAATAAGACTATAGTCTTTCAACAAAGCATGTAATCAAGTCTTATGCCTTCTAATGGTGTTACAAGAATGAGAAACTTCTTACAACCCCGAGGAAGGCCACATAAAAGGTACAAGGATCTCATGAAATCAAGAGCATGTCAAAGTACTAATACTATAAGTTCTAGAATCAAATGAACAAACCTATATTTCCATTAATAATATATAAATTTCAAAAAGATAAATCATATTTTGGCAAAGTACAAGTATTCTAAGTAATGAATCTTCAAATAAATGGTTCATCTCCATCACATATGATAGTTAAAGAAGTTTTAAAAGAAATATTACATTAACTCTAAGTGGTATTAATAGGGTGCAACATATTCAAACCGAAGTAAGAATTACAAGTAGTCACACTCGGATTCACAAAAGGGATCATGATGAAAAAATTCAACAGCTTTAGTTGATCTAAAGAAATCACAACTTAAGCATGATTCAAGTACTTCAACATGAACCTAGTGTTACATTTTTCAAATGACAAAGTTTTCTTATCAAGAAGAGAATGAGGCATCAAAATGATTGTTACAAACATATGTAAAACCTCAAAAGATTCAAGTTATGATTCAAAGAGAAAAGAGGATGAAATCAATGGCAACATAGATGTTTGTGACAAAGTAGCTAAAAGTGCAACCAAACAATTTCTAGATTGTATAATGATTCAAGACCTCGAGCCCAAGTCCTGGGACAAATGGAAGTATACATGATGCTACAATAAATTCAATGAGCTCAATTTAAGGCAAGATTCACAAACTAACTTGACCAAGAAAACTCATAAAAGGTCATAAGGTTCTTAATTTGATCATGGATCAACTCAACAATGCTGAAATAACTAACAAAATAGTCCGGGTTTGCACAGAACACAAGAAGATACCAGAATCTCAAATGGAGATTAAACCCCAAGGTATTGAACATAAAAATGAAGGATTTTTACACAAGGATCAAACATGGAATAAATGCAAGTTCAGTAAGTTTAAGCTAGTACATAGAGCACCAAATAACTCGGGAAATGGACCATATACAAACTCAAAGTGAGCATTAAGGTCGAATCAAATTAGGTAGGGCAGAACTTAAAATAATGTGAAGTGGACTTCAAACTTCTAGAAACCATTATTATCTTAAAAAATATATTACATAATGAAAAGAAAGGTTTCACATCCATGAAATCATAAAAAAAAGGAAAAATACCCATCTCTAATTTATTCAAATTTAATCTTTTAAATTAAAATTTTAAATTACACAGGTCATTTTAATGGGCACGAGGATTGAGAAAATAGCTTGCCGCCTAGGTTCGATGTGAGAAAACCCTCCGAAGACCATTATATCAGAACTAAAACAAAGGACCTAGAATGGATTCGGTGCAAAACCCTCAAAGGGACCACGAGATCACAAAATATGCAAAGAAGGAGAAAACATCATTATCTTGAAAGACAAAATGGAAATGACGAATTGGTTACAACACTCGAGAGATAAAAAACTTACCATCATATCATTAAAAAAATAATGATAATAATATCGTGCCAAGCTCAAGTTCACAACAATGGCAGATACACCCATAACCACCTTGTGTAGAAATCTCTAATAGAGTGAATAGAACTCGAGCATTGAGCTCCAACCAAGGTTTCAAAATCCAAATCTATAAAGCTCGAGAGTAAATAATGATGTTTACCAAGAAACCTCACAGAGCTCCATGGAAGACAAAGAACTATTTTCAGAAAATCCAATTTTGAATCTTACTCGAAATAATGAGCCAAGTTTAGTAGAAATCAATAATGGTGGCAAAGAGACCACAAAGAGATTCGGTAAAAAAGAAAACCTCATAGAGCTTGAGAATAAAAATGGCAGCCCCTTGAATGAAAATTTCAAATGAACATAATAAAGCTTGAATAACAAGAAAATGTCAGCCATGAAAAACTATAGATAGCTCGAGAGAAACAAAAATGACAGAGAACCATTTATTCGGAGGGGACGAGCTCAAATTTTTTTGAAATGGTGATCTAAATTTTTTTCAGGCTTAAACACTCGAAGCGAGAAAAAGAATGATCAAATGATGGAGCTAGGATACTTTTCAACTAACCCGCTAACCTCAATTCAATCTAACTTAACCAGAGATTAGGGATCGATGAACAAAGATCAAGGTCTGAAGATCAATACAATTTTCAATACAAACCATCACGAGTTAGTTCCTCCAACCACCTTAATTGCGGGGTTAAACCCTAATCATGTGTTATCCAAATTACAAAAGTTGAAAAGTGACTGCATGGTCATGTTTTAATAAAATGTGGCCGAGTATGGGATGATGACCTTTTACAAAGTTACCCCAACCCACATGTGCTCTAAACCATGGTAATGTCCTAAGTCCACAAGAGTGGCAAAACCAATGAAGACCAATGGTGAACTACAAAGGTGGTCCCCACCATTGGAAGGGGGAGATGGTTCACAGTGTGTCACTCATTTGACAACTAGAAGACAAGGGAATGTTAATATTATAACCTAGGCTAGGAAGTGGTCCCCATCAAGAGGATGCTTAGATTAATTATTTTTGAAAGGTATTGCAAATAACGTGATTGATTTTCTCACTCACAAGGAATATTTTTGCATGCCTTCACAAAAGGATAAATGAAGAAGAAGAAAGAATTTACATGCACTAAGAGGAAACTTGCTGATCAAGTAAGATTTATTTTTTCAAATTATTCACCCATGATTTTCTAAAAAAAATAGAATATAAGTTGAACTGCGGTTTGATTGTAATGTAATCAAAGGTTATTAATGCCTCTTTGTATTAGTTTGCTTTATTTTATTCTAAATAAAGGATAAAAATAGGATGCATGAGAGAGTACAACTTTAGTATACTTTTAGGAAGGGTGGATGAATCAATTTTCTATATATTATATGCCTGACAAAGCATAGGGACGAGGAATTTTAGACACGGGAGTCTTTGAAGCGATTTTTTAGCTTTTTTCCTTTAAATGTGAAGTATTTTCTGCCTTTACAATTATTTACAGTCTTGTGTATGTTCCATTAATATTTTCAATGTGAATTCCACGATTAATCATCTTACCCTATTCAAATTCAGTAATTGTTGCATGATATTAATGTGTATGTTTAACTTAGTAGTATTGTTGTGATATCTCTCCCTCAATAAATCCAAGTGTTTACCCTTAGTTTTCTGTAGAAAACTTTTGGCTTTTGCATCAAGAATTAATTCCCATATCAATTTTGCATATACTCAGTCAAATAAATCATACAAGTTTGGTGTATCACCTCAGTTTTATATTCTTTTATAGTCATCTTTTACCCTTAAACCCAAGAAAATCACTTTAGGATACATCAAAAAGGAACCGGCCTTGATAATCTTTGGAGACTCACCTCAAAATAGGTATACCCACGTGACGACCTAAGGTGTTTATTGTATCTACAAACGAGAGAGATAAAATTTACAATCTTAGAACACCTACAACCATCTCTCACAGGTGCACTTTCGAGAGATAAAAATACCTAGGAACAAGGACACACACAAACACACATATATAACTACATTGGAGTCGATATGTAGCTTGATACTTTGTAAGTCCACCATTGTGGAAACTAAGGATGGTATGACCAATTCATATTCTTGTTTATTTTTAGGGTTTTGATGTGTTGTTTGGGGTTTTCTGAGGTGATTTTTCCATATTTGGTTTATAGCAACATCCAGTGGTAGTTCAACTACATTCACTGAAAGGAAATAAACACAAGCGAACATCCAACGAAACTTCATAGGAATTTCGGTGGTCATTGTTATAGACTAGGTTCCTAGATCTAGGACTAGGGCATATCAGGTGCCATATCTTTCTCTAGGCACTCCAGTTTAGCCATACAAATCATATCTATATTTTCTGGTCTCCTCGATGATGGTTTCTTCCTTTAGTTCATCTGGGCCAGTTTCCATTACGACATAGTCTTATGGAACCACCAAATCAGCTAATGCCTTCTCAATCCTCTTGACAATAGGGTTTCACATTTCATTGCTTATATTTCTTGGTGTTATTTTTAGTATTGTATTGATTCATTCATTCAATTATTTTAATTCTCCTATAACATTATATTACATTATAATAAATTATATTTTGTTTAATCATTCTAGTGAACTCAATCTTTGAATCCACCTTTGTTCTAGGGATTTTCTCATATTTTCTATCATGGCTCCTAAATTCACAAAAATTTCCTTATCTGGTTTACTTTAAATGTATCCAAATTGCCAAATTTCCATTAAAAGGTGCTAAACACCATGCATATTCCCTGATATATGCCTTCGCATCAAGTAATTTCTATTCTTGATCATTTATTTGATGACCCTAGTCCTCATGATCCTCTATCTCATCAACCTATGTTGGACTCAATTCAAATTTTTAGTATTTATTTCAAGAAACATTTAAGGCTATAGAATCCATGATTACATCTCTCAAATATACAATCAAACATCTTAAAAACACTTAGGGCTCATGATTTTTCTCCTTCTACATCCCCTCTTCATTCTATGTCTATTACATGTTCTCATATCGGTGAGCCTCAAGTCATACCATTACCAAATCCTCTCACCTTTGATCACAATTCTCAACAAAATGAAATTATTACGGAGCTCCTTAATAGTCAATTGATCATTTTACCTCCTACTTATTACTATCCTCCTTGTTGACTGGAAAAATATTAATAGCATCCATATTACAATTATCATAAAATCAATGGCCATAATGAAAATTAGTGTTACACTACACAATGAAGAATAAAACACCTAGAGTGTCGTAGGGGATTTATCTCATTCATTGTAAAACATTATATTGAATTCCCATCTAAAAATTTTATGTATCAATCGGTTCCTAAATCAGAATCACATATTTCTAATGAGCACTAAGCTATCACTCATAGTGTTCCTTCTTTCGTCACTCAAGTGCTACCTATGCAATCTAGTAAAGTCAAACAACCACCTCTCCAAATTAGCTCAATACTTCCTCTTACTAAGAAATCTACAATATTATAGAGGTAAACTATTTAAACCCCTTTAAATATCAATGCAATACCTCTACCTCTCAATTCATCGTGGTAAAAAAATAAACCACTCATTACATAAGGAAAGCATGCTCTCTTGGACATTTTTCGATTCTCACAATTTAAGGACCCTATAACATTGTTTGTTAAGCATCCAATCACTTTTTTCAATGAAGCTACTCCTTACATTGATCCACTTAGTGTGTTTTGACTAAATATCCATCATTTACATACTTTGGGAATAACAATTATCATCCCTCTCCCTTTTATAAATAACAAACATGTGTATTACATATTCAAAGACATAACAATCCAACATCCACTCATTACACTCATAATTTGACATAAACTCACATCATAATTACCCAATGAGACACTCTTGTGATTTTATTCACAATTGACATGTGACGTAAATATTACACACATGAACCCACACACACTACACTATAGGAATTGTACATCTTCATACATTATACATTTTACATCCTACATCTTGTCCTACATACATCATACACATTCTACACATACCTCACATACTACACCATAGCCATTAAATATTGCATATTTTCACACATCATACATGTCATCTTACATTTTACATCCTTCACCTTACATATTATATCTTGTTTCTTACATATTTGGTCATCTCTGCATATTTCATTAGATACCATACACCCTAATACACACATTACACGTCCTACTCATCTAATTATACATGTTGCACTCGGTACTCGATGATGCCCTCTAGTCACATGGTCCATACTAGAATGTTGAGGGTATACATCATAAATTTACCTTGTAACATTTACACATTCATCATTAAGTTATTTCTCATGTGACATACCTATAATAAGTGATAAATGTTTTAGGTGACAAGGTCACTTCTTCTAGCATCATCTCATGATAGGATACATCATCACTTTTGCTTACATCGTTTAGTGGTATACACTTTAGGATAAATCACCACTCTTTTTTTCTCATCTTGTTGTGATATACGATTAGTTTAAAACAACACACATTACTCATATATGTCATATATCATAATTACACACTCATCAAAGTGCGCTCCACACAACACATAGTTCGACCATTTTTTTATGATACACTCTCATTTATGGTTCATTCTTAAATGATGAAGGGGCATCCTAAATGAACCTCTTGCATCCAATTCCATTCACTTGGCTAGCACTTGGCTCCTATCATTCAATCTACATTCCATTTCACCCATCAAAATATATTTCCTTTTATTATTGCATTTACTCTTGCTTACACTTGTTTTTACATGTTCGCTCTATTACACATGCTAGATTGATATTTTGTATGTCATTATCATTAATATACACACATGCATGTTCACTTGATTTCGATTTGTGATCACATGGTATATAGGGATAATACACCCAACATGGATGTTTGATTACTAGTCCCTTGTGTCCCCTCGGGGAATCTAAACTCGCATGCTACAACATTTGTTATGCATTGATATTTATTTCCATACTTGTTTGTTATATTGTCTACTATTGTTTTATCTTTTTAAGGATTTCTCCTTTGTCTTGTATGCACACCATTTTGTACATTATTACGGCCTTGAGAGTCTTGCAACATCGTGAGTGGTGTCCCATGTTTGCAACCCACCTTGCACATCCTACTTTGTCTTCTTGGGTGTTTACATTATTATCTTACAAATTGTCTACATAGTTTACATTTATTTTCTTAATGCATGTTTGTACTAAAACTTATTTTCTAGCAACTTTATTTTTATTTTCCTCGGTTTCTACCAAGCATATCCCTTCCCCCATGAGGGCACAATTTCAGTATCCATGGTCGGTCCTCTTTTGGGGCCGCATTCTCCTATCCACAATGCCACATGTTCCCTTAAATATGGGGTCATCATTTGGGTTTATACATAATACCGGTATAGTTCAAATTTCATTTTTGTCCATGACACAATGGGTTACATAGTGAGTGGGTTTTGAGGGGTCTACAAAATCTATACACAATAGATTTTATAGGACAACATATCCTTAGTACATAAGGGGAACAGTTAAAGGATGAAGATAAATAAAACCTATCTCTCTACACTACCATGACATGAGATCCCCAAATAACTAGACAATACAAAGATCTCTTCACTCTCAAGAAGTATTTATATAATGGAGGATAAATAAGAATTTTCTCCGTACACTTCTTCATCCAATGGCTTTAGATCACCCATAAAACTTACACTTCATTGACATTTATAGGATCCTTTCTACACCATTTTCGCATCACATATCAAGTGCACATGTTTCTTTTCATTTTTGTATTTTCTTGACATGATTTTTACATATATACATGCATATTTGACTACTTGATAATCTTTTCTTTTATAGGTCCGTTAGTATGGGAACAAAGTAGTCAACCCAAAATACATAAGAAAATCACACACGCAATACTAACCATGCGGGTACACTACATGATTGGAATCTACATGCATGTTTCCACCATTGGATAACTCTCATCACTATTTTATACTTTTGCATCTTTAATCTCCAAACTACATGTTTTTAACACTCCATGATTTGTGTAGTCCTTTGGCATGTTTTCTACATCACTCTACATGGATAGTAGGTATGCATCTCTATCTAATATATGTTACCAAGATTTCCATACTCGCAAAAAATAATATGGGGAAAATTTAGATACTAAATCATGCACTTCCAGTCATTATTTATTCTCATTCTCCTACAACTATTCATATGGTTCTCAAGTCGATTGAGTAATAATCAACTCATATCTTTAGGAAATTTTCATTACTTTTTATTTTTGTTTTTGACCTTACAGGAACTTGCCTAGTCTTTACTATCATATTGTGTCTTTCTCATCTCCTCGGACTAGGGTGCCTAGCTAGGACAGGGGCACCGTAGGTTCCTAATCCTCTTTGTTCTTTCCTCTAACCTTTTGGGAACTTTCTAAGCATTTTCAATTCTTAATTTTTTTGTGATTCGACATTTTGGGGTTAATTATGAAATTAAAGCAACAAAACTATATAAATAAAAATTTATGTGACCATAGTGAGGGACCAAGAACTAACCACTTACTATAAGAACCTAAATTTGCATCCATCAAAGGCATTTATAGATACATTTACATCCATTTAGATCCATCACAAAGAAAAAAATGGATAGTTCATCTACATCACACTTAATAGGAGGGAATTCTATTGTTTCCATCCACACATTTACTACATTTAGTTATTTTCTTGATACTTCATAAAGTGTGACTGACACAAGAGTTCCTATGATATAATTACACACACACACACACACCTAGAACTACATTAGGTATGAGATGTAGTGAAACACTCAATTAGTAAGTTCACAATTTTTGCAGCTAAGGACAGTCTAACCCCTTTGTATACATATTTCTTGTTAAGGTTTTAGAGGTGTTTCTTGGATTTTTGTAGGTGATTCTTCTATCTCTAGTTTATAACTACATTTGGCACAATTCAATAACATTAACGTGAGGGAAGTTAACATAGTAAGACATCAAATGAAACTTTAGATGAGTTTTCCTTGTCATTTATGTAGACGAGGGTGCAAAAATATCGAGACTAGGATGTTCCAGTACCCCTATCTTTCTCCAGTGCCCTAGTCAAGTCGAAATCTTGGATCTACATTTTCTTAGGATCATGTGTGATTTTTACTCATTTAGTTTAGCTTAATTTCCATTGTGACACATTTATGTGACACAACCAAATCATCTAAGGCCTTATTAACCCTCTTACACATTAGAGTTCCACATTTAATTTCTTATATTTCTTGGGTGTTATTTTAGTATTGTATTTCTTTATTCATTTAATTATTTTATTACTCTATAGAATTAGATTAAACTAGAATAAATTCTATTTTGGTTAATTATGTGTATGTCAAACTCGATCACCGAGGTAGATAAAAACTTGTAATGAAGAAAGGACCTACAAAACCTTCAAATAGATATAATATCCTAAAAATAAATATAAAAATTAGGTGTTGGACATTCCTCTTGTTGCAAAATGGTGGTTTTATAACTAAGCATTGCACTACATCTGAAATCTAATGTAGTTATGTGTTCTTGTGTGTGTAATAGTTCTCTAGGTCACCCTTACGCCAATGATGCCAAGATAGCGGGAATGTAAGTAGATGTAAAAATGAAAATGTGTGGATGGCATAAAATGAAGTCTCGTTCTATACAAAGTATGTGTATGAAAAACAAGGCCCAAATGTAGTCCCTTGCTCTATGTAGATAGCTAGCTCTTGATAATAATAGTCCACCCATATATTTGTATGCTTGTTTGTTTATATAATGATCTCTTGTTTTAATTTCAACATTGTTAACTTCACATGCCTACTATTACCTTCGTATATGAGAGGTAAAATGAAAATACCGAGCTCAAATGTCAAAAATAAGATCAAACATAAAGAGTAAAGGGCACCTAAGATCGACAGGGAGTGCATGATGCTATATTTTAGCCACGAGCGCTAGTGTTCGAGAGAAAATTGATAATAAATGAGTGATAAATGAAAGACGTGGATCCACGAGACGACCATAATTGTTTGTATGAGTGATAAGTGCGTAAGAGAAACAAAAATTAAGACCAAAAAGATAAATGGATGGACTATGGAATGGGTCATCAATGAGTAGTTTTATTACGTAATATCCATATATAAAACAACTTCTTTGGATGCTTTATAATAATAGTAGTAAGTGCATGATTTTGTGTCTATAAGACCACATATCTCCAAATTTTAGTACAAGTGACTTGTAAAGCGAAGGGAATGAAAAGGAATTTGAATTGAACTCATAGATAAATCCAACTCCATTACAGATCGAAAGCCATAGAGGGATAGGATATTACGATTCCTATAGATTTTTTTGTTCAAGTGAATGGAGAATCCAAAGGCCAAGAAAAAAAGTATCCATAAAGTCTAAATTGGTGTGAATAGATTACTCTTCTTCAAGGAGAGTAAGGAAATATTCATAAACAAAATGGCCATTGGTGAGCTATTGATTAGTGTTAGGTAGATAAATCCCCTTAATGAGGCCTTTGGAAGCATTGTGGTCTAGAAAATAGATAAATCCTTCATCTCTTGGCATGTGAAGTGAAGGGTTTGGAAGGCACCATTGATGGAAAGACACTGAAAAAACCAATCCTAAAATATTGAGCTCCATTAATGGTTATGATGGATGTAACATTATTGAATATCATCTGCATGATGTATGGAAAACCCTCGGACCGAACCAAATATCTTGAAGCAATGTGAAAAAAAAGGACCACTCAATGTGGTCACATGATTTTATATAGTCAATTTTTATAAATAAAGATTTATGGTTGGGTATCGAGCCTATTCAATACCTTCCCAAATGAAAATTTTATTTTCAAGGATATATCTTTGTTTGATGAACCTTGTTTGTTCACTATAAAAACATGATGAAGGGGTTTCATAATTTTATTTGAAAGACCTTAGCAATGATATTATAGGATACATTGAGTAGAGTGATGGGTTTCCAATCGGGGAAAAAGTTTAGGATCTCCCAACTGGTGATAAACTAGATGTTTCCTT
The DNA here is from genome assembly GCA_018340775.1 of Taxus wallichiana var. yunnanensis. Taxonomy (NCBI): domain Eukaryota; kingdom Viridiplantae; phylum Streptophyta; class Pinopsida; order Cupressales; family Taxaceae; genus Taxus; species Taxus wallichiana. The sequence goes on from CM031240.1 coordinate 707,051,998, forward strand.
CATTGATAACTTCATAGAGGATTTGGATGGAATATCTTTGAGGTAGATATTATAGATATCGGATCACGAGTATTCGACATGGTTTGATAAAACTTAAAGGGAAAATTATTAATTTGTAGACATTTATCATAATCCCTTTAAAAATAAGCTTAAGTAAGCTCGAGCTAGAGACAGCAGAGGATGATCACATGCAATATGTTGAGTGCTAGAAACTTTAGATGACACATCTTGAAAATACTTTAGCAATTTATCTTCTCTCGCTTAGGTGGTAGGATGTGAGGAAAATACCCCATGATGATTGTGAAAAAATTCTTGAATAATGTTGAGCAAGTAAGTGATCGAAATATTTTATTTAAAGATGGATTTGATTTTCATGGAAATTGTTTTAGCATGTAAAATAGAAAATAATTATTTAGAGGCCATGTCCTTGATTTCAAGCCAAATAAGTTGATCACGAAGAAAAACTATTGCAGATTTGTATGATTCTTCAATTTTAATTTTTGTCTTCATTAAGAGGCTTGAATTTTCAAGATTTGATTGAAAGGAGAGGCATTAAGTTCTTGTGAGATTCATTGGAATTCACAATATGAAGCATTATGAGCATCTTGTTAGAAAAGAGAAGTTTGGTTACTGATAATTTATAATACAAGTGTTGGTATTGGTGATGGCATCATTCCACCAAGATATCCAAGCTTCATAACAGTAGGAAAAGGATCCATGTTCCAAATGAGTTAAATATGTGCCACAGTCCTTGCATGTTTCAGGTGAGCAGTATTGAGGTAAAATTGAGAATTACCCCCTTTTTTTGTAGGATCAAGCTAGGTTATGTATAATAAGATGGGGAGTGATTAGAGATAAACACACTATCAACAATAATGACAGGGAATCCAAAAGCGAGAGAAAGATAGAAGAAATCTTGGCTTGACATCATGACATGGTCAAGATGTTGTATAATTCGATTTTGATCTGTCAGATTTTTACCAAGTGAACCAATAATAGGAAAATCTATCCTTTAAAGGAATGTTAGGATAAAATAAACTTGTATTATGACTAAGATATAACTTAGCCTCCCATTATTTTACACACTCACACTTGCATAGGAATACGAGTAACCTTTTATTCTAATAATTCCACCATATTAAAGTTTACAAAAAAATCTAGAGGAATTATGAAGATATCTGTGATACATCTCCATAAAATATCTTGCTCAACTTCATCATTATATGCATAAATGTTAGATATCCCAAGGATATTCCAATCAAAATCGAAACAAGTCTACTCCACACGATGGCTGGGTGAGCCCTAAATAATCACATGGTATGAAAATTATAGAGAAGAAAATGTCATGAACCATCTATGTCCGGGATCATGATTGGACACATTATATGTTTCCTAGGGCAAAATTTTCAGAGTTATAGACTAGAGAAGAAATCGGGAAAGTTTAACTTCTTAAAGAAAGAGAATATAAATATATGAAAAGTGAAGACAATTGTCCCTAACCAAATATCTTCGGTGGGATCAATAAGGCCACATATATTCCAATAGTAGACAATCATTGGAAAAAAATTAGGTACATAAATCCCTCATCATCATGACTTGAGAGTGCACAAAAAATATTGTGAGATGAGTTGCTCGAGGCCATATATTCCACTTACCATGTGATACGATAGTCACTAACATGTGACTTTCTATCTACCAGGTGATAGGTTTTCTCACTATGAAACGTTAATCGAGAAGTGAAAGAGAAATGAAGGTCTAGTGAGAAGAATATTTTTGGGTATCACTACCAAGGAGGCAAGTGGAGAGAGGGAAAATAGGAGAGAAGATGAAGGAATCTAAGAAATAACATGTGTCACAAGAGCAACAAAGGATTTTTTCTCCCTTATTTTGGATTAGAAGATATAAAGAGGCTGAGGTTTTGGTTGGGCCATGGGTAGATCCTCTTTTGTTTGACAATTTGGTCCATCCATCTCCGGATGAGGGGGCTTTAAGTTATAGTTGAGGATTTTCTTATTTCCCAAACCGAGCTTAAGCCATAAGAGGAAATACTTAAATCATATGGTTAGAAATTTGGGAGTGGAAGTAGGTATTTGGGAAGATGATGTATAGAAAATGCTAAGAAAATGGGTTTCCCCAACTTGAATTTCAATGGTGTATTGATGATATTTGGAAATTTCAACTTTAACACAAACTCTTTTTGAGATAAAACGTTGAAAAAAATTGGTTGTTCCATAAAATAAAGTCTCCCCAAGGGTGTGATTAAATTATTATAAAATACCCACAGGGGGAGAGGAATTCCATGAAACTCAACTAAAACTAGGACTTTAAGCTTCACTTTCTCTATGACCTAAAAACACCACCATCGTCTTATGGATAAACCATGAACAATGGTTGATAATGGATTTGCGAGTGGTGAGAATTGTTAAACCAAAAAAGAAAGAAATATTTAGTGACTTTTATAATTCAATAAAGTTTGATACCATGTTGTTTCTAGTGGTTGTGAACCCATTATTTTAAAAAATATTTAGGGGGACTTGGCCAACAAAGTAACCCATAAGGGCAAAATATTTCATCTAGTTACATGTTTTATCAAAATCGGGTAAATTATTAGAATCATAAGGTAAATTAGTCTCACAATCAAGGAGATTACCTCATCAAAGACCTTTGGGACAAAATTTCTCAATTTCTTTGGAATCATGGGATATGATCGTTCCATCGAGTGAAACATACATCAATAGATGGATTTTCTAATATGGAAGTAATAAATAAATGCTTAACGCCATCCTAAGGGAAGATTAAATTTCCAAATAAATGAGATAATTATTTGAGAATATCAAAACTTCTTTTGAAATGGAGGAATGATACCGAGGATCGTATGAGAAAAGAAAACCATGGACCTAAACCGTAATGGCGATTCTTCATATCAAACCCTAACAAAGTTCATGGCATAATAAGATTATATACTAGAATATTTATATATGAGTTCATAAAAAATTTCAACCGAGATAAAAAACTACAAAGTTAACTATGAAGAATATTGAAGCTAATGCTTATTTTTATTTTCCATAGATGAAATGATATTTATTTATACCATATGATATTGACTTATTCCTAATAGGTCTATGTGCAACCGATAGTTGGGAGAAAAATGTATGAAGAGAAATGTGATAAGCTGACAATAGACTAAGTGTAATGTTGACTTAGTCTAACATTCCTCATTATGACATTGTTCTTACAAATGGATCCCTAGAACAAATAAACTTTCACCTTTCCTAAAGGATTAGTTAAATCATCTACAACTTGATCTTTATTAGAAAAATATTATATCTAAATATTGTGGGTCAAGAATTTTCTCTAATAAAGTGACATTGATATTCAATATGATTTCTTCTCTCAAGTTGGAATGCATTTTCACAAGCTTCAACACACCTTCATTGTCGAGTAAATTACGGGTAGTTGGTCTTCATGTATGCCCATATGTTCTAGAATACTGGCGTAGCCAAATTACTTGACAAATAGCCCCTAGCGTGACATGATACTTGATTTGTAGTGGATGATAATTGAACAACTATCTAAGTATTACCGATCCAAGAAAGTGTTCCTAATACAAAATAAAAAAACATATCCAAATATTGATTTCCTATCATCGATGGATCAACATAGTCGAATCTCTATATTCTTATACAAATAATTGTGAGTTCCTTTTGTATTACAAGTCACAGACTTAATGTTCCTTTGAAATATCATATAAATTTATTTTCTTTTAACTAATGTTCATGTTTCAGCTTCTACATGAGCTGTAAAACATAACTAGCAAAAGGAAAATGTTTGGCCTTATATAGGTCAAGTAAATGAGAATTACAACAAGTTTATTCTAGTCAGTTTATTTACTTGAAATGAATCTTGAAAATGTGAAAGTTGAGCCCTTGTTTCATTGGAGTAAAAATTGGATTACAATCTATCATCCCATATTTTTCAAGTAAGTACTTGGAATATTTCATGTAATTGACACAAGTGATTCTCCTTCTTCCATATCTCTACTCCAATACAATAGTGCAGTAGACCAAAAATTTCATGTCGAAATATCTCTTGAGATCGTTATTTACTTCATCAATGAGATTATCCATGATCCTATGATTACAAGATCATATAGGTAAAGAACAATAATAAAACTCTCATTCCCTATTTCTTGATGTATAAGTTATAATATGGGGGCTATGCTTTAATCCATGGTATAAGAGACTATCATAAATTTTGATGTCTCATGCCTACAATGCTCATTTTAGTGTGTATAGATACTTGATCAATCGACATGGCTTATCACCAATTTGAAAAAAAACACATTTACTATTTTTATTTCTTAAGAATCATATGCATGAAAGTATTTTTTAGGACCTATAAATGTGTTGGTGCCATTTTTAAGCTTACACCATGTTGCCCTAATTTTCCTTCAATATGGTTACTCGAAATAGTTTACCTCTCGAATTGATGGTCTGAAAACTTTTCCCCTTCATTTGAAAGCTTTGAAGTGTTCACAAACTTGTTGTTTTTCCCTAATTTAAAGAAATCTCCATGTATGCCCTGTTTGTGCCCTAATTTTTCCAAATCTGCGGGCTCTGCCATTTTTCCACTTTTCCCAATCATGGAAGTTCAAAATTGATCAATTTGTACTTGTATTCCTTTAAAAATCCATCCTTGTGATCAAAAAATGCTTTGAAATCATGTTGTATCTAGCTTTGTTTGATTTTTTCCATCGACATCTTCTCGTGTTTTTGATGGTTTGATGGGTGTCATTTTCCGTCGAATTCTTCCTTGGCATTCATTGGCAATGTGGCAAGTTTTGATTGCACAAGGGGTGGTGGGTTTTGTATGAACTTATTCTTTCTTGCTACTTTGGTAAAAGGATTCATTTAGTCTGCGGACCCATTGCATTCTCATTGGTCCACGTGGCATGTTGAAATAGTCAAAGTTAAGAAAGGGCAGAGCAAATTCTTACTTTTTCCTAAGAGTGTATACGTGTTCACCTCCTATTGGTTGCAGATGGGTGGGTCTTTTTGTGCCTTAAGGCATTTTGGATAAAAGAGTTAAAATGAGAAGAAAATTCTTAAGGCCTCAACGAATCACAGGTGGACATGTGTCATGTTTTCATCAAAAGCAGGATGAAAGGCTGGTGGAGGAATTTGAAGTTTTTTTCCTTTGGGATAAAAATGTTAAATTAATAAAAAGGCCAAAAGCCTACTATATTTAATTAATACTTTGTTCCTGATGATTCGACCTTTTGAATCACCTAGCAATTTTTATTACAAATCATTAAATGTCCCTTTACATGAATCATGATGATTTTTTAACAAACTTGATGCTTGGAATATTATTTCCTTAGGAAAGAAGACTCAAATGTAATTAAATGATATATGTTGCATGAATTTGTCATGCAAAATTTGAAAGAGTTTTGGAAAATCTGAGAAACTTCAAATTTTCACATAAAAATGCGGGAAGAAGCACATACTCTAAGTGACCACCGAGATGCTCATGTAATTAATTTTGTATTAGAATTCAAGTCATGTTAAGTTTTTGCACATGTATAGCCATTAACAATCTCGAGAGTGTTTTAAAACATTTCCTGTTGATAAATCGATCAATTTTGAGTTTATTTACGTGTTGTTTTTGGGAGAAATTTGTGAATACTTACTTTCAGAATGCTTTTCAATTTGTGTTTCTTGTTTCCTATTACAATGATGTGTTTATAATATCCCTTGATCATACATGATCTCATTATTGTGATAGTTAGTGGCATTTGCAATTTCACATTGGAAGAGCTTTCATCTAATGAAGAGTTAAACAAATTTAGAACCACTTCACCTTCCTTTGATTTCAGAGATTGTTTGTAAGCCTTTGGGTGCACCTTAGGCATGATAAAATAGTGATTACTAAATGCTTCATATATTCATTCTAACTCAAGATTTTGTGATAGATAATCGAAGATTGTGTGGAAGAGTGTAGATCGGGCTTCCATTTGATGCACATATCTAGTTGAAGGAGTGATTAACCATTTTGATGCTTTCTACTATTAAGTTCTTTCTATTTTTTTAAAGTCCTCAAAAGTCAAGCAGACCTTCATTTGTCTAGTCTAATATCCCACCAAAAAATCATTAAAAAAATTAGTCCTACCCATACTACCCTGTTTTTCCTTTATATCAATCAAATGCAAACCCCGCTATCAAAATATGCGAAAGCAAATCAGAATTTCGAATGTCTCTAGTAACCTTTCCTTGCATTGAAAATATCTCCATAATCTAGAAGTGACAACTTGTGAAAGACAGATTTGGAGTGTTGATCATATTTTCCCAAGGCCTTTTCATACTATTTACACAAATTGAGGGATATTTCCATCTCCTTCATTCGAATAGAGGTTACGGTATAGGTTCTCTTGCCTTGGTTGAAAGGCACAACCTAAATTAGTTAGGATAAGATCTTATCCCTCAATGGTGCTACCCACTCCCCCATGATTTAAGTGCTAACAAGTCGGATAGGTTGCCTTACCCGGTTGTAAATAACACATAACATCATTTATTTGCCTCTGAGTGTCTTTCTAAATCCATGATGCTTCTTGAGCTTTGAGGAAGGTTAACTTTGGGTACTAACACCTCAATGGCGCCACTTGAGGGACTTAGTGAGAATATATATGAACTTTTGATACTTGTCAAACCACAGTAATGTTTCTTGCAAATGTTGCATGCTAGTACATTCATGAAATATCATTGTATATTAAGATTTGTAAGTTTATAAGAAAAGGTTTCAAGATCTGTTTGCTCTTTTTTAAATTTCAGCAGTTGTTACACTTTGGTTGCATTGTGATTGATAGATTAAAGTAAAGGAGTGTCTAATTTATAAATTTTGCAAGATTTCAAAGTCTTGATAGACATTTGATGATTATTTTAGTGCACTTGCACAATTAGGGTGAAAGTCCTTAGTGGACAATCCATGTTGATTTAATTTTGATAAATACCGGTGTCTTAGATTTCTATCATTTGAAATTTGTTAATAACTTTCACAAAGCTAGAAGGAAGAAGATCTGTCTTTGTTAAGGACCCTACTAGGAGGTTGTTCTTAGACCTAGAAAAATTTGGTTATGGAGAAAGAGAAAAGTGTGGACATTTGGGTGGGATCGACCTCGAGAAAAGAAATCTCCCTTTGCTAGGGGGATCAACCTGTCATTGAAATTTTCAGTTCTTCCTCAAATATCTACGAGTCAGATAGTCCTATTGTAGAGATACATCCTCCATCGATGAGGGGACTTCATCTATATTTAAAAAATTACTTCTCTTGTGTCCCTATATTTTCCAGATCGATGATTTTTCCAAAAGTAGAACCATTAGGGGATAGTCCTTTTGAAATCCATATCGTTATTCCTCATAGACCCCTCATCCTCATCATATTGTATCTCCTACAAATTCATCCCACATCACAAAATGTCGAGCACCAACCTAGACCTCCATTTATTGTCAATACCATTGGTCCTATAAACTTTGGAGGGATGGTGGTTATCCAAATGTTGTTCAACAAGATGAAAGGAATAAGTTGCCTAATATCTAAGGTAACAAAGCTACAACAGTGATCAACACCTAAAATTCTTCATTAATATGATGGATGATTTTGAAATATAATTTGAGGATGTATACATCAAATTTTTCATCCACACATTAGAAGAAGATGCTAGATATTGGTACAAATCTTTCCCGATAACTCTATTGAATCATGGGCTGAAATGAACAATGCATTTAGGTTGCAATATGGTGACAAGACTGATCCTATATTTCTCTTGTCTGAGTTTGAAAACATTAAAAATAACACAAATGAATCAGTTCATGACTTTAACACAAGGTTTAACAAAACTTTGAGGAGATTTCCTATCAATCTAAGGCCATGTGATGAGTCATGCTTAATCAAATATTCAGATGCATTTGATAAGAAGGCTGCATACTACTTGAGGGATAAAATCCCTGGAAATTTAAAGCAGGCCTTCACCATGGCCTTGCAAATTAAGAACAATATCAAGGTAGTTGGGAAACCTCCCAAGAGAGAGGGTGTAAAGTTGATAAATCCTAGAGAAACCTCAAGTTAACAAGGGTGCTGATTTTGAAGAGGTTGTCAAAAAATTGGCAGGTGTTGTCAAAGAAATTTCATACAAACTAGCCCGAGTAGAAAAGGGATTGGCCAAAGTTCATAAGGTCAATAAAGAGAACAAAATCATGATAGATTTGGCAATCATCCTATGGGCGATCAAAGGCCGGATGACAAGAGGTAAAGGACCTATGGGAGGGGGAAATAGACAACTCCAAGCATGTGAAAACAAATTGGTGGTGACCCTTTGACCGCCATAGTTTTTTGCTATTGAAGAGGCTACTTAGATTGATTAGTGTGATAAGTGATTTATGCCCCATCCTCCATGTGAAGTGGACCAACATGTTGATGAAGATAATAACGAAGATGTTATTGATGATGATATCGCATGGTGGGTTGTTCTTCAAGTTCACAAAAAGGAGAAACATCAATCGACATAATAAGCTGCAAGGACTCTGAAACCTTTTGGAATTGCATCAACCGGGTACAACGTCTTCCTCCTTCTCATACTTATGAAATATATGTAGTGCAATATTCTTAAGTACCTAAGAATTACTTTGAGTATTTAAGAGATTTGATGATTAAAAAATTTGATGGAGGAATACCTTTGGAAGAGGATAGACAACTATTAATGAATGTTGTTGTAGCTCATGAAAAATACTATAAACCTAGGAGCAAAGTTGTTAAGGGAGTTGTGCCTCAATCCAAACCTATAACTCCCTTGCTTACAAGCATTCCAAAGATGGATCCTAGGAAAGATACATTTCCTCATGCCCAAGATGTCAAAAATACAGTCCCATCTGATGAGTTTTTCCATCTTCATCCCAATGTTTCCTTGCCAAAGAGTGTTCCATATGATATAGCCCACGTTATGAGTCAAATCAAGGTTAGTGTGCCAATTATTGAGCTGCTTAGGATTCTTTGAGCACAAGAAGAGAGCATTTGAATACTTAGGATTGAAGGAAGAGAAAAGTACCCTAGGTAGAAATATAAACATTGTGGAGACTCCTCTAATCATTATAGATTCATAAACACCAGCAACATTAAAGGATCTTGGAGAATCACTGAGGTATACTTGGGAACATCCCTTGTTGAATCTCAATTGAGCGTTGATCCATTCTTCACCACTTTGATTATTAAGGATAGATTGCTTCATAATTGTATATTTTACTTGGGTGTGTTATGCAATGTCATGCCTCTTGAGTCCATGAATGAGCTGGATATCAAAGTGAAAACAACATATGGTAGGTGTAATACTATGAAATCAAGAGAATTACCTGTTGTTGGGTGTGTAAAGGGCTTAGTAGTGCAGCTTGAAGCTTATCCGGTTGAGAACTTGAAGCTTGATGTAGTCATTATTGATTACCCAACCAAGTGGGGCATGTTGCTGTAAAAAAGTGGGCTGCAAGTTTTGGTGGTAGTGTTTAGATGGATATGTCCTTTGTTACTATCCCAATTGAAGGAAACCTTTTCAAGTTGTATGGGGAGAAGAAGATGTTGCATCTAATTGAGGATCCCAAAAATGCTTCCTATGAAGTGTTGTTTGCTAATGTTGATGCTGACAATTTCATTGGATTTGCTGATGGAAAAGAAAACAAGATGGATCAGTCAAAGTGCCTTGAGGTGGTAGGTTCTCCATGGACCTTGTTTTTTTATGGAGCTTGCTCCAAGTTTGGGAATGGTGCTGGTATAGTCTTGACTTCTCCAAGCATGGAAGAGTTTGTCTTCTCTTTCAAACTTAATTTTGAATGTACTAATAACATTGCAGAGTATGAAGCATTGTTGTTAGGATTAAGGATTGCTTGGAAGTATGGAGTGAAAGACATCATTGTAAAAGGAGATTCAGAATTAGTTGTCAAGAAAATAAGAAAATTATATGCTACAAAAAATTAGCGAGATGAAACAATACAAACATGCAGTTTTGGATCTGATTGAGATGTTTGATTCCTTCAACATTTTGCATCATTAAAGAAGTCTCAACATAGTTGCGAGATAGGCTAGTAAAGTGTTGGGGTCAAGATTTGGAAATTTTACAATTTCTCCTTTTTATGAGTATGACATTGAGATACTCATTAGGCCATTAGTCCACGATAATGTGAAGCATTGGCTAGTGTTTAATTATGATGCTCAGTTCAAAGATTCTTAAAAATCAAGGTGATTTTGTTGATCATCTTGTGTATTTTGAACCATTAGTATGTGTGATTGATGGCAAAGAAAATTTGTTTGGAAAGGATATCATCCAATTAAAAACTAACACCATTCCTAGAGGATTGGTTTCCTTAGAGTCAAATTTTAACAATGATGATTGTGTAGTTAGTAGAAACATGTTTACATCTAGGGATGTTGAAGAACATGATTTGGGAACAAAGGAGAAACCAAGGAAGATCTGGTTGGGTAGAACTGAGAGCAAAGAAGAAAAGCAGTCCTATGCTCAATGTTGAAAAAATATCAAGACCGCCTTGCTTGGTCTTATTCGAGTTAAAGGCGTATAGGGAGGATTTGTTTCAGCATGAGATCCTATTGAGCCTAAGGCTAAACAATTCAGATAGAGAAAGAGATAAATTAATCCACTCCTCTCATGAAAATGCAAGAGGAATTAAAGAAGTTGAGAGATGGAGGGATTATTCAGCCCACAAGGTATTCTTCTTGGGTGGTAAACCTAGTGCCTATCAGGAAGAAGAATGGAGATATCAGACTTTGTGTAGATTTTAAAAATCTAAACAAAGCATCAATGAAGGAAAACTATCCCTTACCAAATATGGAAAACATGTTGCAGTTAGTAACGGGTTCTAAGTTTCTTTCTACATTGGATGGCTTCTCCGGATACAATCAAGTGGTTGTCAAAGAATCAGAAAGACTTAAGACAACATTTACCACTCCTTGGGGGACATATGTTTTTGTCGGGATCCCTTTGGTTTGATGAATGCTGGTGCCATTTTTCAAAGAGAAATGGATGTTCTTTTTCTAGTTGCATCAATGATTTTATTGTTGTTTACCAAGATGATGTATTTGTGTTATCTAGGGACAGAAATGATCCCTTGCGGCGCTTTGAAACGATGTTGATCAGATGTAGGGAATATGACATTTCTCTCAATCCAAAGAAGTGTCATTTTGGGGTGTGAAAGGCCAAGTTATTGGGTCATATTGTATCAAATAATGGTGTCATGGTTGACCGAGAGGGTGGAATCCATCAGCAAAGTCCCTATTCCTAGAAGCAAGAAGGGCATCTAATCCTTGTTTGGGTAAGATTATTTTACAAAAGTTTTGTGTCTAAATTTGCTGAGTTAACTCTCCCATTACATGCATGATAAAGAAGGACCAGGTAATCAAATGGGAGGAGGCTTCTATTTAGGCTTTTAAAGGAATTAAAGAAGCATTGATGCATGCACATGTTTGGGCAGCTCTAAATTACAAGAAGCCTTTCCAAATCTTCTTCTTTACTTCTGAAAATACCATTGCATTAGTTTTTCTACATAAGGATGAGGATGGGGCTGAGAGGGCTATTTCCTTCTTTAGTAAGGCTTTAAAAGCTTCTAAGTTAAAGTACACAATCATGGAAAAACAAGTATTTTCCTTGGTGAAAGCAACAAAGGTTTTCAAGACTTACATCTTAAGCTCAAATTTTTTTGCTTATGTTCCCCACACCATGGTGAAAGACATCTTATCAGAGATGAAGATCTCAAGAAAAAATGTAGATGGGTGAACAATTTGCAAAGAGTACGACATGGACATCCAAACCACAAATTAGTACGAGGTTTGAGTCTTGTTAAGTTATGGTGAGAGAAACTTGCAAAATGTTGAAGTGAATGAAGTAGAGGAACAAAGGGAAGATATTCTTGAGAATTTGGTAAGTTCTAAGTGGTACAAGGATGTAATCTTTTATTTTAGACACCTATGCTTCCCTGATCATTTAAATAAAAATAGAAAATATCCCTCAAGCTTACTTCTCAAAAATACATTATAACTGACTTTGGGTGGCTTGGAAGAACCCTGAAGGTGTCCCTTGAAATGTATCACTGAGGATGAAGCTCAAAAATAATTACTAATTTCCATGGGGGAGTTTTTGGAGGACACTTTGTGGAAGCGAGTTATAACACATAAAATATTGAGAGATGGTTATTGGTTGCCTACTCTCTTTAGAGATACAACCCTGTTGGTTAGAAAATGTGAGAGTTGTCGGTGTTTCTCTAGAAAATTAAATCTTCAAGCTCCCTTCCTTTGTAGCATGTATTAATTGAAGCTCCTTTCAAACAATGGGGAATGGACTTCATTGGTGAGATTTCAGACCCTTCTAGTAATCTTGGACATAAGTAGATACTTGTAGCCATAGATTACTTCACCAAGGGGTAGAGGAAATCCCAACAAAGAAAGAAACACACAAAGTTATTATGGAATTCTTGTGGAATCACGTTATATGCAGATTTGGTGTTCTAGTCAAGATTGTAGCTGATAATGCCATGTGTTTGAGCCAAACCTTTGATGGCAATGTGTACAAAATGAGAATCAATCGACTTATTCTTCAAACTATAATCCCCAAGGGAATGGACAAATCTGAGTCCAACAATAAGAACTTGTTGAAGATTATCATAAGAACCTTGGAACAAAACAAGAAGAAGTGGGGTGAACAACTGAAGTTTGCAGTTTGGGTTGATAGGATAAGTGCCAAAAGAGCTACTGGTATGAGCCCATTTGAGTTGGTGTATGGAACTCAAGCTCTTCTGCCCTTACATCTACAATTATCTTCATTTCAGTTTGTTCAACAACTTGAAGATCAAGAGCTCAATCCATATGAAGCAAGGATTAATCAGATTGTTGAGCTTGATGAAGAGAGAAGAGCATCCCACCAAAGGCATGTCAAGTTCAGAGAAAGGATGAAGAAATTATTTGACAAGAAAGTAACACCAAGAAATTTTAGTATTGGAGATTCTATGCTGTTATGGGATAGCTGGCATGAAGATAAGGGAAAGCATGGTAAGTTTGATGCATTATGGATGGGCCCTTACTCCATTGATATCAAAATTGGTGAGAATACCTTATTTCTCAAGGACCTAGATGGGGAATTGCTTGAACTACCTATTAATGGCAAGCATTTGAAGCATTTCTTGGATTAATCCCCAAATTTGAGGTATGCACCACTTGTATAGTGTATAGTATTTGTTTTTTGGCTCTGTTTTTAATTGTTTTGTCGGTTTGAGGTTTGCCTGTTTTTGGCAACCATTTTTATCGGTTCTCGTTCATTTTTGGAGGATGGTTCTAGTTTTTCTGATTCTTTGCATATTGAATCCTTTGCCACATGGATTATTTGGGCACTTGTTCTAATATTTGTTCTTGTGGCACTCATTAGGAGTGCTCATCCCGAGAAGGAGCTGATGTTGGTGCCAGTTTTGAGCTTGCACCATGTTTTGCCCAAATTTTTCCTTCACTATGCTTGCTCGAGAAATGTTTTGCCTCTTGAATTAATGGTCGAAAACTTTTCTCCTTTGTTTAAAATCTTGGAAGTGTTCACAAACTTTTTGTTTTTCCCTAATTTAAAGAAATATCCATGTATGCCCTGTTTGTGCCCTAATTTTTCCAAATCTATGGGCTCTGCCATTTTTTCCACTTTTCCTGATCATGGAAGTTTGAAATTGATCGATTTGTACTTGTATGCCTTTGAAATTCCATCCCCATGATTGAAAAATTCTTTGAAATCATGTTGTATCTGGCTTTGTTTCGAGTTTTTTCCATCCTTAGTGAAAAAATCAATTTTGGGCATCACTGGCATTTTCTATGTTTTTGACGGTTTGACGGGCATCATTTTCCCATCAAATTCTTCCTTGGCATTCATCGGCAACGTGGAAAGTTTTTGATTGGACAAAGGCGGAGGGTTTGTGTATGAACTTATTCTTTTTTTCTACTTTTCCAAAAGGATTCATTTGGTCCCACGGCCCCATTGCATTCTCATTGGTCCATCTAGCATATTGAAATGGTCAAAGTTAATAAAGGGTGGAGCAAATTCTTAATTTTTCCCGAAAGTGTATATGTGTTCACCTACTATTGGTCGCGGATGGCATGGTCTTTTTGTGCCTTCGGGCATTTTGGGGAAAAGAGTTAAAATGAAAAGAAAATGCCTAAGGCCTGTAACAAATGAATCATAGGTGGATGAAACGTGTCATGTTATCATTGTGAAAAGCGGGATGAAAGGTTGTGGAGAGGACTTTGAAGTATTTTTTTTCCTTTGGGGTAAAAATGTGAAAGTAATAAAAAGGCCACAAGCCACCTAAATTGAATTAATGCCTTGTTCACATTTTTGGTTATAATGGAAAAATGGAGGTTTGGGATGTTAGGGGAAATTTGGAAATTATTCCTTTTTGGCAAAAAGAGTTAAAGTCATAAAAGTAAGTGCAGCCCCAACAAGGAGGAGATTTGAAAAGATTGTCATGCGGATTGGTGGGTCTTCGGGGGAAAATGAAGTTTTTACCTTTTTTGGCAAAATGAGTTAAAGTGATAATTTGAAGCACAGCCCCATGGCCAATTAGAGAAGGACACATCACCTTGGTAAAATTTAGAAGGGGAGTGCGGGCTGCTAGTGAGTTTGAAAACTTTACTATTTTTGGGGAGTTGAAATAAATTTTAAAACAAGATAATGAGCCCATGACCAATTAGTGATTGACACTTGGTAGGAATAGAATCAGAGGTGCAGCCCCATGGGGGTAATTTAGAAAAATTTCTTTTTCCAAAAAGGAGTCAAATGTGTAGAATCAAAAGCGTGATTCGATGGTCCCACCTCGGGATGCATGTTAGGCTTGTTTCTCAAAGGCGAGAGGGTGGAGGAAAATGTCAACATTTTCCTTTTTCTCTCGAAAAGTTTTAAAGGTAAAAATAATCCCCTAAGCCCATTTCCAATTGTGACACGTGGAGAGGATTAGATTAAAGGATAAAGAAGGATCAATGATCTTTATGCATTTTTCGGTTTGGCCCTATTTGAGCTGCAGGAAGCTTGGAGATGCGATATTTGCATCAATCTTCACCAAAGTTTTGGAAAATTTATGTCGTTTGTTCTTTCAAATACTAATGAAATCAATTCTAAAGTTCAATTTGTAGATCTAAGGTGTATTTGAATATGGGTTTTTCCTTAGCTCGAGAAAACACGTGAAAAATCAGATAGAAGATTTAGAGGGGAAAATTTTGAAGGAGAAAGGGTGAAATGATGAATAAAAAAGGTCATGCATTCCTTGAGGATGAAAAAATGTGCCTCCACACATGATAATGAATCAAATATTTATACTTATTCGACCTTTTGAATCACCTAGCAATTTTTGTTACAAATCATTAAATGTCCCTTTCATGAATCATGATGAATTTTTGTAACACACTTGATGATTGGTATATTCTTTCCTTGGGAAATAAGAATTGAATGTAATTTAATGCTACATATTGCATGAATTTTTCATGTAAAGGTTTGGAAGAGTTTTGGAAAATCCTAAGAAACTTCAAAATCTCATGGGAAAATATGGGAAGTAGCCCATACTATGAGTGACCACCAGAGATGCTCATGTAATTCATTTTGTATCAGATTTCAAGTCATGTTAAGTTGGTTGCACATGTATAGCCATTAAGAATCTCTTAGAGTGTTTTAAAACATTTCCTGCTGATAAATCTGATCAATTTTGAGTTATTTTGTGTTGTATTTGGGAGAAATTTGTGAATACTTACTTTCCAGAAAGCTTTTCAATTCGTGTTTCTTATTTCCTGTTGCATTCTTGTGTTTAAAATCTCTGTTGATCATACATGATCTCATTATTTTGATAGTTTAGTGGTATTTGCAATTTCACATTCAAAAGAGCTTTCATCGAAGAAGAGTTAAACAAATTTAAAACCACTTCACCTTCCTTTGATTTTAGAGATTGTTTGTAAGTCTTGGGTGCACCTTAGGCATGATCAAATAGTGATTACTAAATGCTTCATAAATTCATTCTAACTATAGATTTTGTGATAGATAATCAAAGATTGTGTGGAAGAGTGCATATCTAGGCTTCCATTTGATGCACATACATCATGGTTGAAGGAGTGATTAACAATTTTGATGCTTTTTACATGTTAAGTTCTTTCAAAATTTTTCTGAAGTCCTCAAAGAGTTTGGCAGACCTTGGTTTGTCTTGTCTAATCTCCCACCAAAAAATCATTCAAAAACAACTAGTCCTACCCATACTACCCTTGTTTTGTCTTGTGTATCAAACAAATGCAAAACCCCATTGTCAAAATATGTACAAGCAAATGAGGATTTGAATGTCTTTAGTAACCTTTCCTTGCATTGAAAATATCTCCATAATCTAGAAGTGACAACTTGTGAAAGATAGATTTGGAGTGTTGATCATATTTTCCCAAGGCCTTTTCATACCATTTACACAAATTGAGGGATATTTCCATCTCATTCATTCAAACAAAGGTTACATTATAGGTTTTCTTACCTTGGTTGAAAGGCACAACCTAAAGTAGTTAGGATAAGATCACATCGCTCAAGGGTGTTACCCACTCCCCCAACATTTAAGTGCTAACAAGTCAGAAAGATTCCTCTCCCTAGCTAAACGACACATAACATCATCTCTCTTTCTCTGAGTGTCTTGATAAATGCATTATGTTGCTTGAGCTTTGAGGAAGGTTAACTTTGGGTACCAACAAAATGTACTCAAGTGTGTTATTTTGTGTCTACAACTAGCACTTAAATTTGGTTTTAATGGTGAAAATATGGAGTGTAAAGAACCAAGAATGGTAATGATGAAAGAGTAAACTGAAAATGAAAAATAAATTGAAGAGAAAGCTAGTGAAGAGACAAAATAATATCTTGTTTTTACATATAAGTTTTTGTGTACTTATTAATGTGTGTAGGTATGATAGAAGAAGAGAAAAATTTCATTGAAAATGTAGCTCATCTAAGGGATCAAATGAAGAGAAAAGTGTATGAAGACCTATTTTTTAGGATAAAGAAAAGATGAAGAATATGAAGATAAAGAGTAGGATGGTGTTGTAGAAGATGAATAAAATGCAGTAGTTAAGAGAAGAATATTACAAGTGAAAAACAATTTCAAGAAATAAAAATAAAGAGGCCTTTTGTATATAGGTCACTTCTCTTCACATGGGAGTATTATGCGGGAGCATAAATTTAATTTTTTTTTGCTATTGCATAGCTAGCTAGGTATAGTGGGATTTGTGAGCATATTGGTCATGTCTAGTCTAATTGGACCCTTAATTATGGAATAAGTGGTATTTTGGAGGTTTCCTCCTAAAATCAAATTTAAATAGTCAAATTATTATTAAGTGTAATAAATGCGTAGGTGTCGGTATGTTGGTATTTCAAATGTTAGTATATAGCTAACATGGATGTAGTAAGGTGGTTAGGTAGTTACCTCACTTCTACGAACGTCACATTAGTGTAATATCATTAGCATTTTCTTAATAGTGTATGAGATAACTATGAAAACATAAATACCTTCTGTAGCTTATAAAAATAATATGAATTTTAATAATGGGAGGTTGTTTTTGAGTGAGTGGAGGTTGAAGGAGAAGTTATCTCTACGTAATAGAGCCTTAGAGCTCTTGAAGCTTGGGTAATACATTATTTTTCTAGTAAAAACTTATATTTTTAAAAAATGTGTATGAAGCTCGATATCATGATAGAGTTTGAATATTAAATAATTTACTAGATTAATCTCATGTATAAATGATCTATTGGGACATAAATGTGTGTGTGTAGGTTTGAGAAATTCAAGAATGAGTCATGAAGAGATGATGAAGCTAAATCACACTATCATTCACAAGAAATAGGATGAACCTAATTTATGATGTAAGTGGTTATTGAAGAAATATAATAAGTATTATGAAAGTCTACGAAGTGGTCATGGGATTGACACCATGATAATAAATTTAGATAACTAAGATGATCAATTAAATAGCGTTTACAATCAATGAGAAAGTAATTTTATAAATAAAGAACCCAAAACTATGTGTAAATTTGTTTTGAGTTGATAGTATTTTACTTGTTGGGATAAAGAGTTGTTATTGTGATTAAACCTTCATCATAATATGAGGATATTTTTAGTGTTACATCGTATAGAAATAAGGTTATGAGCAATTCTAAAATTTATGGTGTTTTAGCGAAGGGATCATTTGCAAGAAATGTTATCGATCGACCATACCCTATTTTTGAGGGTTTGAAAGCATTAAAAAGTTATTACCACAATTTAGGGAGTTCAATGAAGTATGGAAAACTCATGTGGAGTAATTAATAACTGAGAGGGTTCAATGATAGGTTATAATGCTATTATTATCATACTTTCATTTTAAATCTAGAGAAACCCTTATATAAGCGTGTGAACACGTTGTTTAGGGATATTGAGAGTTAGAGGTAAATGAGTGAGAGAAAATTCATTATATTTATGTAAAAAGTGTTTATGAGGTTTTAAACACAAACCTATGCATTTGATTCATGATAATGAAGTATAAGAGTAATGGTAAAGAGAATTAGAGCTAACAATCTTGAAAAAACAGAAGCAGATTTGTGTAGAAAGCGAGTTGATAACTTAAAAATATTAAAATTCCTATGAAGGTTGATCAATTACTTTCCTAAAATAACTATGAGACCATGATAATATGGATGTGTTATAAATGGGGTGATGACTCCTAGAAATCAATGAATAAGATATATTTGAAGATTTTATGGAATATGTGCATGTACGATCAGGAGTGAAGAGAAGCGTGATAGTAATATTTAAAAGTATGAAGTAATTGTTTTAAAAGAATAATGTAACAGAGAAATAATCATAAAAAAATCTATAGGAAGGTTTGGAAAGTTTACATTAGGTCTTTAATGGATTCATGCGACCCTTAATCATGTTAGGTAACATGGTACCTTGTTAGGAATAAGGGATAAAATATGAGAACAATCCCACATAGAATCACAAAAGTAGAAACTATTATGTAGAATAATATCATATATTTGGATTAAGAGTGTATAAAATAAAATAACACAACACATAGAGAGAATTTAACATGGTTCAACTGATTTGTGCTACGTCCAACAAGAATAACTTCCTCATATATATTACAATCTACCTCTTTCTCTCAATAAAATACCCAAATCTGTTTTGAGTTGTTCTAAAAAAACTCTCCTGAATTCACACTTGAACTCACACACATCTACAAAGTGATATGTCTACACTATCAAAATCCAAATTTCACATCAATAAGCAACTACTTAACCAATTTTACAATACCATGGGTACCAAAACCATCGGCTAAAACCGCCCCATAAACCTATGGGTTAAAAATACTGCCCATATGAGAAGAGAAAATTTACTAATATATCGGGCAAATTTTTTTAGGCCAACTATGGAAAGTGTACAATGATTTTAGTGTATAGTCTTTAACACTTATACACATGAAATCGGCTCCACAACATAACAATCTCCCACTCAAACATTTTTTCCACTGAAACAAGCCTCTCAACCCTTCACTACCATCCCTTAAGACAAACCAAAGGTAAACACAACTTAATTTTCTTCTTTGTGACCACCTCGGTCACCATGTCCGTGAGATTATGACTAATATGAATCTTATCCGGCTTCAACTTCTTTTCCTCTAAATGTTTCCTAATAAAATGGTGTATCTTAACTATATTTTCTTAGGGTGTATGACACTCTTACTATCACTATGTAGCTTCTCTTCCTCCTATTTATACCCTAACTTCTTAGTAAATTTTTTTAATCAAATCATCTCTTTACTTGCATCTATGGGAAAAATATACTCATCCTTCTTGGTTTAAAAACTACAATCTTTTGTAGTTGTGAAATCTAGCTCTTTGTTGTCCCACCTATAGTAAAAATATAACTTGTTCAATGTTCCTATTGTCTACATCTCAGCCATATATAAATCTACATAACCACAAAAAGTGGTGTCTAATCCAATGTAGCACAAAATTATCCATATGGTCACTCTCAAGTACCAAAGGATCCACTTTATTACTTTCAAATGATGTTTACCTAGATTACTCAAAACTCTACTCATTTCTTCCATTGCATGGGTAATATCAGGCCTAGTACACACCATGGATACATTAGAATGCCAACCAATGATGAGTAAGGTACCTTGGACATATGGTTTATCTCCTCCTCTATCTTGGGATACAACTCCTTTGATATCTTGAAATGGCCTTCCAACTGAATCCCAGCTGGTTTATCATCCTACATATTAAACCTCTCTAAGATCATGTTAATTTACTCTTCCTAATATAAAGTCAACATTATTTCCTTCCTATCCCTAGATATCCTCATACTAAGGATTTGTTTGGCTGCCCCCAAATACTTTATAGCAAAGGATTCACTTAGCTACTTCTTGAGTACTTTTATTTGTTGCATGTTTTTTCCTACAACCAACATGTCATCCACGTACAAGCACAAGATAATATAACAACCATCCTAACATTTATTTATACAAACACAATGGTCAAAATGAAATCTAATATAACCTTTCTCCATCATGAAACTATCAAAAATTTTATACCATTTATGTGGAGCTTTTTTCAGGCCATGCAAGCTATTTTTCAATTTGCACACCATATCCTCTTTACCTTTAACCTAATAGCCCTATGGGTACTATATATATATATATCCTCCTCAAAATCACCATGAAGGAATGTATTATTTACATCTAGCTACTCTAAGTGAAAGTTTTCTTACCACTATTAGAAGAACATTTCTAATAAAATTAATTTTTCTTGCATGAGAAAAAAATCATTGAAATCTATACCTTTTTCTATGTAAACCCCATGGCAATCAATCAGGCCTTAAATGTTTTCTTACCCCTTCATCTTGAAATTTATACATACACTTGTTCTAAAATTCTCTTTTTCCTTTAGGTAGCTTCTCCAAATCCCAAGTCTGGTTCTCCATGAGAGTGACACTCCTCATTCATGTATTTCTCCTACTTCTTCCTAGCATCTCCTTGAATTTATTAATCAAATATCTCTAGCTCTCCACTTTGTTAATGAGTAATAAATAATAAAGAGAAGGAGAAAAACATTTACATTCTCTTTTACCCTAGAAGACCTACTCAATATAGGAGTTTGGGGTTCCTATTGAGTATGTTCTGAACTGATTCATGTGTCACTTTCCCATTTGGAAGATCCTCTTCCACTTGCATATTATTTCTTATACATAAATTTATCATTATAGACCACATCCCTAGATCGAATTATTTTCTTGTTCTTAATACTACAACATTTATATACAAAGTAATCATGACCATAACCAATGAAATTAAATTTTTAATTTATCCTCTATCTTGATCCAATCATCCTTATCAATATGAAAAACACCTCACATCCAAATACTCTAAGAAATAAGTAATCAAATTTTTACGGATCAAATCGATCGGAAAACTTTGAGAATAGAAAGAATGAAACTAAGGGGTGTGATATGACGTCTTTGGGAACAAACATTAAATATTTGGAAAATGAATGAGAGAAAGTAATTGATGGGATTGAAAAATCCAAAAAGTAATCTCTGTGGGGGTGGTTGTTATTACTATGTTTTACTTTATTATGTTGTTAGTTTTGTCAGTAGTCTTATATAGTTGTTGTTTCTTCTATGTTTTTACTTGTTTTAATGCTCGGGATGGAGCCTGAATGGTATTATCGTTATATATGTTATATGTTTTGGACTACTTTGTAATGTATCATCTTCTCATATGGAGCTTTGAATTGTAAGGGGTAGGGTCCCCTCAACCCTGTTTTACCTTTAATAAAAAAATATTCTTACCAAACAATGCCTCCTTAGGTATGGATCCATCCAAGGAACTTGAGGGTCCTCTGTTTTGCAAGTACACATCTATGCTTATAACTTCTTCCCGAGAAAGAAAGAGGTAGTACCGTATTTGACCTCATACTTCTAGAAAATTCCATTACTATCATGTTCATCCTTTCGACACCCCATTCTAGTACGGAGTTCTGGAATCATCTTATACCTACGAATTGAATTACTAGAACAATAATCACCAAACTAATTGCTGCAATAATCCCACCGATTATCTACCTTGAAATATTTTAGCTCAATACATGTTTCATTCCCTAAAAAGGATTTCCATTCAAAAAAAGTGTCAAATAGATCTGATTTTTTCTAATACATTATACCCAAACATTCCTTGTTGAATCATCAATAAAAATATCATAATAATTTTAACCCCCAAGAGATGATACATAGTGGGCCACAAGACATCGAATGTAGCATCTCTAACTTACTCTCTTTCTTTATAGGTCCAAACTTGAGAAACTTTACTCGCTTATGTTTCCCATATACGTAGCTCTCACGTAACTCCAAACCTATTTACGTATATCTAGGAAAATTCTTCTTCATGGTCTCCATGCCCTTGTAGCTCATATGGTGATCCTATAGTGCAATAATGTTTTATCCGCATTTGAAGCCACAATATTACTAGTATTATTACTAACAATAGTTAAATACAAGGTTCCAACCTTCTTACCTCTTGTCACCATAAGAGCACCCTTGGTAACCTTATAAGAGTCCATAGTAAATATCACAAGTATAACCATTTTTTCCTAACTTCCCCATTGATACAAAATTCTTCTTAATGTAAGCATGTGTCCGACATCCTTCAATAGCCATGTATTCCCTTCTCCAAATTAACTTGAACAAAACCTTTTATAACTATGTTACAAGGCTCCTCATCACTAATATACACATGCCTAAAATCCCCTTCAATATAAATCAACAAAATAATTCCTATGTGGAGTAGCATGGGAAGAAGTCCCAATTTATAAAAACCAAGATTAAATCAATATTATGCAAAGAAAGAATCAAAGCATCTCAACAAACATTACCTATTACCACATTTACCTCCTTGTTTTATTCTAGATGTTTATTCTTGTCTCGAAGCACCCAATATTCCTTTGCATGCCCATACTTTCCTCGGTACTAGTATGCCATATTTTGTTTGGATTTTGAGCTTTCTCAATCTTTTGATTTTCTACTACTTCCTCTATTCTTTTTCTCCCTCTAGTTTCCACCGTAAAAGCATTCCCTAAAGTATAAGATTCCACAGAGATTTTTTTCACATTTCCTCACTTAGAATCACCCCTACAACATCCTCAAACTTCAACTTTGAGTTAGATGGAAACAAGTTGTTTCCCACCATTACTAGGCTATTCAACTCTTAGGTAAATAACATAGAATTAATAAATCCCCAAATTATTCATCAAATTCTATTGTAGATAAAGCTAACACATTCAAAACCATATTAAAATCATCTATTTTTCTGCTACTAAACTATTCTAAGAGATCCTCATATTAAATAACTTTTTCATTGAAAATATCTTGTTAGAGCCAAACCATTTTGATATAAATTACCTAATGCATCCATAAGTTCTTGTGTAGTCTTTTCCTTTCAAACATTAAATAATACTAAAGTTGAAATACATATTTAGATTATCCCAAGTGCCTTCCTATCTATAAAATCTGATTCCAAATCCATCATGCTCGAGGGTTTGTTCTGTTTGAAGATAGTATAATATAAAGATCCTTGATAAAGGTAATTTTCCATCTGCTTCTTTCGAACAAAAAAATTATGCAAATTAAATTTATAAATCTTTTATCTTTTATCACTTTCCATAACTCCCACTCAAGCTAGAACTTTCATTACGATTCAACACTTCAAAAACCAAACTAAGATCGGATACAAATTGTTAAGAAATAAGGGATAAAATATGAAGAACAATCCCACACGTAATTACAATAGTAGAAACTAATATATAGAATAATATCATTGATCTAAAACAAAACTACAGAAAATAAAAGAACACAAAACAAACAAAGTATTTAATGTTGTTTACCCAATTTTGGCTACGTCCACTAGGAATTTCTTTCTTAGATTTATTATAATCCACCTCTTTCTCTCAATATAATACTTAGATCTGTTTGGAGTTGTGCTCAACAAACTTTCCTCAACTCACAAACATATACAATAATATGTCTACACTATCAAAATCCCAAAAAGACATCAATAAGTAACTAATTGAGAAATTTTACAATATCGTAGGTACAAAAATAATGGGAAAAAATTACCCCATAAACATATGTGTAAAAATTATCACCCATATGAGAAGAGCAAGTTTCCTTAGATATCGGACACATTTTCTCGATTTGAACCCCGATGAGAAAAATTTGGAGAGTGTAAAATATTTTTATTGTACACTCTTCAACACTTCCATACAAGAAATCAAGTTCCACAATATAACATACCAAAGACAAGAAATAAAACATATAGTCTGAATTTAAAATTGAGATAGTCTAGAGATTTAATTTATAAAAGAGTTAGGCACAAAGATTTAATTCGGGAAGTTTGTGTTAATATTTGAGGAAGTTGATAGAAATAATTTGAACCTTTACAAAGAAATAATATTTTTAAAAATCCATAACCATGCAATTAATCCTCACTATCTGTGATAGGTTTGTTAAGTTCCTTGAAGGAGTTGAGTAAGAGAGTTTTGTTAGTAAAAAGATAGAGTAAGAAGAAATGCATGTGATCGAGAGGTTTGAGAGGAGGAGTACTAGGAAATGATAGTGATATGAGATAGTTATTTTCAAAAACTAATCTAATAAGAAAAGAACACAGAGTGTGGAGAAGATTGTTTGCATCTAGTACAAGAACAAGCCAAGATTTCCTAAAACACAAAACGAAGTAAATTATGAATAAGTGGGTGAATAGAAATGTATGAACACCTTGATCAAGTCATTAGAAGAGGGAGGAAAGTGTTGAGATGGTTAAAAATAAATTAAATTGAAGAAACCCTAGTTTGTTTTACTCAAACCCTAACTTATGCTTACTATGTTAGAAAAAATGAGAAAATCGGTGTTCGGAGGAAAGTGTAAGGAGTGGAGACCTAAATTTTTCATAAATCATAACCTTGAAAAAGGGTAATATGAAATGTAAGTATTTTTGGGTTATTAATGGTTTGTTTGAGACATGGAGGTTTGAGGAGAAGGTAGGGGCTGTGGCTAATTCAACTAGTGCAAATTTACTAAAAATAGAATAGAAGGAGTTTGATGAAAATTTGAAGTTTGAAACTTCACAATAACCTAAAAGTGATAAATGGATATCTATAAATGTTACTAGTGGATATTAAAAGTAAAATTTGACTTATTTATGTATGAAAAAATAAGATTTGAGGTCTACAAATGAAATTTGGAATATAAAAGGAAAAGCATGATAAATAGTGTTTTTAAACTTGGTGCATGGTTTAATAAGGACTATATGATGTTTTTACAAATGTGGAAAATCATTTTGATATTTGATTTACTGTTTGATGTATTTGAGTTATTTTAAATAGTTTTAGCTACTTTGGGAAAGGTAGTGATTTTTCGTTGAAGTTGATTGTACAAAGTGAATAAAGGATTCTAATTTAAAATTGTTACTAATTTGAAAGTGTGTATAGAGGGCTCTACATCACCATGTTACCATAAGTTGACTCCTAGGAGCTAGGGCACACTTTTCCTCATCTCTCAATCCTCTAACCTCAACACGTCCCTTATCCTCACCGAGAATGAGGTGATTTTTTTTTCTCCCTTATCCCCATTCCTAAGGGGAAATAAGGGACAATGAATTCACTACACAAAAAAATCCAAAACCTAGTTTTTTTCGTATCTACTTCTCCCACTCCCGTGAATAAATTTGAATGTCGAGAAGCTATAAAACTTAAAATAATTAACACTCAATCATGTTTCCTCACTAGATTCAACTCATATTCTATTTATGATTCTGTGAAACCTGAAAATTCATAATAAAAAAATTGATATGCTTCCCATCAAATTTCATATCCATCCATGGTTGGTAAAAATGATGATTTCTCATAATTCTTCATCTGGAAACCTTATTTCATGAATGTTTTAACTAATTTTTCTCCATCCAGAATCCCTATAGTAACTTTAACTTCAAAAATCGATTGGTTTCTAAAAATAAGATTCATGCCTAAAAATTTCACTCTAAAAATGTATTTATCAATTTCAAGAGTTTGAACGAGCCTAACATGAGCATGAATTGGAGCATGAAATCTTAATTAGGAGCTTAATCTAAAAATGATGTTCCTCATGCAAACAAAAACCATTTTTACCGAAGCATTAGAAATAGAATATTTCATGACCCTTCACATGCTAAAAAAGTAAGTTCCTTAAATTTCAAGCTCGATGACTCACTCACATGGAAATATTGTAAACTAGTAAGAAGGAAAAATTTGCAATTTTCCCAAAATAACGAGATCCAAAAAAGTAATGCTATAAATAGGAAATTGAAAAAAGGATAAAGCATCGTTAATGGTTGTAAATTGAGTTTTCAAAAGACTTGAGAAGATAAAATTTGAGAAAAAGAAAAAATATCCCTAAATAGTAATTCTGGTGACACTTGCAAAAATAAAGTATTAGTTTTTGATGTCAAAAGTAGAAATTGTCTCCAATTTCAGTTATGTCACTGTTATTTTACATCCGATAGGGTTTAAGGTGTTTTAATATCACAAAAAAATTTAACCCTTCACGAGGATCCTAAGGAATTGTTTTGGTCATAATCTTGCCGGGAGTAAGGGAGAACATAAAAGGGCATAATAAGTGAAAGTCGGTGATTTTTTTAGTTTAAAAGGATTTGAAAGGATCTAATAACTAAATTTAAATTAAAACTAAGTAATCATTGGGTCTTAAATACACCATCATATCTCCAAGATGGTTTAGCTAGGTTGAGGTGATTGAGTTGGGTAAGGTTATCGAGCTAACTAAGTCAAATCAGCTAGTCAAGAGCTCATCCTTTTTCCATAAGGAGACATGATAATTTAAAACAAGAAACCATATTAGATTGAGTTTACATGGTAATTCTATTTGATATGGTAATTCGTAAAAACAATCCACACATCATGCATTGCGATAATCAAGGTGTGTTGAAGGTTGTAAAAAATCTAGATTTTAACAAACGAATAAAAACATTATTGTTGAATGTCATTAAATTCAAGAAAAAGTGTTGAACCACAACATCTAGCTCAAATAATTTCCAAAATATTATCACATAGCTAATAAACTCGCCAAGATTCTTGTGCAAGGTGAAATTTGAACTCTTTTGGTGGTACATTTATAGTAACAACAATATAATAAGGGGGAATGTTATATTAATTATATTTTATTACAATTTTATTATAGTCTGTTATAACCAACTTGGTTGTTTATAGTCGAGGTTTGGTTAACTATTTCATAAATTTATTTTCCTTGTATATATATTACTTCCTTTATTTAATAAATAAATATGTTGATCTACTCTTTTAATCTACGAGTTAATTTCTAAAGCTCAAAAAAAATATCAATTCATTCAAATCCTAAACCATTGCCATAAAAATTAAATAAAATCAATTCCTTTACACTCATGTATTGACTATAATAATACCACAAGATTCTATCTCAATTGATTTCATGTTTGGTATAAATTGTTAGGAATGGATATGATTTTTGGTTTTGTTTTTTGATAGGTCCTCAATAATGTTAATTTTTTCACCTTGCAACATTATAATATTCATATACGAGACTACAAAAATATATGTCAACTCATTTGGGTTAATTTTTTCGTTTCAATAAGAATTTTGTTAGATAAGGAGTACACACTTTTGAGGATCTTCTTACCTACATAATGTAAAATTATGTAAATGAAATTATACAATTATACTTTATTCCACGGCATGATCAATGGGTAGCCTAGCATTAGTCAAGTACATGATTGTGCTTGATTTTTGGATTTATCACATCATAAATCCATTCACATGTAATGAAAGTATTTTATTTTTCTAACATCACCATAATTGATCCTTTCATATCTCCATAGGACACAAGTAATATAAGTCATGTACTATATTTAAATGATTAGCTATGATTGGTATAACATTACTCATATTGTTGGAAGAAAGATATGCAAATGTATCAAAATAGAAGTAGATAAGGAAACTAAATCTATAGAAAAATTTGATACATCTAGTAATAGGTTCATAAGGTTATAGAAATAAAATTAATAAGTACAAGAATAATCTTGATGCCTATCTTGTTTCTTATCAATTTTAAGTGGATGAAAAATTCTAGATACATATATTAAAAGAGTGACTTGAGTGTCTATATAGGAAACAAATAAATTTGTAATATATCCCATACACCATTGCTAAATAATTTGGTGAGAATGTATTTCTTATTAATCTCAACCCTACCTCACGTTTCATCCAGTTTTAAATGTTGACTTGTTACGCCCATACTCTCCCGAATTACTAGATACATAAGACATTAGTGATCAATTGTTGAGTAAAAATTTGAACCTATATTGTGTGACATTATCAAACTATTATAAACTCATTGATATATTGATTAAGGACATCAATAATCAGTACATCACATTTTCTCATCTAGTTAAGACAATGAAGACAATATAATATGGGAATTTGTTCATGAAGAACTACATTGAGAAATAATTTCCACACTTGGTCCTAAATTTACGATAAATGTGGCCAACTATTTTCTTTAGGAGTTAAATATGTAGAAAAACATATCTCAAAAACTTATTTTGAAAGGACATAAAAATTTATTTATCAGCTTTTTTATATTTTTTTAGATTATTGCATTTTTATGTACTTTGCAAAATTATCGACTTAATATTTTACAGTAATAATCAATTCCCTTGTGTTGGAATTTATTGAATTCACTTCATCATCTTTCCATAAAAAAATTTTGTTCATAAATCAGATCATTGGGTTAGGAGATATGAGATGAAGAAGAAGCAATAAAAATAATAATAGTAATAATAGGATAATATTAAAATTACACACTAAAGTTTTGAATTCCCTATAATTTTGATATGAATTTGGTCTCAATGAATGATGAGGTTTAAGTTCCCATTTGAAACATTTCATTTTATACTTTTGGTATTTTCCCCACTACTCCATTGTATAGTTATAAGGTAGCTTGTATTGAATAAAAACATAGTTATACAAGGATAAATTTATCTTATGAATCTTCTACCCCATTATTTTGTAAATTTAGTGAAATATAACTCAAAACACTAGTAATGTACTCTCTAATAATATATGTGTTTGTACACAGTTAGACATAATCTTTTAACAATCTGAAATACATTATAAAAACTAGTAATTAGTGAGGTTAGACTATGAAAAAATTTCAAACCCAATTTGACATAGTTGTTATGGTTGAATATGTGATTAAAATAGTGTAAACATTCTATATTGGTTATTAGAAAACACTGAATTTAAGAAATGTGTTCGTAAATCTATTCACGACCATGTGTAAATTAGATAATAATTTTAAAAATAAAATTGGAAATATACAATCCCTATAAAAATGTCTATGAAAAATTAATTTGGGGATTAATAACTAGAATTCTACAATATACATACAAAAATGAGGTAATCCCAAGATAAGATCAAGGGAAAAAATAGCATCTTGTGGATTCACAAGTTGGTATCTTCCCCTAGGAAGGCTTTAAAAAATTAAATCATGTTCCATATTCTTTATCTCAATTCCTTTAAGAATCAAATAAGTTGTAAAGCTTTTCAAGAAGATGGAAAATTGACATAATAATAAACTAAAATGGAGTTATAATTGTAGAATTCAATATGTTTTTTATTACCTAAACTCAAGTGACTCTTCTACTTGGAAAAGTTATTTTTTTGTCTTATCGCTATAAAGTTACATTTATTAGGAAGTAATATGATTGTTAGGGACAATTATAGTCATGGAAAGAAAAATCAAAACATTATTCTAATGTTGTATTGTATACTCCTTTTACGGTTTTGTATGATTATTTGTTGACCTTACTTACGTTAAAAAAATTGAAACATAGAGAGATTATATATCATCAAGTTTTTGTTATATCAAAACTTTTAAGAAAATTTTACTCAAGCTTTTTCATACATGTTTCATCTTATATATTTTAATATGAAAATATACACCGAGATGATATTTACATTCCATTAGGGATTTAGAAACATGATAGTATAACATAGTAATACAATGCATGTGTCTATATGTAAAAATTTTATGTTATTAATGTATAACAAAAACTTTCACGTGCATTAAATTCATTATTGGCTGATGTTTTCTTATAAAATAACACCATGAAATTTTTATCATATCTTTTATGGGTGACTCTATATGTGGAAGATCCCAAATGTCTATTATTCAACGTAATAGCGAGACATTATAAGTTTTGGAGATCAAATTTATATAATAAAAAAGAAAATTATTTGTACTAAGAATTAATCAATGTTATAAATTTATTGGTTAAGTGAACAATATTTTAATGGTATTGACCTAGATCCTTGGAAATAGATAAAGTTATCTAACACCATAAAATATATTATAAATGTTTAAGGAAAAAAATGAAATTCAATAGAACTTAATAATGTACCATGAGATATTTTTTAAACCAAGAAAACTCCCACTATATTCTGAGATAATTTTGTAAATGCATTTAGTTATTTGCATTTTTGTATTAAAATACATATATACAAGTAATTTATCATACTTCAAATTAGATACTAAGATTGTGGGATTAATTTATAGATTGAATCTATTTATAAGGGGGTTGTGTGTGTACATGTATATGTGGATATTTTTATGTGTATGTGTACATGTGTGTGTTTATATGTTTTTATGTGTCTATTCATACATGTGTATAGTTGTGTGTGTCCATATGACTGTGTGATTATATAGTCATTAAATAAGGAGGAGATGTGGGGATTTTGTAGTGATTACAAATAAATAATGAAAATAATTATAAATAATATGGAGCTTACACAATGAGAATTGATTTAAACGGTATTAAATATTTCATTTCAATCAAACTGGAATGAAGATAACTAGTACCAAATTAGATCGAGATAAAGAATTATTATAACATCATGTTAATTTCAATGAAGGCCTACCAAGCTTCATTTTAAGAATCCCCTATGAAAACATAATTTATAATTTTTAGTGAATCTCAAAATTGACTTTTGGATCATTAGGAATTTTTGAAAATAAGTTTTGTGGCAAAGAAAATTTTGTAGGAGAAATTTCCTTGGGTTTCACATAGTTGGAAGGTTAGGTTGGATGGGAAGTTAGGCTAGGTAGGTTAGAGGTTAGACAAGAAGGATAGAGGGGTAGGTTGGATGGGTACATGACAAGCATGAACTATTCCGATCATTTTACAAAGATTTTGATGGGGAAGGATGTACGGGGAAGGTTGAATGGATAGATTGGACATGTGGATGGATGGGCAAGGTGGGCGGAAATGTTAGATAGATAGGTAGGTGGATTGGTTAGGTGGGTGCATTGACAAGTAGTTGGGTAAGGTGGGTTAGCTGGTGCAAGCCAATTCGTAACTATTTTTATTATGTTTCAAAGGTTGGAATGGGGAAGGATGGATGGGTAGTTGCATCGAGATAGGTTTGATGGGTAGGTTGAATAGGTAGGGGGTCGGTGGGATGGTTGGGTCGGTTGGGCGGTAGGTTGGACCGATAGGTGCACGGGTGACTTGGGTGGTTGGTTTTGTCAAACATATCAACGCATAGGTTGGGAGGGTGGTTTGTACAATTTGGTTATACGGGTTGTTTCATTAGGTTGTCCGGTTTGATTGGTCAGTGGGTTGGTTATGCATCCAACATGGGTTGACCTTTCTGCCATGACTAGCCGGTGAGTTTTCACCACGTGTCCCTTACACCATTCATATCCCTATAAATATCCTTGTAAGGTTCATTTCTTCACTTTTCGATGAATATTTCTAGTGCTTTGAGAACTCCAATCTTTGAATTTTTCCCAAATTTCAATAATGAAAAACACCATGTTTGCTCCTATGCCCAAATTCTAATACAAAAACCTTATGTGCCCACAAATGTAGCTTTAATGAAACTAAAGGAATACTAAAGGAATGGCTTGAAAAGTCACAATTTACCAAGCTTGTCAACATTCCCCAATTTGATAATGATAATTTCATCCTTGATTACCTTCTCGACTCTTACAACTAGAATGAGGGACAATTTTATGTTCCCCTCATGCATTCGAGTCATCATCAAAAATTTATTTCACAATTAAGCCCGCAAACGTACATAGGTTAACTGGGTTACCATTCCAAAAACATCTTCCATTACTACAAATTCTATCCTTAAAGATGAAGACAAAACATTATTGTAATCTCATTACAATGTGCGAGTTAATGATAATTTTATTATTTTCAAATTATTTTCTTAATATTACTTTACCACCCAAGCATCTAACATTTCTTTTTGTTATTAAAACTACTCTTAATCATTGAACAAGAGGCCTTATTATATAGGGTATTACAAACCAATTTTTCTTGCGGTTGCATCACTTTTTTAGGCAAGGATTGAGTTACAGGAATATGTGGAGACATTTCGTATTGGGAAGTTCAATAAATATGTCGACACTAGCAGGAAATAATTCAATTGGTTCACATATTTGTCCAAATGAATAAAAAAATATGTCTCCGTACCCACAATGCGAATCTATCGGATAAATCCAAGAATGTATTCTCTTCTACAATTATATAATTTCTTTCTATCATTAAGCTTTCTTTAAATTGCAGCAAGAAAAAATTTCAACTATAATTAATGATAAAATCCATGGTCTCACTCTTCAAGAACAAAAGGTAACTTTTAATTTTTTAGTTTTCTTGTTATAACGATTTCAAATTAAATATTTTTCAATAAAATTATAATTGTAAGATTTTGTTTTGTAGAGAATAACTTTGGCTACAACATCTCATAAGCTTGAAATTGCTCAAGGTAAAGCTCCTCCAGAGGTCTCTACAGATTCTGATATGGATTCAAAGATAATCAACGCCAATACAAGTTCCTCTTTAAAAATTACATAGGGGGTCAGATGTGCATCATGTCTACCATCACATTTAACTACAGGTATGAAGTTTTCTTTTTAATAATAACTAATTCAAACAAATAGTATAGTTTATGTAAGTAGTATTATATTTTAATAATTCTATTCTTCTACATTTATTGTATTAATAATATACCTGAAATTGGTAATGAAAATCAAACTCATTCCTATGGTCAAGATTGAAATGTCACGTTTTCATATCCAAGCATGCAAGGTAAATTGTAGTATATAATATTTAGCATGTTTTGTTTAGTTACAATTTTTAGCATTTACAAGGCCCAAGCGTATATTGATAATTTTTATATAATTTTGTATTTGTTTCTTGCAAGTAATATAGCTTCTAAGAATGTTTCACTTATAAGGAGGCCGATAATACCAAAAATACATACGTAACAAACAAAAGAAGATCTTCGTGGAAGAATATAAGGTTTCTGTAGACTCACTGGAACACTTCATCTCTTGCAACTATAGAATTTGTTGGACTCTCATTAGGTGGTGTCTTTCTGTAACATCCACACAAATTTTCAACAAAATTACTCTTAACAAGGAGTATTTGGGATTCGATAGTTGTAATGCAAACAAGGATAACTATTTTAACACCCATGATATGATTAAATCTACTTCACCTCCACCACAACCAAAATAAAATGTGCATGAAGTACATGAAAATACTCTCCTCCTATTCCAAGAAAATATCCACAAATAGATGATGAGAAGACATATTTTTATTAGAAAATATGAGATCGGATAGTATGGGGGAAACAATTCAAGAAGTTGTATTTTCGATGTGGATTTGGTGTGGTCTTAGGATAGGAGAGATAAAAATTTTATAAAAGAAATAAATACCCAATACCATAATCACGATTAAGGGTATTCATTTTTCACTCCCATAGACAAACCAACCAACAAGGCTTGACCTTTTGCTAAACAAAGCTCGATGAAGGGACAATTTCATATACTAATGATTATGATGATGATATTATAGACATAATTTTAAATAGGTTGGAGAATCGAATGCTAAAGTAGATGCTCACTACAATAAATGGGCTAAAGATAAAAAAATGTTTTAATAACAATTGTAGGAAAAGAAAAATATGTCTTTGAGTCATCTTTTATACGTAAAATCCTAATATTTTAAGTGTCGCAATATATTTTTCAACTTATCTAATAGACTAAAAATTTAAAATTTCTATTTTATAGGAAAATATGAAAATTTAAAGAAAGAAGTAGCTATATTTGAAGCACATTTAAAGAATGCACGTAAAATTCTAAATGCATTTTACAAAATGAAAGAAAAACTCATAAGTATGAAATAAACAAATTAATACATTGAGAAGGATAATCGGGGAGCATAAGATGGATCCAAAAGTGTTACCGATTGAAAATATAGGCATCGATGCATCACTTTTACCATCAAGAGATTTTGTAAGGGAGGAGTATAATATTCTTGAAAATATCAATACCACGATGTGAGATTCGCAGCATCGGGAGTTACGAGAAGATAGCTTTGCATGCACTAACGAGCACATTCCTCCACTGTTATGCAAGAAAAATATTAAGCTTACCTTAACATAAAAAAATTCAATATTATAATTAAGTTCACCATGTAATGTGTGTGTTGTCACAATGTCCTACACACTAGTGTAGGAAACATGTTATTTACAACCCTATTTTTGAATTTTGTTAGCCGATAATGCTTTATGAATTGATACTTGTGTTCATAAAGCAATCCGCCACATGAGAGAATTATTTCAAGAGTAATTTGGAAATGTAACTATATTTATTGTTAATATATTTCTACTTAATACGAATGATGTTTATGTTTCTATTTTTACGTAAATGGTTCTTAAATTTTCATGATTTTATTTGTTTAAATTATTTACATTTATGATTTCATGTGGATGTAAAAATCAATTAACAAATAGAAAAAAATGACCTTATTTCAATCTGAAAACAAAATATAAAAAGCAAATGGGATACAAGAAAAAGACGGTGAGATTGTTCAAATGGATCAAATAAAGATAAATGTAATATTGCATTTATTGAAAGTAGTAATATCTCGTATGAAATAAATTAATATATATTACATTAAATTATTGTAAATACTCTCAACAAAGTGTATAGAAGAAATGAAATCTATGTGAATTCGAATAGTCCTTGAGAAAACCTTTCATTCGTTTCTTGAAATCAAGCTGTAGCATGATCTCGTGAATGTGTCTCGATCCCCAATCAATTATAATATTGTCAACTCCTATTATTTCTATTAGTGAATTCCATAATGTGAATTGTCTACAATAAGGACAATAATCCATTAAGTAACATGATACATACAACCTCGAGATAAATTTCTAAATTCCTATCATTTTTTTTTAAAACATTTTACTTTAAAAGGACAAAGCACTAAAAAGCCTCTCATATTCAATAGAACCATAATCATTATTCGACATAGCTCATAGAACTTAATATACTCACTCAAATCTTCACGGAGAATACTACTAGAACAAATATCCTTCCAAATCCTTTTGATTTCACCATATTCCTATGGGTTTTGTAGAAGCTAAAATTGTCTTATCATAGTATTAACATAATCCATTGACTAGGAACTAAGTATTTTTATTTGTAAAATACCTTCTACAAAAATTTCGTTTATCCCTCTAGTCTTAGAGAAATGGTCAGTTAGATCACTCATGTTTTTGACAAATAAAGGATTGATGGATGTATAAGTTATGCCACCAAAATAATTCCAAAACTATGGATTTACAACTCCCATGCTTCAAGTATTTTAATATTTCTGAATCTTTACCGGATCTCTTTAGATAACGATTCATAGATCTTTCTCAATTTATTCCTAGTTTCAATAATACGACATCATATATATTTAGTTTCACTATTACTTATTCACTTTCTTAGTTATTTATATCAACTCTTTTTGGAATGTATGAAAAATGGAATCTCTTTCCCATGTGTTATTATACTTATTTGATCATGCAAATTGTATTTTATGAAGCACCTAGATTTTACGAGTTTGTCAATGCATTCTTGTTTTTAAAAGTAGTACACTGAAAACTCCCAACTGAAATATATAAAATTTCTAGATTCTAAAGCACACACGTCTTCCGAGTCTTATGAAGTATGTTATGTAGAAAGAACAATATTGTACATACTTTATCAAAATATTAAGCTCCCCTCAACATAGGAAAAATACTTCAAAGTGTGAGTAAATTTTCTATGTCTATTAGATGGTACAATTGATCTTTAGCTTTATCTACAAACTGTGGTATTTATACATAAATCTGGCCAAAGAAGGATATTCATCAAATATTCTACAGAAGGTTAATACATATATATCCATCTCGTATATAAATATTTTAGAATCTTTTTGACCTTTTCTAGTCCAATTATAAGTTTATGAAATTTAAAATCTCTTTCAGACCGCTAGAATAATAAGCATGTAAATCACATATCGATTACTCAACTTTAGCTACGTTTTAAAATGTGCTCATAATTTTGTATGCTAGATTCATTACGTGAGCCATGCAATGGATTATAATAATATAAGAAGCAACAATTTTCTAAAGTCAAACACAAAGACCATTTCTAGCCCCTACATTATAGTTGTACCATCGCCCGACATGATATATTTTTTTTTGCAATGGAAAATTCATCCATTCTGCAATATCCTTCGATTTGAGACCACTAATTTATAAATATTTTCATAATTCTAATTCTCGGTGATTTTATGAAATATTAAGAGGTGGGGAGTTCTTACTTCATTAGAAAATTTGTATTCACGAATACAAATACATGAATTATTATCCATTTTAGTAACCTCATCTATCAAAGGGAAATATACTTTTCGCGTTTTTAACAAATTATTTTAGATCCTCCTTTTCGACCAAACATAGACATTTTACAATTTCCTAGCCAGCTCTATCTCGACGAATGAGATTGAGGAATGTTTTGTAAACCAATAACCTGATACAAAATTTTATTTTATCTTAAATCTAACATGGGTCTTCCCCTTTTCAATATATGGAATATGGTGTAAAACTCGAATACTAGTTTTTGCATGCATATCTACCTCCATAGATTTTCTCAATCTTGCTACAATGGTGCCACCTTTTTCATTTAGATTTTTCATACGTTTTTGTTCCTTTTCATATTTTTCTACGTATTTTACATGCAGAAAATCTTTTGCATCTTTCCATTTATGTGTTCTGACTATGTTGCCATCCTTTTACATTTAGGAAATATATATTTTCCCACAACTATTTTCAATTGTGCCTAGATTATAGCTGCATCATGTGATCCTTCCCTATTTCCAACCACATATTTTACATTGAAATTGTGTTAGAACATCAAAACCATTTTCGGTGTACATAGGTTCAATAAATGGATATTTTGTAGAACATTCAAACTAGAAAGTACTTCAAATTGTCTTGTTTTTCCTCTTTCTTTTGACATATTTTCATTTTTTCTCGGGGTTCAACTTTTGTATCTAGGCTCTCAAGAGTAATATCTTGATTCTCATGTCTCATTTTTCTCAAAATAGACATTGCATTAAAATATTCCTCTATTTTTTTATCATGAGAATTCGATGAATTTTCTTATACTTCTATGTCATCAAGTGATGAAATGTTTTCCTCAACATATAATGGATAATCCATATCTTTAAATCAATTATTTTGTGAAGGAATTTCTTAAATTTCAACATATAATTCTATAAAATTGTTATAGATATAGCATTACTTTTCTATATACTTAAATTTTTACACGTTGTACAAAGATTTCAAAGACCAATATGAAAAACATAATTATAAAATTCTCGTAAGAATAAATATCCCGTAAATATCGCATACCAATATTTTAAGCTGATGTAAAAACCACCTTCATTTTTTGTGATTTTCAAGAATAGACAAGAAAATCTTTTGCACCCTTTTTAATCAAGCTAAATTTTTAACCTTCATACCCCCGATTTCCGTAATCCATTGATATAACGCTAAATTGAAAAAAGACTTATTAGGCCAAATTAAGGGAAACCGTTATGTTTCAAGGCTCTAATATTATATGGATGTTGGGTTAGGTTAATTTATGGTTGGATGGAGATGGGGTTAGATGAATCCTGGGTTAGATGGCTATGTGGTTGGACAATTCTTACATTAGATGGCTCGAGGTTCGGGATGACTCTAAACTTGGATGACTTGAAGGTGTGAAGACTTTGAGGTTGGAAAGATAATGGGTTGAAAAACCAAGGGGTTGGATGGCTAAGGGGTTACATGGCTAAAGGGTTGGATGAGAATGTAGTTGGATAGCTCGAGAGTCTAAGGTGGACACACATAGGGTTAGATGACATGCAATTGTGGTTTGGCAACATATAATTTACAATATTGGTTCTTTATGTTTACTTGGTGAATATTCACATGAAATCATTCAAATTGGTGGTGTATTACATGCATAAGATCTTATATACGTGTAAAATATGGGTGGAATGAACCATAAAAGGGACATGTCAGTCAATTTTTTTGGCAAAAATGTTGGCTACCAATCACCGAAAATTTACCAATTCAAATTTCCATAAACCTTGATTTTCGTGAGCTTATGAAAATTCATCACTAAAATTTTCCCGAGGCCTACATAAATGGTAGCTCATGATGTGTAATCTAACTATTACATCAACAACTTCATGATAGTTATGAATGAAATTTTAGCATGAGTCACTAGAAGGAAGTGGAAAATGTCATATGACTATATAGGGAGGTTGTTTTATTTATCTATAATTATCATACTTTTACTAGGAAAATATAGTCCTAGTAATGTAAAATGTGGTCCGATTAATAAAATAAAGAGATGTTAAATTTCAAAAAATAAGGGTATATTTGACTAAGTGATTCACCTATGCAATTCACACCTTAATTATATTTAACCTAAAACCTCATTGTTTTTTAGTGATTTAGTGCACTAAGTGATGTTTTTACACTCAAATTTTGTAATCCACTCTTTCGACACTACTACTTTTTACAATGTATCTCGTTTTATTTTTGTTTATCAAATTAGACAATGACATGTGATAAAATTATGAGAACACAATTCTTAAAATCCATAAAAAAATATTAGCACATAACTTTCAAACATCAAGTTGCATATTTTGCTTTCCTTTTCAAGTTTTTACTATTTGTTTAGGATGGTATGCATGAGTCTTGGCTGATATGTACAGACTTGGGTGAAGATAACCTCCATTTTTTTCTCAAATTCATATTCTTCACTGGGTATCCTAAATTTTTTGGGTCAAACTCTCTTTGATAAATCATCTATGTAACCCTCTATAATTTGTTATATACTACCTCATTTTCTAATCTAGAAATATTATATCTCTACATGATAGAATAACATCATGACTTGCAAATAGCACATACGATTATCATAATCGAACATATAAAATTATTAGGAAGAAATCTCCTTAGGTTTCAAGCTTATTACTAGGTCAAGATATAAATATCCCTCATCTAAATGCAGTCAAAGATTCCTTCCCCAATTATCTTAGCTAGGGAAAACTCAAATCAATATCTCACAAAGGTATTTTTCAAATCTAATTACATTAATTTGAATATCAAATCCTACGTGGAAAATGATTTACATTTTTACTCATCTTTAGAGTATTTACAATGTAATAGGTACATAGTGTTCCCACTAAATTTTATTTCATAGGAATTCTCATCTATCGATAAGGTTTGAGAATAACATCTTAAATTGAGAGCTTTATTCACATAATGATCACAAACTAAGGTTTCAAAATGAAATATTGGTTTAGACAACTGATAGTTTGTAGAAATTGAATAACCTATAACTTTGTGTGTCTAAGATAATACAAAAGGGTCAACATCATACCATATGATCCTAGTAGAGTTTTATAGTTTTTCCAAAGGTTGATTCCAAGTCATAGTCTCCATAAGAAATATTTTTCAAGTTTATATCTCCATGTTTTTAAAGTGCATATTCATAAAAATTATAGAACCATTAGTAATAACTCATGTATAGTTATTCATTTGCATTATAAAATTCATATCTTATCTTAAATATCATTTACAAATATAAAACAATTATTTCGATAGTGATAATTATTGTTCAAGTTAATCAATCATAAATTCCACCTTGTGCTAACCCTTAAATATTTTAGTGCACTAAATCACTAAAAGTAGTTGAGGTTTCTTGTAATATATTACTAGGGTTAAAATTTTTAGTGAACCCCTCTTATAATTTGATCTTAACATCCACCTTAGCTTCCTTACGGATTTCCTAAAAATTTGTTTATTTATGGTGCTGCATTTATATTTGTATTTTTCTCACTATGTAGTTCCTTTCCATATTTTATGTTATATGACTTAAGACCGAGGATTCTTAAACTTATACTAGGAAAGGATACTATTCCTATAACTATGTCCATGGCTCTTCTTCACATATGGTTAAGCTCCCTTATTCTAATATGTCATGTCATATGCTTGTTATAACCTCTAACTATATGGATATTAAATCTAAAGTTACCATAGTAACTTTTAAATTCCCACCACACTTCCATAATATATTTCCTAAGGACCTACTCACATAATAATTAGTTATTCCAACTATCAGCTATACTACTATTACTATTTTGCATATTTAATAAAATTACATTATATATACTCAACACTATTACTATAGACCTTGTTGTAGGTCATAGGTTGTGGCCTATAACATTTCATATCATTGAAATTCATTTTCATCACAAAATTATTTTAGGAAATCCTTGGATTTATGTTATGCAAGTTATATTATCAACATTCAATAATTATGTTAAATTGCTCCATATTGGTACTAAAAATACTATTAATTTGAATACTCATCCATTAAAATATTATCATATTGATATATCTATCAAAAATTTACTTCTATCACTTGTTGATTGTAACTAATTCCTATACATAAACTAGGCACACACAATCCACCACTCGTGACCAACTTTCCCTCATCATTTGAAACACCTCGCAATATCCCCATATTAGAGCATTCTTCATGTTCTACCACTATTATTCCCACAACTATCTCTCTAAAATTTTGGATGTTGATACACCAAAAATGATGACAATAAATACATCATTGTTATTTATTTGAACTAGATCAAACTTATCGATGACAACTTACATAAAACCAATTTCAACGAGAAATGATGAGGATGAGTCCATTTTATATATTATTTTTACCTCCACTTTCATTTACATAGTTAAAAACTTTGAAAATATAAAAATATTGACATATATGTAAAAATAATAACATAACCTATACACTTCTCTTACGATGTTAGCACTTTACATTATACGTGATTTTGTCGGTTTGGTTTGATATATAATATTTTTTTAATATTTACACATATTCAATGATGAAGTATTTTTAGAATTATTCAAGACACATATATATCATCACATGATTATAGGTACTAGAAAAAACTTTGACCCATACTACATACTCATTTGAGTGCATTTATTTTACTGTAACATCTAGGTGTTAATGTTGTATTATAGCTCATTTCTAGTTCTTAATAATACTTGATTACAACTATTGTGCATATGTTATTTATTGATCCAACATGACAAAAAAACATTTTTGTGAAGAATTAACATGTTTTCATTCACATATTTTACTTATACTATCTACTATAGCATGTTATCATGTTTTAAAATTCTTATATCATTCCTACTTACTTTTATGCATTTATTACTCTTTTAATATTTACATTACTTGTGGTTTATATTCCCGATTTTCTTAAAACCTCGTGGGTGTCCCATGTTTATGAAATCGTTCTTATCTTGTTTAGTATTGTATTCTCTTATTTGTGGGTTTACAAATTTTTATTGTCTTGTGACACTATTAGTGTCCTATGTTCGTAGTATTATGCCTTTTATGTTACATATTTTGATATTTATTACATCGATGTTAGTAATGTTTTACTTAAATTTATTTACACTAAACTTCTTACAATATATATAGTTTTATTGATATCAATTTTTTTCTTGTGTGCCATGATTTCAACCATGCAATAACAACTTCATTTTTCAAGTATAGGTTATTAAATGTGGACAACTCTCTAAGATCCAATTATTCTCTACATATTCTTAGACATATCATGCATGGAAAGATATATGTTCTTTCGATCCAAGTTCTCAACACCATTTTCACATATGGGTCAAATAAGGGGAATTCATCTAAGTATACCCTAATCTTAAATATAAGACATATAGAATTATAGGAAATATACATGTATAAATAAGGTCGATATGTTAAAAATCGGTTGAAAATATAAAAATTAATACAAAAATTCCCATGATCAAATAAATATTTATGGGCATTACTATATGTATTTTCTTCACCCTAACACACATTGTTAAGTAGGGATAGTTAAATAAAGGTTTTCAGTAGTTTGTTATTGGCATGGTTTCCCAAAGTAGGTGTTGTTACTTATCCAAAACCACATTAATGATAAAGTGAATGTTGTAGGATTATTTCATCATGATGTATGTGGTGCTAACATGATGGTTTAGATGTTTATTAGTTGTTACAGTGGGATTCAGTGATGCATGCTTGCTCTAGCAAGCCCATATAGGTGCCTAGGAGGTGTTGTTTGGCAACAGGAGCTTATTGGATTCGTAGGAAGCATATTGGCATGATTAATTTGAGGTTTTTAGGGTGCTTGAGCACTCACGTAAGTGGTAAAGTGTAGGTACATGTGTCTCACTTGGTTACAGGTGCTCATTGGGAACATGTATGTTTTCTTGGAGGTGTGATAGAGTGGATTGGATCCATTTGATCTCATAGAAACATGAAATTAGGTATGTTTGGGCCATTTTAAGAGGTTTTTATTCGATTCTTGCCGCAATGCTTCGAAGCTTTCCTAGTTGTTATAAGTCTTAGTGATTTGAGATATTGAGAAATGGTATTGATATTATAATGATTGGATATGGTACTTTGATGTGTCATAGTTATCTCATAAAAATTTTAGGTGCCCATGAAGTGAATTTTGCAAGTCGTGGAGAGTTTTTGTGAAGCGTGGTCAAGAACATGTGAAAATCAAGCTTGAATTTGAACTTTTGATGCTCGTTGTGAATAGTTTTATTTGCATGGGACCTTGTGGATTTTAGGGATGCTTATAAGGTGAGTTTATAAGGTTTCACAAACATAATTTTTTTAGTTCATCTTCACATTTTTATGAATGAATGTTAAGAACTTAAAGATGTCAAAAACCCTAGTTAAACCCTAACTAGGAATAATTTGCAAAAGGTGAAGTTGAGTGACCCATTTTTATTAAAAATTAAAGTGTGATGATTGGTTTTTGTAGAGGAATCCTCAGGATTTCAAGTAATGTATGTTTGAGCATGTGAATATATGTAGGCCCCACCCGAAATTTCTTGTTTCATAAGAGTTTCAGGTTTAGGAGAAAGTTTCC
Source organism: Taxus wallichiana var. yunnanensis (assembly GCA_018340775.1). Classification (NCBI taxonomy): domain Eukaryota; kingdom Viridiplantae; phylum Streptophyta; class Pinopsida; order Cupressales; family Taxaceae; genus Taxus; species Taxus wallichiana. The sequence continues at coordinate 707,095,552 of CM031240.1, forward strand.
AAATGAGATATGGACTAAAATACCATTGTGGTATAAATGTGAGTTTTTATTGATGTAAATGGATTGTCAAGAAATTTTCATGTAGATTAATGAGGTTTTTAGTTAGAAATAGGTTGATCGGGTCAAAGCACAATTTTGGGATCTCAAATAATACGGTTGCTCAAGTGTTTTATTTTATATCTTGAGCTACAAGTGGATTCAAAATATGATTCCAAACATGATTCAAGTTTATTTGGAAATAGGATTAATATATATTTAAAGTGATATATTTATTTCCTCACGATGAGGTGATTATATAGGGTTTCCATAACATTCTTTCAACAAGAAGGCTTTTGGAGGTGACTATATAGAGTTTCTATAGCATTATTTCTAGATAATTCTTAGTGATGAGGTGATGTTATTTGAAGCATGAAATGGATTGGTTAACTCTTCTTATAACCTAGAGAGTGGATATGAATGCATTTTTAATCCAATGAATTCATTTTTAGGTCATGTGTGTTTGTAGAAATGTTTTTATGAGCTAACCTTTGGAAAAAAAAATTGTGAAAGGGTTGATATGATGAAGGAAAATGTTGTTTTAGTTTGAATTGAAGGATGTCTCATTAATTCAAACTTTCATAGGAGTGTTCTACCAGCTGACATTTATTTTACGTGGTCACATGGATTTTTTTTTAGTCAAGTTATTTTGTGACTTGCACTAAATTTCCGTGGTGTTCAAGGATTATGAAATATTTTTTTTGAAATTTGTAAAGGGAGTTGGGTCCTAAAAATTATGGTACTAATTTTAGGGCATTTTTGACATTGTGTGCATGGGAATTTGAGCCATTTTGGCACATAAAATGATCTTTTGGGTAGGATTACCTATATGGGTAACTTCAGATCAGTTTTATTTAAGATTTTAAATGATTACTTGATGTATTTGTTGAACCAAATGGATGGAAAATTTTGGACCTAATTTTGAAAGATGAAATGCACATAAAAACATGTTTTAGGTGGTTTTATCAACTAGTCGATTGTGTTAAAGGTGGAGTGACCTAGGTGGGGTTTGTTTGTAGGTATTGGAGCATGAATTGAGGTTTATTCAAGTTTTTTTAGGTTGAGAAAAATCATAGAACATGAGAGCAAGGGTTTGATGAATTTTAGAGTGATTGAAGAGCTTATTTTATGACAATTGATCACCTAGTGTTTCGAGTGAAGAAGTGTCACTCGAAATTTTATCTCCATTAGTTATGGCAGAAAAAAATTGAGATCTAAACATCATAAGGTTTTTAAGTGGGTTCTTGATCATGTTCGGGGGTTGTAGCTTCCTTGGGTAGTTGGTGCTTCAAAAATTAGGGATGGTGCTCCTTGTAGGGTTGGTGCTCTATTAAACTAGGGGTTGGTGCTCCTTGTGGGGTTGGTTCCTCACTAAATTTGAAACATATCAATATAATATTGTGTTTCAGTGGGTTTTATTCCCCTTGAGGGTTTTCCACTTATATATTGTGTTCTTATGGTGTTGTTCTTCTTTCATGGATTCATGCATTGTTAATTTTTATGGTATGGACACATCAAAAGTTGTATAAGTGGTTATTGTGACTGTTTACATAATGTAATTTGAGTTTCAGATCTAAATTTTAATTTGATATTTTTATAAATACTGATTCACCCCCACTCTCAATCCATTGTGCTTATATCATTTATTATGAGAATGGGTCATTTTTGAGAAGTTTGATAACTTAAAAGGAGATCCTTGAAGCACAAAATGGTGAGAAACTCTATGGTTGGAAAGCCACCTATGTTTGATGGAGTAAATTATTTCTTCTGGAAAATAAGAATGAATAACTTCATCATGGCACAAGGTTTTTATGTTTATGAAGGAGTTGAAAAAGCTTATAATCCTCCTTCCACTTCTCCAAGCACTGAAAAGAGAAGGTTGATTATACCAACAACTCAAAGGCTTCATGGGACAATCTTGAAGTTCTCTATGAAGGTGACTCAAAGGTAAAAATTGTAAAACTTCAAACTTTTAGAAATCAATTTGAAAGTCTAAAAATGAATGATAATGAGGATATTGCTGCATATCTTCTTAGAGTTGTAAAAATGTGAATAACATGAAAGGCTTAGGTGAAGAAGTAAAAGAATAAGTTGTAGTTCAAAAGGTTCTAAGGTCCTTATCCTCTAAGTTTGATTCTAAAGTGTCTCATTATAGAAGAAGCTAAAGATCTAACCACTTTTACATTGGATGAGTTGCATGGTACTTTGACTGCTTATGAAATGAGGATAGGTGACTCAAAATCAGCCAAGAAGGATATTTATTTCAAATATGAAATGAAGACAAAAGAAAAGGAGGTAAAGAAGGTTGACACCACTCTAGAGATTGAAGATGAAGAGATTTTTGCTATGTTAGCCAGAAGAATGAAACAAGGTTTTGGTAAGTATAAAGGTAAACTCCCTTTCAAATGTTTCACTTGTGGAGGAGTAGGTCATTTTTTTGCTAAGTTTCCTCATAGGCATGAGAAATAAAATGATGATGTTGAAGACTCGATGAATAACCTAGTAAGAAGAACTACAAGTTTGGAAAAGGTAAGAAGAACTTTAGGACATATATTTAGAAGAAGGATAAAATATATTTTTACTCAAATCAAGATGATGATTTTTCAGATGCTAGTAGTGGTGTATCAGATTCTGAATCTAAAAATGAGTATGACAAGATAGGTAATTATGCCTTATTCATGACTTAAGATTATTTGATATCTTCGTGTTATGGTTCTTCTCTTCTAGGTGATTTCATTTCTGGTTATGGTAAATTTTCTGATAATGAGTGTGAAGAGGACATAGATGATCTTGAAAGTATAAAAAGGGAACTTGAGCAAGATAAAAAAGAATAAAAAACTGACCTTATAGATTAAGGAATATGAAAATTAGTTTCATAAGATGGATGAGAAATATGTGATTGAGTCTATAAATCTAATTGAGGAAAACAAGGTGCTATAAGAAAGGGTAAATTATCTTGCCTCTAACTTTTGTAGGATAAGGATAATTTGTGCACAAAATATGAGCAAGATATAGATTTTTGAAGGCTGAGATGATAGAAATTGGTAAGAAGACTATGTCCTTGAAAATTTTTGAAAAGATTACTAAAGATCTAGATGACCTACTTAGAAAACAAAGAGCTACAAATCATAAGATTGGTTTGGGCTTCAAACAAGAGTCTAAGGAAAAATAAGTTGAGATAGAATCTAGTGTTTCAAGAAAAGAATCAGATAAAATTATTGTGAAAGAGGAAAGGAAGGTGACTCCTATCAAGAACAATGAAATACCAAGGTTCATTAGACAACCCCAAGCTTCAAGGTATGAAAGAACTTTCAATGGTCATTGTTTTACTTGTAATAATTTTGGTCATAGATCTAAAGAATGTAGAAGATATCCTAGAGATGATCATCCTTGGAGAGACAATAGGAGTGATTTTTTTAAGAGGATTGTATGTTATAATTGCAATGAACAAGGACACACAACTAGGCATTGTTTACATGATAGACCTAGTCAAAATGAAGGTTTTAAAAGGAAGAAATTAGTTGTTTTCTACTACTGTAATGAGATTTTTCATGTGGCAAGAGTATGTTTTCATTCTCATCAAAGAATAAAAGAATATGAATCAAAGACCTAGAGTGTATGAGAACAACTTCCAAGGTGCTAGAATGCAAGGTAATAACTCTAGAAGAGCATGGGAGCCAAGAAAGGACAATGTTGTCTCAACAAAGACAATTGACACTGAGAAGAGAGTTGTAACACAGTGTTTAGAGTAGAGGAGAGAGGAAGATGGAGTATTGCAGGTGCCCAAGAAGGCTTGGGACATCTTCAAGACCTTATTTTAGGTCTCCATGGATCATGTATACCTTCACTATGCTTCTTAAAGGTATACCATTGCAAATGAAGCATCTAGGTGAGGGGGAGTAGTCTATTCATGTGTGTGACATCACTACAAGGTCAAGGTATGTGTGTGTTTTCTCCTCATAGTCTTGGTTGGTTCATTATGATGGTTCTTGTGCATTTGTCTTGTCATTCTGACTTGCATATCTGAGTTACTCTTACAAGAGGTCTATATGATTTGTTCATGAGTTTTAATGTGTGTATTTCATATATGGTGAGTCCTATATGGTATATATTTATCTTATCATGTTCCCACAAGAGTCTAAAAGGTGTCATTAGTCTTAATATTTCATGCTCAGGTCATTTGAATGCATATGTTTGTCTTGGGAGTATCATCAAAGCATGTGAAGGTATTATCTATTATGATTGAGTCCTAATATGTATTCAAGAGTTGTGATGAGCTTAAAATGGTCCATGTAGTTATGTCTTAGTTTTATTCATGTGTATAATGTCTCAATATTCTTTCCTTACAAATAAAGGTGTCTAGGATTCATATTATATGTGACCTATCCTTAGAAGACAATGTCTATGCTTAGGGATATGAAAGTATTTTTGGGATGCACTAGTGAGCTCCTTAGGTATTTACATCAGTATATTGAGTTGAAGTATCATAATGAATATGGTAAAGGTGATCAAGTTCCAAATTGATTAGTATTTAGGGTGAAAATGTGAGAGGAGCAAGAAGTGAAGAAGAAATAGAGATCATATATCTCTCTTATTTTATTATACAGAAGCACATACAAATATATAAGGAAGAGAAATAAAAATACTCTCCAAAATGAAAGGAGGGGTTACAAACAAAGAGAGAATAAGAGGGTATGATTTAAACAAACACTCCTAATAATATATAATTATTTTCTACGTAATCTATGCCAACATTCCCCCCTTATTACATTATTCTTGTAAATGTAACCCCTGAAAAGTTAAAATTTCACTTTTCCAAGAGATTTGGTGAGAATATCAGCTAATTGTGCTTCTGTAGGACAATAGTGGAGCTGAATGTGTTGATTCAATACGGTCTCAAATGAAATGACAATCAATCTCAATATGATTCGTTCGTTCATGAAAAATAGGATTATGCATGAGCTTCAAAGCACTCTCATTGTCGTAATAGAGAATAGGTGATTGTTTTTCAGAGTGCTAATGTAATAAAAAATATGACGTAACCATATTGATTCCCACATAGCTCCTCATACGGTGTGATATTATTTCACCGTGGATTAAATAGATATAACATTCTTCTTCTTTCTTATCCATGAGATAGGTCTAGATCGGATATGAAAAATTTATCCTGTAGATGATTTTCTGTCATCAATAGATCCGGTGTGGTCCGATTCAACATATTACTATAAGAATAATTAACCATTATTCTTATATTCCGACCATAATCAAGTGTACCTCGATATACCTTAAAACATTATTTGTTGGTCCAATTAAATTTCTTCATCTCCTCCTTGAACCTCGAAAGATAGCTAACAATATAACATAAATCTGGTCTAGTATATCTCAAGCAGATGATCCCTCCGGAAAATTACATGTAGTGAGTAGCATATACTAGAGGTGAGTTGTGAAATCTTGAAAGTTCCAATCCTTTCCCCATGGGAGTGGATATAGGTTTACTAGATTGGACATTTTGTACTTTTTCAAGAGTCTATTGGCATAGTTTATCTAGGAGACAAAAATGTGTTGCTTCTTTTTCCATATCTTCAAACAAAGACAAGTAATGTAGTAGCCCAAAAATTTTCATGTCAAATACTCTTTTGAGAACATTATTCACAATGTCAACTTGATCTTCTATGCGGTGATGATGAAAATATCATCCATATACACAACAAGAATGACCATTTTCTTTGCCTATCTTATTTATATAAAAAATTTGAATCTGAGGGGATACGAGTTAACCCATGTTGCAAAAGGTGATCATATATCTTGATATACCATGCCCTTGGATCTTGCTTTAGTCCATATAGTGATTTGATGAGATGACATACCTTTTAGGATGCTCTTCATCAAAAAATCCTTCAAGTTAGGTCATGTACACTTATTCTTTCAGATCACCATTTAGGAAAGCACTCTTGACATCCATCTATTGAAGTCTCCATCCTTTCTATGTTGCTAGTGTGCAAACTAATCTGATGGTCTTGATCTTCAAAGTGGGTGAAAAGGTTTCTTCATAGTCGATGCCCTCTTTCTAAGCATATCCTTTTGCTACAAGTCATGCTTTATGTTTTTCGATGGATCTATCTACCTTATATTTTGTTTTGAAAATCCATTTTCAGCCTATGGGTTTCTTTCCTGTAGGTAAATCGACAAGTTCCCATGTCCAATTTTTTATGAGTGAGTCATATTCTGCATCCATGGATTCTTTTGGAACCGAGGTTGATTGTGTGCTTCACAAACATTATCATTCTTAGAGATATTAATCAGTGAACTCATGAGTGTAAAATTTATTTCATTTCTTGTATGACTCCTCGTTTTGACTCCGGATGAAATATATGGAATTTTTGGCAAATGAGAGTCTTTGATGGTGCTTTTACCATTTGGATGATAACTAGGATACTTTTGTGAAGAAATATTTTGTTGACATGAGGATGGATGTGGAGTAACATTCTCTAGTTCTCCAAGGTCAACATATAGCTCCCCTTGCAACACATATTTTCTCTGAGTAGTCTCCTCTGGCTGATCATCTGATTTGGAGACTAGTCGGTGAGAGGTGGTTGGTAATGGTTCTTCTATTGTCACTACTGAGTCAAAGGATGACTCATCACAAACCATGTCTTGAATCTCATATATTTTCTTTGTCTCAGGATCCATGAGATGGTATGCCTTCGAGGTAGTGTTATAGCCCAAGTAGGATGCACAGGAGTGTTTTCGAGATCGAATTTGTTTCTTTTCTAAGCTATGTTGGACATGCATAAATGAGAAATTGATGGATTTTTACCACTCCATACCTCTTCTAGCATTTTATTTTGTAGAATATTTTTTGGTGCCCTATTGAGAAGATAAACAATTGTCTACTACTTCGCCCAATATCAATCCTCTAGCTTTTTTGTTGATAGCATGCAGCGAGCCATCTCCATCATTGTGTGATTATGTCACTCAACAATGCTATTTTTATGGGTGTGTAGGGTGCGAGTCGGGTTGTACTTAATGCCTTATTGGTTCAGGAATTCCAAGAACTTCTTTGATATGAATTCCCTCCATTAACTGAGAGTATGGTAGAAGAATATGTTGTCCACTATCTTTCACAACACGTTGATAGAAGATCTTAAAAGATGAAGACCTTGACTCTTCGTTTTCAAGAAAACACCCACATCTTTCGAGAGTAGTCATCCAAGAATAATGGAAGTACTTTGTATCCTAAAAGGAAAGTACTTGTAGATCGAAAGGAACTACCTCAGACATTTCTTGGCATGGAATGTTATCACCTTAAATGGATCCCTATGTTGTTTTCTTGCAAAACAACCAAAGGGAAAATAGGCAAGGAATTGGAAAATATGGGAATCCATGTACGATTACTTTTGAACTCAACTAGTGCATAGATCCAACATACAAGTGACCATATCATTAATGCCATAGGGAAGTAGATTCTACTATTGATACGAGATAAAGTTATTGGAGAAGATGAAACAATATCTAAAGAAAATAACTTATCTTTTAGAAAATATCTAGCAATAACCGTACCATGTCTGAGATCAATCATGATTTGATGCCATTTTTAAGAAGAAATTATTCCGTTACATGATGATTTAAGAGATAACTAACAAACAAGAGGTTTCTAATAAATCTAGGAACAATTATTAGTACTTTTGTAAGCGTACATTTTCGTAGTCCCAAAGGAATGGTAACTTGGCCTATTCCTTGTGAAACGTAATCTTTGTCATCTATTATCCAAACTTGATCTCTAAAGTGGGTCATTTTTTTAGTGAATCAAAAAGCTTCTTTTCACCTAACATATGCTTACTTGACACCGATTCTATCAACCAAAATCTCTTCGTGGATTGCAAAGTCCTGGGAAACTAGTACAAAAATTTTACCACAATTGGCTCCTTCTAATATCTCCTCATCAAAGTCATCATCTTGTTGAGATGCATGAGATGTCCTTCATGCTTTCTTCCGAAGGGAAGTCATTTTGAATTTTAAAATCATCATGCCTAGATGGGATTGATTGACTCGAAGACCCTTGTTTCAAGCCATCTTACCAAAGAGTGATCAATGTCATGAGTGTTGGTTTTGAAAATTTGACACAACCTCTTTGAATTTTGAGATTGCTACTATTGATTCTGATGTTCTTGTGATTGCTTCATTGGGGGACATTTCCTATTCTTTCTCCCACAATGGGGTTTTGAGAAAAGTCCTTTGTCTTGGGCCTCATCATCGACTGAATTGATGGACTCTTCCTCCTGCAATAAGTTGACAAGTTATTCAAACGTTATTTTCCATTTGGAGACATTTAGTGTGTGTAAGGAACACTCTAAACCGAGAAGAGTGCCCCTCAAGGTGATCGAAACTAGAATCTTATCTTCTACCTTCTCACCAAGAGTTAATAACTTCGTTCACAGCTCAGCCACTCGATGTAAGAACTCCTCAACTTTCTCATCGGACCCCATAGAGAGGGTGTGCAATTTTGACTGAAGATGGAGAATATTAGTCTGATTCTTCACCTCAAAGATGGTTGCTAACTTATCCCATGCTTCCTGCGGTTTCTCTGCATCCCGAACATGTGGTTGCACATCATTGGTGATACTCATCATAATCAACATTGATGCTTGGCACTAGCCATATCATATTTTATAATTTCAGCGGGTTAGTGGGAACTATCACTGACCCTGTGACAATGCCCCATAATCCCTCAAACTGAAGGATAGTCTACATCTTTGTTTTCCAGGACGCATAATTTGGCCCTTTAAGTAATTGAGCATTGGATAGAAGCAGTTCTCACAGAGACATTGAAATAAAATATAAAATAATTTTTTTATTAATTTCATATAATTATTACAAGTATTCACTCACTGTTGAGAGAACCGTCTCTCGAGATGTCCTCGATATTCTCATGCCGAGAGACGATGACGCTTCTTTGGGAGTTCCTCATTGTCTTCATAGTCTTCTTCATAACCGCTTCTAGATCTTTGTGAACTCTCTTCGCTTGACAACTGAAGTCAAAAATAAAATACTCTAGAAAACCTCTTCAAACCAGTTCATCGAATACAAGGTTTCGGTGTTGTGAATCTCCTTAAGCAATGCAAAATAGAACCCAGTCATCTTTTGAGCTTCTGGATGGTGTTCTACGCCTTGCGAGTCGTTATGGATTTCAGCAGTCCTAATTGTTTCATTCACACTTGACATTCGGCGTTGTACTATGGAATTTTTCTCCTTTTTAAATGGAAACGTTGAATTCTTCGCGGCTATATCAGGCAAGACTGGAACTATTTTTTTTATAAATTTATTTAGCCAAAAATAGTATTTTGCAGCACAAATTACCTTGGCTGTTTATTTTTCTTGCAGGTCTCAGGCTTCATGCAATAGCTGAGTTTCCACATCGAGGATTCATTCCGACTATCTTTTTTTATTTAACATTGTTGTGTAGGTACTTTCCTCTAGGTTGTTTAGGAGCATTTAAACAACAGTAAACAATCCATACCAGCGCACAAACAGCCAACCACGTCCATGCTTCAGATTCTTCAACGCAGCAGCAAATGAAATTGAAGCTAGAAGCCAAATTTATGCAGCATCCACATGGGCAGAGAGAATGTTTTCTTTTTCCAAAAAAATGCCACGCAGGGTACTTTCAAAATATTCCATGTCCTTTTCCACGTAGCCTCTTCCTCTAAAATTTCCACGCAACAACAAAAAAATTAATTCCCTTTTTTAAATTAGTTCTCCTCACGCAGATAGGTGAAAAATACTAACTTGTATTGCTAGGTGCCAATTCACACGGCCAGGCATTGTTTTCAACGTAGGATAAATTCATGCAGGTCATTGGAATGACTTTCAACATCGAGGCTTGGCAGAAGCACCACCAATTGTGAGGATTTGAAATGTTCAGGATCGACAAAGAAACATATTTAATTGGGGTCTGCTTTTCCACGCAGAGAGAAGAAAAATAAATAAATATCTTCGTTATTTTTCCAAGCACTCATGCTTTGATACCAGATTGAGAGGAGCGAGAAGTGGAGAAGAAATAGAGATCAGATATCTCTCTTATTTTATTATACAAAAGCACGTACAAATATATAGGGAAGAGAAATAACAATACTCCCCAAAATGAAAGGAGAGGTTACAAATAGATAGAGAATAATGGGATATGATTTAAACAAACACTCCTAATAATATATAATTATTTTCTACATAATTTATGCCAACAAAATGGATCTTTGTGAGTAAATGTGCTCAAAATCGGGGTTTTTTTGCAAGCAATATGGAGAGCTACGAGATATGTAAGGTGAATGATCGTGATGAAATATCATTGATTACAATGCTCTGTAAGTTCATGTAAGATTATATAGTGTGGTGATAGTATTTTGAAGAAGATAAGAGAAAATAATGTCAAGAACGCTAGCTCACTGCTCTTGACTAGGTTTACACAGTCTCCAAGAAGTGGTATAGATGGAAACTCAAGTTTGAGTGCTCAAATGATAGAATTTTGGATTGAAATTTTGTACCTTTCATGAAGACTCATGTGGATAAACGATGTGTGAATTAGGGAACCCAAGTATGTGTGAATATCTTTTTATGAATGATAGAGTTGGTGATTTGCTTCATTGGCACAGTGTTGAGGGTTTTAGCTCCCAAAACCCTACCTTCTGGTCTCCTCATGATTTTTCATGATATTGAAGATGTATTATCAGTCTAAGGAGTCCAAAAATGTTATGAAATGTATCATCTATGTCTATGAATGATTTTAAGGAAGTCTGGGTTGTTGTTCACTATGAATACATGTAAAAAGCGCACACTCTACTCCATAGTGGCGAGTTATTAATCCATGAGATAAGTGAAATGTTGTTCCTTCATTTTTTGAGGTGTTCTTAACTCTGAGATGCCCTTTGAAGTGCTTCAAGATAGGTTAGAGTGATTTTTGGTAGTCTTAGCTAAATGTACACTTGCATGGGCTAAAATGTTGCTCTAGTGGAAGAATGAACACCTACAGGTATAGGAGGCAGAGTTGAAGTATCTCAAAACGTATGAAAATGTTATCAAAGGTCTATTTTAAGTTAGAAGGTATAAATCAGTCATCTATCCATGAATTTCAATGAAATTGTGTAATAAAAAGGTCTTAGGCACTTGATGGGGCTTTAAAACTTGTATTTTTCTCAAAATAGCACTCTACTGGCTCGTAGATGCCTATTTTTACATGGAATACATGATAATGAAATCATAAGAGAGTCTCTCAATATTTTACATGAGATTGTTCATGGTGTATATGAATGAAGTGGTGTCTCTTATGGGTGAATTGATCAATCTTGGGCCTTATAATGGGTCTAATCCTCCATATGAAGTCTGTGTTTAAGCTATAGTAACCTGAGACAATATTTTGTATGGAAACAATGGTGCTCAAATTTAAATGGTGATGCTCAATCCTTGGTAGAGTATTTCTCATAGAAAAACTATATGTGAAGTGATATTATTATCAAATATGACCTAATCGGGGGCTATTTAATGAATTTTTACTCTTAATGAGTCAACTGAGACAATGTTACAGTGATATGCAACTGAGAATTTGTTGATCAATGTGAAATTGGGATCTATAAGATAGGGGGAGTGCTTGTTAGAAATATCATGGATTTGTAATGGTGATCAATAGGAAATTCAAGGTGAGAAAGTTGTGTTTACTCCTTATCCATGCTTAAGTTGGTATGTTATTGCTCATCTCAGCTGGAAATGACTAAAGAGGACTGTATAAGTTGCTTAGGACCTTGACAAAGTTGCAAATGTAAATTCAAGGCTTGATAGCAAGTCTAGCTACTCAATTTTGTGCCTATGAGCTAGAGATAAGTGATTTAAACCTGGGAGAGTATTATTTGAATTAGTTTAAGCATGGTTGATCCAGAGGTAAATTTAAAAGTTATCCTAAAATGCACTAAAAGGTCTGTTATGGGAACCTAGTATTGACATAGTTTGATGTTATGTTTGTGGAGCCTATTTTCATGTTAGAGTGTGGTACACCTTCTATTTGTTACACTTGGGTATCTTTATAGTGGTCCCGCTCGCCGATGACCGGTCGGGGGGTTCGGGGTGAAGCCCCCCGATGGATGGGGGCTTGAGGGCGAACCTCAAGCAAATTTTCATGGGTGGTTTATTAACCCATGGGTAATGGGTAACCGTTATGGGCTATTTTTGGCCCATGGTTTTTTCGGTACACATTGTTTTGATACCCATGGTTTTTTGCCCATGGTTTTGATACCCACGGTTTTGCATCAAACTACTTGAGCAATTGTCTATTTATATGGTCTTATGCATATGATAGATGGACAAGAAAATGGATTCTGAGATGTACTTTGAATTCGGTGTGAATTTTGTGGAGTTTGTTGAGCATAGCTCCAAACAGATCTCGAGTATCAGATTGAGAGAGTGGAGGCTTGTAATAAAATATAAGCAAGTGATTCTTGGTGGACGTAGCCCAAATTGGGTGAAACACATTAAATATTTTCTCTCTATGTTGTGTTATTTATTATGCACTTTCATTTGAGATAATGTAATATTTTCGCATATTAGTTTCTACTATTACGATTACGTAAGGGATTATTCCACATATTTTATCTCTTATTTTCTAACATTTGATGAGTCTAAAATATTCCTTTATATGCATATTTAAGGCCTAGAAGTGATGCATTCTTACATAGAATGATGAAGTAATGAATAATTATGGTTATTTTTGAATTTTTGGCATGTTTTAGATATTGTATGGCTTAGATATCAGCCACTACAGTAGCTTCATAGGGGCCAAAATAGGGTACAAGTTGTAAATTGGTGTTTTTGCTCACCTAGGAGGGTTGAATTGATGGTTTTTACCTCTAACAAGGTGAATTTTTTTCTTTATCCTAGTATAATGATGTTTTTCAATTGTTGGAAGTTCTCTTTCGAGGGGGAGATTGTTTCTCGCATGCCTAAATTTAAGGAAAAAATAAGATTTGGTGAGTAAATCAAGAACAAATGGCCTGATTAATACCTTTGGTGGATGTTTCCAAAAAATAGTGAAGGTATGAAGGTGAAGAAGGTGAAAGAGGTAAGTTTAGGTAATCCTTTGTCATTAATGTAAAACGAGGGAGAATTTTAGGGTGTTTTCCATATGTGACGAAGGGGGAGATTGTTGGCATGGTGTCCTAGTAGGTGTTTTCATTGATGCAAAACCACATTAATGAAAAATTGAATGTTGTAGGATGATGTAATAATGATTTATGTGGTGCTAAAATGATGTTTTAGATGACTATCAACTTTTATAGTCGAATTAAGTGATGCATGCTTACTCTTGCAAGCCCGTAAAGGTACCTGGGAGGTGTTGCTTAGGCGTTAGAGTTTTTGGATGATTTGGAAGTATATTGGCATGAATAAAATAAGGTTTTTAGGGTTATTGATCACACACAACAATGGTATAGTGAAGGTACATGGTGTTTCACTTGGTTACAAGTGCTCATTGGGAGCATGTATGATTTCAGAGAGGTGTGACCGAGTGAATTGGAGCCATTTGATCTCATCAAAGCATGAAATCAGGTATTTAAAAAATATGAGTTATTTTTGGGCCTTTTTCAATGGTTTCTTGTTGATTTCTTTCATTGTTTCGGATTTGTCCTAGTTTTAACGGTAAGAATCTAACCCGTAAACAAAGGTAAGTCAAAGTGAATGGAGATATTGAGAAATGGTATTTACATTATGATGATTTTATATGTTATTTTGATGTTTCATACTTATTTCATAAAATATTCATGTGCCTATGATGTTAATTTTGCAAAATTATGACAATTTTGGTGAAGCGAGGTCAGTATATGTGAAAACCAAGCTCAAATTTGAACTTCGATGCTCATTGTGAATAGTGTGATTTTCATGGGACCTTTTGGATTTCAAGGATTTGTATAAAGTGGTTTTATAAGGTTTAAAAAAAATAATGAGGTCATTTCATTGTTAAATTTTTATGAATGATCACAAGAAGGTAAAGAGGTCATAAACACTAGTAAAACCCTAAAGCTAGGAGTAGTTTGCGAAAAGGTAAAGTATAATGACCCAAATTTTATTTCAAGTGAAAATTTGATGATTTGATGTTCTATAATATTGTTTAGTATTTTCATTAAGGTATTTTGAGTATTTTATCATATGTGGGACCAACTTTGAATGTGTAAGATTCAAGAGTTTTAGTTTGAGGAGAAATTTACCAAATGATGTATGGACTAAAATGCCATTGTGGAATCCATTTGAGTTATTATTTATGTACGTGTAAGTTTTAGGACATTTTTATGAATGTTCATGAGGATTTTAGGTCCAAACAAGCTTGATTGGTCAAAGGGAAATTTTGGGATCTCAAATAGTAGGGTTCAATGTTTTGGCTTAATCTTGAGCTACACGTGGATTCCTAAGATTATTATAGTTTTTTTGGAATTATAATTAAGGTATATTTATAGTGATATATTTTTTTCCTCATGATAAGGTAATTTATTATGGTTTCGAGGGAATTCTTTCAAAGAATAAATTTTTGGAAGTTCGGGACTTGACCATTGTTTTTGTGGAAGTTTGATGTTTTTGAAGTATGAAATGGATTAGGTAATCATTCCTATAACCTAGACGGTGAATATGTAGGAATTTAGCATAAAATTAATCCATTTGGAGGCCTTGAATGTTTTTCTAAATGTTTTTATTAGCTAACATTTGGAAACAACTTTTATGGAAGATTGATATGGTGAAAGCAAATGTTGTTGTGGTTTGAAGTGAAGGATGTTTCATTACTTCTAAATTTATTGGAAGTGTTCTGTTATATCTTGAAAGTGCACCTGCAGAGAGATGGTTGCATGTGTTCAAATCTTACAAAATGGATCTCTCTATTTTGTAGATATAACGAAACACCTCAGAAGTCCTGTGGGTATACCTATTATTGAGGTGGGTATACCTATGTGGTGTTTTGAGGGTAAAAAGATGAATGTAAATGATATAAAATAAAAGCTGGGGTGATACACCAAAACTATTGAGGGATTTCACTAAGTACATGTAGAAGTATATGAGAATGGATTTTGATGCACAAACCAATAGTTTTCAGCAGTGAGAATATTAGGGCAAGAAACTTGATGTATTGAGGGAAATATTCACGTAAATACTGATAAGATGAACATGCACACTAATATCATGCAAAAAATACTAAATTTGCAACAGGGTAGAATGATTAACCAGGGGAATTTTACATTCACAAGGATGAACAAGACATACACAAGACTGCAATTTTTTTGGAAAGGCATCATATAGTTCTCATTCAAAAGGCAAAACCAGCAAACTGCTTCAACACTCTTGTATCAAAAATTCCTACCTTGTGCTTTACCAAAGCACACAATATATAGTAAAATTATCCATTCCACCCATCCCTAAAAATATACTAAAAATTATACTCACCCATGCACCCTATTTTATCCTTTATCATGAATAAATAAAGGAATAAAAATAAGCATGCTAATATAATGAGGCATTAATAACCTTTGTTATAAAAATACAACTCATTCAATTGTAGTTGATTGTTCTATTTTAAATAAAGCTTGGGTGAATATTTTTCTAAAATTAAGTAATTGTTTGTTGTGCAAGTCTCCTCCAATGCAAGTGCATGCTTTTTTCCTCTTCTGCATGATGTGACACTTGTAATTTGATCCACTTGTAATGATAAATTTGGCATTTTAAAAATTCTTCCCCTCGACGCACATGCAAAATAATATCCCTATGTAAGTAAAAAATTCATGATCTCCAATACTTCACAAAATATTCACCCAACCACTGTGGGGACCACCTGCATGAATAATTCTCTTGTCCTTTTCTTACTATGTCAGGAACAAACTTTGCAATATACCCCTTAAGAAAGTGGGGACCACATGGCTCATGATGTAAAGGCACTTTCCTTCCATTGGCTATGCCACCTGTACTTGAATTTATCATTCAAGGAAGTTGAGGTAGTTTGATTTGTTTAAGGTAATGTGATTCATTTCGACTTGAAATGGTGTGTAATAGTCTTATATTCTTTGGCCCCCTTCACAATTCATATGGCACATATAATTTGGATAAGACCTTAGTCAAGGTCAAACAATGATCAAGAATAGAATATACTCCTCCATGTGATAAAGGTAATCCTTATCATTTAATATGTTTTTCAGATTTTTGGTTAATCATTCTTTTTCACCTTTTGATTAATCAACATCATGACTATGGACTTGTATAAGGTTAAATGAAAATTATTTAAATACTCGGGGATGGACTCCTCTCCATGGTGACTTGAACCTTAACAGTGTCTCGTGGCAATACGGTTAAACCCGATTGGCATAGGAATTCATGACTTTGACTATGATCATTTATTTCTTGTACCATTTTATATCGCCGTTAATCTTCAAATCCATGATTAGGGTTTACATTTCATAATAAAGATGGTTGGTTGACTATAGGCCATTGATCTTTTTACCTTTGAATGTTGATTATCGATCCTCTGTCTTTAATAAATGTGAACCTACATTGGAGTTGGAAAAGTTTTATGTCATTGATCTTCTATCACCTTTGATATGGGTTGTTGATGCATTACTCGGTAGTTGGCTTGGGTTATCATTTCTGATTATTGGATCATGTACCTTAATATATCCATGGTTGATGAAAACTCTGATAGAGTTAGGTTTGAGAGGTTGAGTTTTGAGTTGGGTAAAAGAAAAAGAAACATAATGTTTGTTCATTATGCATTTTTCCTTCTGCGGGTGAGACCGACAAAATTTCCTCGTGATACCATTTTTCCGGTGATTTTTAGCTCAAACGATCCTCCTCTATACTTTTGGAATTTTGTATTTGATCGTTTGCATGTTCTCGTGTGAAATTTCTCCTTCTTCTTGAGCTCTATGGAATATTATCGACCGACATTCGTGGGATTTGAGTAATGTTTTTGAATAAAATGGTGGCCTTTGATTTTGTTGTTCTTTCGTGCTCAAAACCTATTTCGGTTTGAATGGAATGGGCTCTGCTGTAATTTTATCCTAACTCAATTGCCGTTATTCTTGTGGGTCTTCAATATCTTGAAAGAATGTATATTTTATCTTTAATTTTTTTGTCATCGTGAAGGCAAAAATTAAGTCATTTCTTTAATGAAAGTAACTACTTCATTTGTTTTGTTTAAATATGTATAATCGATATTTTATTTATTTAGATTTTATCCTTTATGTGCACACGACCATTCAGATTGTGAGCTTAGAAAATGATGATGTAAGTCATTCTCGTAGCCATTTTATCACTTGTAAAGGTTTTGGAAACTTCAATAATCCTGATAAGTGTCATGTATCCCTGTTATATTATATTGAAAAGAGTAATAGAACTCTTTCTTTTGGAAATTATTATTTAAACGTCAATTATAGAACCTATATAATATTTCTTTGATATATAGATTTGTGTGACTTATTTTAGTTTGATTACACACAAAAACTTGGTTTCTTGTAATCATGAGCCACTGTGATATCCTTTATCTTTTGAGTGGCCAAGCTTTTGTTTAAACGACTATGGAATTTATTGGAGTTCAAGCACGTATTCTTTTTGAATATCGTATCCTCTGTCTTTAACCATTGGCCACTTGTTATCTCTTAAAAGTGCACCTGCAGAGAGATGGTGCAAGTGTTATAAGCTTTCAAATTTTATCTCTCTTTTGTAGATACAATGGAAACACCTCAGTGCTGTGGGTATACCTATTTTGAGTTGATTCTCCGATATCAAGGTTGGTTCCTTATTGATGTATCCTAAACTAATTTTCGGGGTTTGAGGGTAAAAGAAGACTTTAAAAGGGATTTACAACTGAGGTAATAAACCAAATTTGATTGAGGTCTTTGATTGAGTACATGCACAATTGATATGGGAATGAATTATTGATGCACGTGAACAATAGTTTTTCTACAGAATATTAGAAGCAAAAACTTTTATGTGTTGATGGAAAATATCACAACAATACTACTAACTTAGACATGCACATTAATATCATGCAAAAATCATGAATTTGCAATAGGGTAAGATGATTAATCGGGGAATTTAACATTGAAAGGGATTAATGGAACATACGAAGAAGACTGCAAATAATTGGAAAGGCGAGAAAAATACTTCTCATTCAAAGGGAAAACTCGTAAAATCTGCTTTAGCACTCTTGTGTATAAAAGTCCTCCTTAAAACTCACTTTTTGTGCTTTTCCAAGGCACACAATATATAGCAAAAATTATTTCCCACCCTTCATAAAAATAGGATAAAATTTTACTCGCCCATGCATCTTATTTTATCCTTCATATATTAATAAATAAAATAATAAAAATAAAAACATGCAAATACAAAGAGACATTAATAGCCATCGGTTACAAACTCGACCAATCTGTAGATGACTGTATTCTATTTTTAAGAAAACCATGGGTGAATATTTTGCTAAAAATAATTTTGTCTTGATGAGAAAGTCTCCTTCCTTGTGCATGCATATATGTCTTCTAGTCTATTCCTTTCTTTTGCATCGAGTTTGGGCAATGGATCTTTGTTGTATCATATTCGTTAACTCTGCTTTTCTTAAATTCAAAAAGAGTCATCCATGTGGAACAAATTTTAACTAAAACGGGCCTGGCGACATCCTTCGTATTTTGTGATTTTTATAGAGATTGTGTATTTTTAGAAATTTTGTCCCACCAATCCACTTTCATGCGGGCTCCACACGTGGCTTTACCTAGTTCCGGTGGGGTCGCGGATCAACTTTACTCCTTTTTCAAAACAATGCTTAAAGTTTCAAAGTTAGAAAATACTCCGCGACCCGCATCTCTACGTTTATAATAAAGCTGGGCATGTGTCCTTTTGCATGTCTTAGGAATTATTCTTATACTTTACTCTTTTTTCAAAAGAAAGCTCAAAATTCTAAAATACTTTAGTGATCCGCCTCCCCATTTTTGAATTTTGATATGAGCCTAAAATGTGGCTTTATTTTGTCATCATTGGATTCGTGGGTTACTTTATAACTTTAATCTCTTTCCAAAACAAAAATAAAATCTTCAAAGTACCCTGGCGATTTGCATCCCTACCTTTATAATAAAAAATGAGCACGTATTATTTTGTGGGTTTGCGGATCACTTTTATACTTTTACAGCCTTTAACCATAATGTCTCAAAATGCAAAAAGGACCCACCTCTCCATAACTACTTAATTTATTAATAGCCAATTAGAATTCATCAGGCCACGGGATCAATTTGACTCTCTGCAAATGTAATGAAAAGTGACAAGTTCGCAAATTGACCTTTGCTCCACATCTAAGATTTGACTATCTAATTAGAATTTCATCGGGGCATTGGACCAATTTACTTAACGATCACTTCATTTACATTTTTGACTTGTGGGTGAAGCCTTAGAAGAATTTTATGGGGTCGACAAAATTGTTGAAGATTTTTGAGCTCGGCTCTGTGAGGTTTGTCTTGTTTCTATACCTTCGTACATCTGTATCTTTATTGCTTCTGATCTCTTTTGAGTTTTCTGAGTGAATGGTTGATGCTCATCATTTTTAGGGTAACCCTCGAGCTTGGTTCTCGACTATGAATATGTTTTCTATGTCAAATATCTTCCACTTGAGTTCATATTCCGAATACTAAATAGGTATTCTTATTTTTCTCAAAACTCGCGATCTAAATATTTATTGATGTGGCTATTCGACCTATTCATTTCTTTTGATTCTATAATAATGGATTCTTGAGCGATTGAGAATCACTTCACATCATTTTAAAATCTACATTTCCTAATTCGATTATACTTTTCACTCATTGAGTTTGAATCATGTGTTCGATCCATTTAGTGTTCATCGGTGCTCTTCTTTCAAGCTTAAATCTGCAACTCCGCATTTATTTCATATTTCATTCTTGTATAGAGCCCTTCACTTTGATGTTTGTACCTTTGGCCTCACTCTCCATTCGAGATTTTGGTATCTTCTTCCTTTTTAAGCTTCCTCTAATCATTCTTTATTGTCATGATTTTGTTAATCATGGCTCGAGGATGACATTACTTCCACTTACTGGAGCATTTTTTCACTATTTTCATCTATGTTTTGTTTTATTTGCACTCCTTAGTGAATTTATGTTCATGCCTGTAAGTTGAGATACATACTTGGATAAAATAGTTTTATGTGAAGAAAGGTACTTGGATCTTGAGATTTCATTCTCCAAACTTGGGCTATCATTTTCGCTCTGTTTTTCTTAAGCTGGAATCCTCTCCTCTTACTTTTAAATCCTTTACTTTCCTTTCTCTTCTATGTTCAGATTTACTTTCTCATTGAAAATTCCCTTGTATCAAGGCCACTGTAGTTCCTCTACTATCAGTTTCTAAAGATTTATGAACTTGGTCCTTGAATGTCTTGAATATGATATACCTTTTTTATACGTAGTTTCCCTTTCATTTAGGAAACTATGAATTCATGAATCCAATGCATACTATTCTATTGAAGTGTTGCAATATTTTACTATATCTATAAAATTGTGAATCATGCATCTAATATTAGCTCGAAGCTATACATTGTAGCATTATGTGCACTTGATACTTGCTTCATTTGAAAATTATACTTCTAGAATGGCTGCAATTTGTAAGATCATCTTGAAACTTCATTTTCTTCAGATCTTAAGATATAATGAATGCTCCAAAGTCCTTCGAGTTTAATGTCTAGAAGTATATTTCCATTTCTTTTCTACTTAAATATTGTATTTGATCTTTATTACAACTTTAGTATGCATGCTGGAAAATTGTAAATGTCCATTTTACATGGCGAACCCTGTCAATTTTTAAAAGATTTGTTTCCCATTATGTTTCATATGTAACCTTATCTTTCAAGTTAACTTCAACCTTGAAACGATTTTCATTATTTTTCTCTACATCTAGACATTTTGGATTTTGTTGTCCTATTTTTCCCGTTGACCTGTGCCACTTCGACCATTGACCTTCGACTTCGTTGATTTCCTTTTTCCTATGTATTTTCACCTTTGCACATCCCGCACATCCCGATGCCCCGATTATTATAGACAAAAATCTCCACACTACCCGCATTGAACCGACTTATGGCAATTTGATCAATTGCACTCCACCATCCCGGACACTTTCTCCTCCTTTTCCTTATTCCTTTGTAAATCGACCATTTCAGATTTGTGCATCCCATGCATCCTATGGACCATTTAGGAAAAAAATATCCACTTTTCTGCAATACATTAGAACAAGCCATTTTTATTTTATTTTTTGCATTTTCTCTAACTTATTAGATTTTTCTTGACTTCACTTTTGAGTTGAATTATTCCTTCATATGAATATGTACTTGTGATTTATTCCAATCTTGATTTACCATAAGATAGAAGTCATTGAACTCTATAAACTTTATTTAATAGTGAGGAATTGTGTAAGACATGATTTTATTTTTCTTTCATCGTAACTTTGTACTGCACACTTAAGAGAATAGTTAGAAAATATTTAGGGATTTTGGCCTCTCTTATGTTCCATGGTTTTTATTTTCTTCTCTCTCCTTATTTATGAGTGAGTAAATCGTGTATGCTATTACGAAAAGTACTTTTATCAATTGTGCATAAACTCCCATAGCTTAGGTTCACTTCACCAATGTCATCCATCGTAACAAAGTTTTGAGTTGCCCATTTTTGCACAAGTGTAAAAATTTTCAACACCACCACATGCTTTTAAATTTTAAGCTTGTCTCGAGCCTTATGTGCAAGATTTTATAGCTATACTCGGTCATCAATTGTTCTGTAATTTCTCCTCTTTTCCCTAAATGGTGAGATGAAAATTCTTTGAGTTGATAAGCATTACTTTGCAATGTAATTATGAAAATATTATATTGTGTAAAAATCGCTAGATTTGTCACTTTGAAAAATTATGTCATTCTCAGTAGGTTCTAAGAAAGCTTCCTCTATCATATATCATTTTGATCGTGTGATAGTGTAAGCTCAAACCTTTTAAAAATTGTATTCCCATTCCTTTGTTGTTATTATTGATATTTCCATTAATACCTAATTTGGGTTTGCTTGTTTATTGTTTCTTGTTCAATAATATGTGATGGCATTCATAGTGACATGAGCTTATTTGACACATATCTATATCATGCATACTTTTATTTGTTCTTTACAAACTCTTCTTATATCTGATTTGAGGGTTTGTAACTCTAAAATTGTACTTTAATGGCCATTGGTCCTTGTTGTAGATCATATGAGCTTCTTCTAAAGCTCGGGAAATGTTTTTCTTTTCGTATCAACTGATGGGTCGTCATTCTCAATAGCTATTTTTCATTTCTACTCTCATATCTTTTCATCCAATCTTATCCGGATGAGTGCTTCGATGCATAATATTTCGAGTGTGGTGAAAAATAATTGTACTTTCATGCAAAATAGTAGCTTCCAATTACATGGAATTGTACCTACTTTCACATTAAGTATTGAACTTTGTATAGATTCTCCTTTTGAATGTTTGTTCATAAATGAAATTGATCTCAGTTAGACTCAATTCCATGCTAGGGTAAGTTGTAATACTTGTTTTGGAAAGAGTGGCAAGATTTACTCATTTCATACTTGTCATTGTACTCAAATCCTGATAATATTGATGATCACATTGTACTTTAAGATGAACCCTGCAACTTAGATGAGTTGTTTATGTTTTCAAAAAAATTGTTGTTTGAAGTAGGTTTTTTCATTCATTTTGTATTGTCTTCTTACATGTATTTTACCCGTAGTTTGTTAAATCTTTTTATATTTCGTAGATTTTCCTAAATCGGATATTTGCTTCGAAAAACTTGTTCTTTATAAAATATCATTATCTTGCATCTGCTATCTACCTCTCTTTCAATTTATATTTTGGATTGATCTTTTTAACTTGTAGTTGCACTTGTATTTTGTAGAAGTGATGTAGCACTTTGATTTGTTTTTGTAGTTTTCTAAATATTGAGTTGGTTGTATTGTGAGTTGTAACTCTTCATCATGAATTATATTCTACATCCTTAGTTACACTGTACTGAAAATATTCTTTATCACAAGTGAACTTGAATTTATTTGAATATGTAGCTATTACTACATAATGTATTATCCCTTTCTACATGCTATTTTATTAGTACAACTTTCAAGCATGAATTAGTTTTGAAATTACATGATGCAAATATGTAAAATTTCCATTTTAAATGGTGAAGCCATGTCAAAAATTTCTTAGATTTCCTTTTCCATTCTATTTCAATTGTAATTTTTTCTCATTCCAATTATTAGAATCTGTGACACTAAACTTACATGTCTTTTATGGATTAGTACATCATATCCTTGTATATTTAGACTTTAGTCTGAACTGAAATAAATGTAATTTTTTTATTCAAGTTACATAATGTATCACTTCTTTCTTCTTACCTATATCTACACATTTAGATAAACTAGTTAGAAAACATTAGGATTTTTGGCCTCTCTTTTATTCCATAGTTTTTTCTCTCTCCTTCTTTCTAAGTGAATGAGTCATGTATGCTACTACAGAATAGTGCTTTTATCAATTGTGCCTTTGATCCTCATGTAATTTATACCTCTTGATGTTAGGAGATCCACTTGCACAAAATTAGATAGTATAGGAATATGGATCAACCCTGAGCTCGTGATTGAAAATCTTTCATTTTCTTGTTTTCAAGTACAATCCCATTTGCTAAGAAGTGAGGATGAAGATGGAGCAAAGATTGAGCTCAAAATGCATAAACCGAAATGAAAGAAACCCAAGGAAAAGATGGGTTCTTTCATACTCCTTTACTTTATTTTTCATGCATATGTTCCTCTTACTTCAATAGTTGCAATTTACTTTTGAGTTACATTCCATGGCTTGTGCGGGAACATTTCAAATTCCTTATGAATAAAACATTGAATTCTAAAACTGAGTTGTATACTTATTTTAGATTTTCATATTTTTATAAGGATTGTATAATGAATTAAACAAATCAATAACATAATTGAATGTATTTAATCATAAAGGAAAGAAATTTTAAAATACTTGTACTCTTAGTAATGAAATTTCATACTGATGATAATCAGAATTCATGATTTTTATACCAAAACTTAACACTTCATCTATTCTACACTTCCTTTCTTCATCAAGATAACACATCTATCCTTCAAGACCTTGTGTTCTTTTGTTGAGGATAATCATGAAATTGCATACTATGTGATTTTCTACATTTTGTAATAGCACACATAGCTGCAGATTTCATGTAATCATTAATTAATTAGAAAGACATAATTTTGAACTAAAAGAATCTCCCTAGCTTAGGTTCACTTCACCAATGCCATCCATCGTAACAAAGTTTTGGGTTACCCATTTTTCGCACAAGTGTAAAAATTGTCAACATTGTCTAAAGGTCCTACAATTTATTTTACATGGTCGCATGGCATATTTTTTTAGTACAAGTTATTTTGTGATCAAATGAAGTGTCCAGTGGTGTGAAGGGTGAAGCAAACAACTATTCTATGATTTGTAAAGGGAACTGGGCCTAATAAATGAAATAATTTGATTGGTTGATATTAATTGGAACCATGTATGAATTTTTATTATATTTTAATCATATTTAAAGGGTTTTATGTCATGAAAAATTATGGTACTAATGTTAGGACATTGTTAACATTGTGCCAATGGGGTTTTGAGCCATTTTTGGCACATGAAATGGGGTATTTGGATAGGCTTACTTATACGGGTCACTTGTACATGTTATATTTCAAATTTGAAATTTTTCCTTGATTTATTGGTCGAACCAAATGTAGGAAAAATTTGGGCCTAAGTTTGAAAGATGAAATGCATATAAAAAACATGTTTTGGGTGCTTTTATGAACTAGTGGAGTGTGTGCAAGGTGGAGCGACCTAGGTGGATGTTATTTACAGGTATTGGAGCATGAATTGAGGTTGATTCAAGTTTTTTTCAGGTAAGAAAAATTAGAGAACATGAGAGCAAGGGTTTGATGAATTTTAGAGTGATTGAAGAGTTTTTTTTTGTGAATATTGATCACAAATAGTTTGATTGAAGAAGTTTGAGATAGAAATTTGATCTCCATCGGTTGTGGTAGAAAAAGAGAGATCTAAAAACTATAAGGTGGTTGGAGTGGGTTCTTGATCCTCTTGGGGGTTATATATTTCTTGTGGAGTTGGTGCTTCACAAACTTAGGGTTTGGTGCTCTTTTAAACTAGGGTTAGTGCTCCTTTTTGGGTTGGTGCCTCATTAAATTTAAAAAATATTAATATAATATTCTGTTTGAGTTGATTTTCTTACCTTTGAGGTTTTCCCACTTATATCTCATGTTCTCATTGTGTTGTTGTGATCTCATGATTTCATGCATTGTTAATGGTTTATGGTATGCACACATTAAAAGTTGAATAAGTGGTTATTGTGGTTGTTTGGATATTGTAATTTGAGTTTCATATCTGAATTTTAATTTGAAATTTTTATAAGGATTCATTCACCACCCTCTCAATCCATTGTACTTTTAACAGTTTTGTCTTTTCATCTATAATTTTAGGTTTTTTCATAATTGTGTACACAGTTCGGACTCCAAACTAGGGTATGAATTATTGCAATCCTTATTCTCCATGGAATTCAATTTTGTGAGGCTAAAATAGTGGAGAGAGAATAGAGATTGATATCTCTTATTATTCTATATTATTATCAGAAGCACGATACATATTTATAGGTATATTGAATAAACAATATTCCCCTTAATGGATGGAGAAGATACAAACAAGAAGGAGAGAATAATGTAATAAATAACAACTAATTGAATAATAAGAAAGAGTACATATATTATGCTAACATTCCCCCCTTATTACATTATTCTTACAAATGTGACCCCTGAAAAGTTCAAATTTAACTTTTCCAAGAGATTTTCTAAGAATTTCGCAACCCATGCTTCTCGCAGGATAGTATTGGAGCTAAATGTGATGGTCCAAGACGTGCTCTCGAATGAAATGATAATCAATATAAATATGCTTTGTTATTTCATGAAATAATGGATTCTCGCATGAGCTTCAACACACTCGATTGTCACACTAGAGAATAAGTTAATGTTTTTCAGAATTCCCGTGTCATCCAAAATGTGACATAACCATATCACTTCGAACGTAGCTCCTCATGCGGCATGATATTCTCGCCTCATGGATGAGATAGAAACAACATTTTTCTTCTTGCTTATCCATGAGATAGGTCCATATACAGATGAAAATTATATCTTAAGGTTGAATTCTTGTCATCAATAGATCTCGACATGGTACGAGTCGACGTATCTGTAAGAAGAGTTTATCACTCTTCTTATATTCTAGACCATAATCGATTGTTCATGCATATATCTCGAAACATGATTTTTGCGAGTCTAGTGACATTTCTTTGGCTCCCGCATGAATCTAGAAAGATATCTTATGGCATAACATATATCTGGTCTAGTATATTTCAAATATATGAGCCCTCCGACAAATTGCTTGTAGAGAGTAACATCTACTTGAGGTGAGTCCTAGAATCTTGAAAGTTGCAAGCCTTTCTCCATGGGAGTGGATATAGGTTTACAGTTTGACATTCTATATTTTTCCAAGAGTGTCTTGGCATACTTTATCTGGGAGACAAAAATGTGATGCTCCTTTTTCCATATCTCCAAGCCAAGACAGTAATGTAGTAGCCCCAAATCTGTCATGTCAAAGGTTCTTTTGAGATCATTCATTACAATATCAACCCGATCTTCTAAACTACTAGTGATGACAAGATATTCTATGTATACACAACAAGAATTACAATTTCTTTTCCTACCTTATTTTTATATAAATTTGAATTTGAGCGGATACGAGTGAACCCATGCTAAAAAATGTGATCGTTTATCTTGATATACCCCGCCTTTAGAGCTTGTTTTAGTCCATATAATGATTTCATAAGATGACATACCTTTTTAGTAGGATCTTCATCAAAACTCCTTGAGTTAGGTCATTTACACTTCTTCTTTCAGATCACCATTTAGGGAAGCACTCTTGATGTCCATCTATTGAATTCTCCATCCTTTCTATGTTACAAGTGCGCAAACTACTTTGATGGTCTTGATGTTTACAGTGGGTGCAAAGGTTTCTTCATAGTCGATGCCCTCTTTTTAAGCATATCCTTTTGCTACAAGTAATGCTTTATGTTTTTTGATGAATCCATTTGCCTTATATTTTTTCTTGAAAACCTATTTTTAGCCTATGGGTTTCTTTCTTATAGGTAGATCGACAAGTTCCAATGTCCTATTTTTCATGAGTGAGTCATATTCTGTATCCATGGCTTCCTTCCACCGAGGTTGGATGGGTGCTTCATGATCATTGTATGGGTTAGAGCTATTAATAATTAAACTCATGAGCTGAAGTTATGGCATCTTCCTTGTACAACATACTCTTTTTCATCTACTATCCAAACTCAATCTCCGGTTCATTGTTCATGTAGTGAATCAAAAACTTCTTGTCACCCGACATATGCTTTCTTGGACCAGAGTCAATTAACCAATCTTTCTTCATGAGCTGATAAGTTTGAGACATGAGTATAAGGTTCTTACAACAATGGGCTCATTTTGATGTCTCCCCATCAGATTCGTCATCTTGTTGGGTTGTGAGATGTCCTTCTCGCTTTCTTCAGTGAGGACGTCATTTGGATTTTTGAAAATATTCACTCCGGAAGTGATTTTTGACTCAAATATCCCTAATTCAAGCCATTTTACCATCATTGATTAGTATCATCGAGTGTCGGTTCGCAAATGTGACACCACCTCTTAGAGTTTTGATCTTTCTAATGCTTTTTTGGTTACACTTGATTTGGCTTGAGTGGGGACCCTTCGATTCTTCTAGCCACAGTGATGGCTTTGAGAACATGGATTTATCCTGAGAATCCTCTTGGGCTGAAGTGATGGCCTCTTCTTGCTACACGAAATTCACAAGTTCTTCGAATGCCACTGTTTGTTTAGATACATTCAGTGTCATAACAGATACTCAAAATTGTGAAGGAGTGCTCTCAAACCTGATCGAAACGATAATTTTTTCATCCACTGCTTAACCAAGCCCTAATAACTTTGATTGCATCTCGATCACGTGATGTAAGAACTCCTGCAATTTCTCATCTCGACCCCATAGATAGGGTTTGTAGCTTTAGCTGAAGATAGAAGATCTTAGTCGATAATTGGCTTCATAAATAGTTTCCAACTTGTCCCTGTGCCTCCTTTTGTTTCTCTCGTATTCGAACATGTGGTTACACATCGTCACCGATACTAAGCATTATTAGCATTAAGCCATTGGCACTAGCCATCTCATACTTCATTAATTCATCAAGGTGTTGTGGGAATGGTCACATATCGATGACGATGCCCCATAATCCTTCAAATTGAAGGATTTCTTGCATAATTTACTTTCCGGGATGAAAACTTTTTCCTTTAGGCAACCGAGCATCAAGAGAAGCAACTTCGAGAAGACATTTTAAAAAAACTTTTATTTATTTATTTCAAGAGATATTACAAAATTGAATCAATGATGTGAAGAACTAGCTCATAGATGCTCTCAATACTCATGTGTTGTGAGACAAAAATTTTGGTGGGGCATTCTTCTTTGTCTTCATAGTCAACATCGTACCCGACTTCTAGCTCTTCCCAAACTCACTTTGCTTGGCAGCTAACGCGAAAAGGAAATATTCAAGAAGTCCTCATCAAACTAGCTCGTCAAAGACTATAATTTCAATGTTCCAAATCTTGTTTAGAAAATAAAAGTAGAACCTGGAGCTCTCGGGATCTTCTACATGATGTTTTATGGCTTGTGAGTTGATGTTGCAGCAGCTTTCAAATTTGCCTCAATTTTGTCAATCATGCTCATCATTTACCGTTGGCTATTAGAGAGATGCTTCAATTCCGTGTTGTAGAGGCTTCTTAACTGGGTAATAAATAGCCTTGTTTTTTAAATTTTAGGCTATATGAAGCCAAATTTACATCTCCTTATGCCGCTCTACCTCTTCACGTAGTTCTCCTATTTTTGAGTTTCCTCCAAGCAAACCTGTAAAGAATAACACTTCTAGAAAATGGTGAAATACTCCTTAGCATACAATCCCATGTATCGATTAGTCTCCAATTCAACGTTTCACCTTAAATGATGTGGAAAGGGAAGAGAGAATTTTATGGCTCCACGCAACTTCTAGTCTATTCCCCTTCCACATAGGTGTGCAAAACTTCATGAAAGTGAATAATCAAGAACTTTATTGTAGTCATTCAAGATGCCACATGTTTTATGTTGAGGGATTTTAACCATTCACGCAGTAGCTGGTCTGCTCCTCCATGCAGCAAAGCAAGTAAAAACTCAAAATTCACGTTATTTACATGCAAGTCTTCATGTAATTACATGTAGGCTGCTCCTCTACAATTCTTCCATCCACAGCAGGATAATGAATCTTCCTTCACGTAGCAAAAATAAGTTTCATTCCAAAATTCCACGTAGATTTATATGTCCACACAAGTTTTACAAAGAATGTGGTTTTCAAAATTAATTTGCTGGGAAATACACCTCCACCTAGCTTGTAGATTAGGCCAAACTCAAGAGAACTAGTCACTTAAATTAACATGAACGCAACAATTCTTGGTCTCTCTTCTAAACGTATAGGTCAGAGTTGTTTGCCCCTTCAAACATAAGCTCGATACTAGATTGTGAGGCTGAAACAATGGAAAGATAATAGAGATTGATATCTCTTATTATTCTATATTATTATCATAAGCACGGTACATATTTATAGGTATATTGAATAAACAATATTCCCCTGAATGGATGGAGAAGATACAAACAAGAAGGAGAGAATAATGGAATAGATAACAACTAGTCTAATAATAAGAAAGCATACGTAGATTATGCTAACAAATTTATACTACAATTTCAATAATATTAGGGAATGAATCTCCTTCCACCATTATCATATCAAGACAATTTGGTTTCTATTTAGTAGTGCATCACTTGTAAAGTAAGTACATGGCGAAATTTATTCCTTTTCCACTATGTATAGCTATTTAGAAATTTTTCCTTATATCTAATTTTAGCTATGTTTTCTTTGGGGTTATGGAAGGTATAAAGGATGCTAACTTAGTCATAGGAATTTATTTTTTCCTCTTATAATTAAAGCGAATATATTGATGTTGAAGAATAACTTTGATATTAATTGGTCTTCTTCTTTATTTTGTTGTTTCAACATTTAATTCTTCATTATTTCTCCTCATGATTTTGTATTCAGTTACATGTAAAGAAAATTCTAGTTTCTCTATTAGCACATTTGGCGACTTATATACAACAATCCTTTGGAAAAGTTCAAGAATGCAACATCTTCAAGCATGAGTGTTTCTACCTCACCATATAACTTGGTATATTTCTACATTTTTAACATATTGTTCATTTCATTATTATGAAAATGTAACTATTTCATGTAATACTATATATTGATGTAATATTTAATCCTTTATCATGGAAATTGACTACACTCTTTTTTGTAGGCTTCATCATGTATTACAAAACATAAAGCATAATGGGATATTGCAAAAGAAATTTTTGTATGAATATAGATATAATTTAGTTTAAGCATGTAATTTTCATTTCTTGATTAAAGAAGGGGAAAATTTAGATGATAAAAATTTAAAATGCACTTCTTAACATTGTTATTTTTTACAACTTGTCTCGCTAACATGAATAAAAATTTTGATTCCCACTTAACACATTCAAAGGCCTCTTCTTGTCCTTGTTTATCCTTGTGTACTCAAATGTTGTCAAAATCAAAGGAAACAATGGATAAAATCCATATAGAAATATAAAGTAAAAAATTTTAAACTACTAATTTTTTTTTTTCCCAACAAAGGTTGTATAGTTTTGTTAGGAAAGAAATATAGTCTTTAATAATTTGTACAATCTTGGAGTGACATGTCTTCAAACTTTTCTCTCAAAATTATAGTATTTTTTTATATCACATAATCTCTACGTTTTACTTTCATTTATAAATCATATATGAGACCCTATATAAACAAGAAAAAATGTCTTAATTTCCAACTAGAATATCATATGGCAAAGTACACTTGGACAGTGACATAAAACACTTGCAAAAGGTACCCAATGATCCCTAATTATTTTAATAACAAATCCAAATTTATGAGGAATGAAATATAATTAGGTATGAATCTTCTTACTAGGTTAAGAGAGTAATTTGCACCATATCCAAGTGCTCAAATATACCTTCCCCATGTTTTTAAGAAAAAGAAAACTTAACTTAATAATTTTTAAAGGTTGTTTTTGAATCTTTTTCGTTAGAAAAGATATAACATATTACGTTGTGAATGACATGCATTTTGACTCCTCTTAGGAGTAGTGACAATGTCAAAATTTTATAGGATACCGACAACCCGTGTAATGTGTATGTTGTAGTAATTTTCATCCATATCAAGGTCCTAAGATGACAATCAAAGTATTTAGAGAGCTTATCGTGAATATTGAAAACTAGTGTTTGAGAATAATATAGATTTTATGAAAATTGAAAGTGTGTAAGCGTTTTATAGACTATACCTATGAAGGTCTTGGACCATATAGAGTGGTCAAGATTTTAATTTATGACATTTGAATATTTGAATTATCCTGGACCTATGTTATTCCTAATCATAGTATATGGGACAAACCTTTTTAAAGTTTATAGCACCTTGTTCCTATCGTGGATCTTCAAAAACCTTCTAGGATCAACACCGATTAGAAAAGTACACTAATACATTTTTATCTCCAAGTTCATATATTTTTTATCATATCATTGAAAGTATAAAATCAATATTTCTATTTAACTAAATCCAATCCATTGGAGGTTAATTAATCTTA
This sequence comes from Taxus wallichiana var. yunnanensis, assembly GCA_018340775.1. Taxonomy (NCBI): domain Eukaryota; kingdom Viridiplantae; phylum Streptophyta; class Pinopsida; order Cupressales; family Taxaceae; genus Taxus; species Taxus wallichiana. Next base: position 707,127,535 of record CM031240.1, read on the forward strand.
TTATCCACCTATTACTAACCCTTACATGGTTTAGTACACTAAATCAATAAAATAAGTTATGTTTCAAGTTAAATCTAATTAGCATGTAAAACACATCATGATAGACATATCTTGACCCCATTTTATAAATTAGGAAACACAATAAAAAAGAGATAGGATTCCACCATTCCCATGCAATGTAATACAAAACTAAATAGAATCAAAAATTTGATGTTGGATAAAGAAGAAGCATGCCCCCAATATTATTTAAACTCTACTACAAATTGAATTACATGGTTAACAATGAGTGAAGTAACTCATCCCCCTGTACTAGTATCAAATGTGTGAACTCGAGTCTGAAATTGTGTAGAAAATGATATTAAATTTGTAAAATAAAAATTAAGTGAATTTTATATAATTCCCCATAGGATAAAATATGTGCAAGGTAAAGACCATACGTATGTCCCTTCTTAGACTGTATATATTTTAACGTGTGTATGTTTTTTTGAATATATATTCTATTATAGATTTATAAGTACTTATACCTTGTTTGTAGATGAATAATTTCATACAATACTTATTGTGTTTGTTTTAAGTTTAATATACACCTACATTAATTGCCTCATTTGGCACATGTGTAAAAACTTTGTTGAGCGGTCAACCCAAAATAAAATATGTGTTCAAATGCATGTTATTGCTGAGAAAATGTAAAGGATTTTTTTATGTTTGAGAGGTGATCACCTTGAATAATGTGTACCTACAAAAGGGAATTTGTTTTCACATGGTACAAGTCACAGCTTATAATAAAATAATTGATATTAAAAAATTAAAACCATATAGAATAAGAATAATCCAAATGCATGGAAGTAAATCAATATTTATATTATATGTAAGATATAGGAATACAATGTCATGGAAAGGGTGTAATACTACAAATATGAGGCACCCATGATTTCAAAAGACAATAAAGGTCCATATGCCTACAAACAAGATCAATCTATAGAAAACAAGATATGATAGATGCCACAAAAATGGGACACCCATAGTTTCAAAATAAAATCAAACCAGATATGATAAAAAAGAAAACAACAAAATAATAATACACACATAAGTAATTACGAATGGAATAAGATTGTTAAAATATGATAATATACTACATTAATCAATGTACATACAATATGTGAGCAATATATGTCAAATATGAATAGGACACATGTGTTAGTCCTAGTAGTAAAAATATAATGTATATATAATAGTTTTTATCAAGCATATTAAATAAGTAAAAGGGATATACTAAGAACAACATCAACTAAATCTAGGTTAAAATATATTCCCTAGGATGATTAGGGATTTTAGGTAAAGGGGTGGGCCAACACCTATCATTGTGTAATGTTTTATGTGTTTCCTTAGATAAGCCTTTAAAATTCCATATTCCAAGACCAGCTTTTTACTCTATGACAAGATTAAATTGTTTTCACTTAATATTAATTTTATTACAAATATATATATATATATATATATATATATATATATATATATATATATATATAGACTTAAAGATATGTTTTCATCACATGTCTCAATTATTTTATATATCTTATATGTCTTCATGAATCATCAATATAAATTTATGTTTGGTGGTAGTATATGTAAATGTACGGACTTTTCTAGTAAAGCACAAGAATCACTCAACTAAGTGTAAGAATCACACAACATACTACATGATTTACCCACTTACCATAAAATTTGTAAAAATAATAATTACCTAGTCATCAACAAGTCCATCATGGAATTTGATATGCTTAGGTGGAAATATTTTAATTTTATATAAATATCATTGATTATTACTTGGTTTAAATTCAATTCATTAAATATATAATTAACACTAACTAGTCCTTTTCTTATGGAATCCTCTCTTATGAGGAATGTGATTACTTTAGTCCATCTAATCTTCCAAGGATCTCGATATCTAGTCAAGTATTTTTTACATAATGTAATGCCCACATAAAACAACCCACTTGAGACCCAAGAACAACCTAAGATTAGTTAAGAAAAATTATTGAATATTTATTTTTTTGTTTAAGAGTGTCAACAATTAGATTAGAAGGCAATAGTTATCACAAAAATATTCAAGACCAACTAGAATTAATAGCTTAGATAATCTCCCCTACAACTATTATTGAAAAGGACAAGGTTAAAACATGGGGTTAGAATAACCACTTAGGTTTGGAGGGAAATTTCTCACTAACCCACTCTCTAACAGGCTTAAAAGATTCAACTTGATGTTTATTAAAATTAAAGCACTCAAAACTTTCTGAAACATTTATAGGAAATTTTCTCACCTTTCCAATGATAATAAGTCCTCCTAACTCCTTATATTTTTCAAGTTATGGGCCGGCAGACTTTGGGAGGAAAATTTTCCCAAGGGTGAGTCCGCGGGCCTAGGGAGGAAAATTTTCCCATGCGCGGGCCGGCAGAGCGGGAAGAGATTTGGCGCATTTTCCCTTTTTGAGGAAAAAGTGCAATTTGCCTCCATGCGCCCGTGAGCCCGAAGAGGACACGTTTTTCCCTCCGATTCGTCAAATGGGAACAAGGGTGACAGAAACTTATGAATTTTAGACTTTAGAGTTTAAAAATGCAAAGGACTAGAATTTACGCGCGCCTCCGCCAAACCCAAATGATGCCATGTGTTATGATCTCATTGGTCGCAGTTGATGGGGTAGTCAAGAAATTTTATGATTTAGGATTTTAAGGGAATAAAAGTTTGAAATTAAAAAAACATAATGCACCTCCGACGACGCCCAAAATACCACGTGTCAAGCTCGATTGGGTACGGGTCAGCGGTCCGTCTGGGTAACTTAGAATTTTTTTGGTTTTTAAAGGAAAAAGGTTTAAAGTTAGAATAATCCCCATGCCCCCATCAACGTCAAAAATGCCATGTGGCAAAGACAGATTGGCTATGGGTCAGCGAGAATGTGGAGGAATATAGAAAGAATTCCCAAAGAAATTCTAAAAACACTAAGTTAAAAAGGAGTCTTGTCGCTCTGCCGATGACTCGTGATGCCACATGGCAACACCCGATTGTGTGCGGACCGGAGAAGGGATGTAGAGGAACTGAGAAAATTTTCTCCCAAATTTTTGAAAAATGTTAAGGGTGAAAAACTTTCCCCAACGCTGTCGTTGCCTCATGAGGCCATGTGGCGCCTTCGATTGGTCATGGGCTAGAGGTGATGTGGGGAAAATTTAGAAATTTTTCCAAAGAAATTTTTAAAGGTTAAGTTCATTGTCTCAGCGCACGTGGCCACCAAAGAAAACCAAAGGGAATTTTGGGGCTAAGGAAATGGAGTGGGGAAATTTTTCCAAAATTTCTTTGACTGTTAGATTTTTTAATTTTTTTGTTTGTGGCCAAAATGAAGTAAAACTTCAAATGGTCATAAATTTCAAAATAAATATCCATTTTGGGAAAAAGAGGACTTTTTGAAATCTCTCAATGCCCTCTTTGCACGTAAAATTTTAATTTTATATTTCGATAATGCTAAAGGGTTCAAAATTGAGAAAACATTCGCAGTGCTCTTTTAAGAAAGACCGATAACTTTAACTAATAAATTTTTTGGTTCAAATTTGTCATTTTTCCTTCTTTAACATGTCAAACAGACATGGATGTTCTCATTAGGAATATTTTAGGATAGATTGCAAGTGTGAATTTGTTGGATTGAATTGCATTTTGAAATTACCAGTTTTTATACAGCAAAAGGCCTGCAGTTTGCCTTGGCTTGATTTGAGAGTTTCTTTTTTTAAAGACATTTTCCTAAGTGCGTTTACATTGTTGGAATAATTTTGACCTCGTTAAGCCCTAATGATTATTTCGTTTGTATTTTATCTAGCATCGTGGTTGTTTGAACATTTGATAAAGGAATTTTGTAAGTATACGGTGAAGTAAAAGAAGTTTATACATTTCCAAAACAGAGATTAAACTATTCTCTTTTTTTTTTGCCATGCAATGAAATATTAAATTCATTCCCTTCTAGTCTTAAATCATTTTCTTCCTTTCAATCAAACAATAAAACAAAAATGCATCTTTCTATTCTTTTTCCAAAAACAAGGCAGAGTAACACATTTTCTTCCCACGTGTTTCACTTTTCAAATTTCCAACAAAGATTTCATATTGTATAACAAACACAAATTTCCAAAGGAAATAAAATCATATGAAATAGGCAAAACATTTCTATTAATTCAATGAAGCTCTTACAACTTCCTTTCCATTTAATTTCAAAATACAACATATAACTAAGTATCATTCTTTAACATTCTTTCCAAAAACAAAAATTATAGTACAACTGTTTTACATTTTGAATTGAAACTTTCATTATCAATACAAAGTATCTTTCAATTGAAATTATTATACAGATCATCCACTTTAAAGTGGCAAAGGTTACAATGAACTTAATCTCAAGAAGGGACTGTCAAACTATTTGTCTTCGTTTCTCAAGAACAACAACATGTAGTTTTCTTCATTCTTCAAATTTGATCACAACAAAGGTAAGGGAAAGGAAATGCTCTCCACCAAACCAAAAATATCCAATGAAAAGGATAACCCATCATTCTTCATTATCCCCTGAGCCTCAACCATACAACAATAAAAGATGTGATTCAACTCATGGCAACAAGGCTTCCCAGTAACACACAAGTACCATTTCACATTAAAAACACATTCCAACAAGGAATGTAGTTTTGCAACTACATTTGAACATGAAAATCAAAACCGAGGCTTCATCAACAAGCCAAAGGAGTAAGCAACTATGTGGATGTTACTTATGCCTCCTAATGGGAAAATGGGTATCACCACCTATTTTCAAACCTCCAAAAACATATATACATATCATTTCAATCCCTGACATAACCTCATGCATCCCCAAGTACCCTTATTCCTCCCATTTCTTATGCCTCCCAACCTCTTATGGCACCCCATAATGAGTAAAGAAATGCAAGCTATTTCTTTGTAAGGTGGAACCCAAATCCCAACTCCCTCCACACCGATACCTCCCTAAAACACACTTGTGCCTCCCATAAAATAAACCCCATAGCATTCTCCTATACCATTCCTAGGTCTAATACCCAACAACCCACGAAAAAAAAAAAAAATCACACAACAACATTTACATTCATAAAAGAAGGACATTTCAAGAGCCAAGCTCTTACCTCTACATGATGGAGTTGTTCAAATTCCAAAACAACAAACTTGAATCCAATGCAAGTAGTCCAAAACAGCCAAAACACAAAAGTGCAACAATCTTCAAATTATCCAAAGGAAATAGCTCCAATCCATAGAAAAATCGTCTCAAATAAGTCTCCCAAAAGTTCAAAACCCAAAATAAGGCAAGGAATTCAAATTTTATAGAAGAGGGAAGAGGAGAGGGTGAGGTGGAGCCATGTAGGATGCCACATCACACATCCTCAACCCCAACACAAGTTCAACTTCATTCTCCAATGCATAATAAATAAAATGATAGATTTACTTACACACTCCAAAACAAACCCACACCCCAAAAGGACTGAATTTAAAACATGTAAGAAAAGTGCAATTAAAACTTACAATTAGTCATTTCAAAATGCATAAAGAAGGTCTAAATTTAACCCTCCAACCATAGGTATGGTTGGTAATTAAATTTAAGAGGTATGGGACAAGTTTAACTTGTCCCACAAGCCTCCAAATTCAGCCTTTAAGGTAAAATTCGAATTTCCAAGAAGGTGGAGTGCTTCACACTCAGAAGTTTACTTGCACGTCACTTAAAAAGTCACTTACACATTCTTACAACATTAAATTTAAGAGCCAAAAACTTCAATAATTACTTTCTTATGACATATTTGATTTGTTTATTTTAACAACATGGTTATTCACAACATTAACACAACATATAATAACTAATGAAAGGGGTAAAGCACCACAAAATAAACACATGCAAACATTAATAAAAAGAAACCACATTAATAATTACATATAACCCCTTGGTCACATTCAAAGGAAGTCCCCCATGGGAATCCCTAACAAAATACAAACACACACAACAATACAAGTTGCCATGGTGACCCTGTTGAATTCATCTAGAATTCCAATATGGTTGGTCTCCAATCCCCCGATATTGTTGTGATATTTTAACCTGCAAAACACAAATACCTCCTTCGGCCTCGTGGCCATATCAGAACATCCAAAATGATATAAATAAAATCTCAAATCATCTAGATATATTTATCACAACAACATCAAGAAATCAACATTATCATTTTCAATTTAATTAAAAACTATATCATCATCCAATAATTTCCATACTAGATCTACTCACAATATCCAATATCACATGTTTGAACAACATCCATAATATATCCATGTCAATTAGTATATCATCATCCACATATAAAATGTCTCTAATAATCATCATGAATCATAACCTGAATCAAGATTAACAATACTCCATGGTCTAACATCTAACATCATACTAAATCAAAACCATAATAATGTCCGTAATATAATCGTGAGTATCAAGATCAAGATCAATGGTGTCAACAGAAGTGGGAACTACAATCCCCTCCCCTTATACTCAACTTCCTCTTAGAAGTCACTGAACAAATGTGGAAACTAAACTCGTAATAATGTAGCATCCTCCAAAGTAGTTGTAGTTCGTATCTTCCCACCGCACCTGCACTCCTGATCAATCTCTACCTCGAAGGGCCGTGGTCCCGTGATTGATAATGTGAAAATCTCCACCATCACCGGACGTTGATCCTACACCCGTAATTAGGTCCAATCTAGCACATGAGCAGGATCTGCGCAATATGTATCCTAAGAACATAAATATAAAAAAATCATGTATGTGAGAAAAGCTAGGTGGCAATGCTAGATGGTAAGCCAAAGGGCGATACGCCCAAGATCTCAAAAGGACCAATGAATCAAGGAGCTAACTTAAAACCTTTTCCATAATAGATAGGGATCTTATGTGTCCCGACACGAAGGAACACCTTCATTCCCACATAAAATTACGCCTCACCCTATGCTAATATGTGTACTTCTTATACCTATCCCGTGCCTCCCGTAGTCTCTATTTGATCATCACTACTGTTACTCCATGTCGTGCAAAAGAGCTGGTCCAAGAGATACCCTATCCTCCAACCTATCCCACCTAAGGGGTGTCCTACACTCTCTACCATACAAATCTTGAAAAGGAGCCATGCCTATAAAACTCTAAAACTATTATTGTAGGAAAAATCCACCAAAAATAGGTACTCCTCCCATCTACGCCCGATGATCCATCATGTACATCCCGAGCATGTCCTATAAAATATGATTCACCCTCTGGCCTCTGGTCCATCAATCTCAAAGCATGATAAGATGTGATGAAATTAATCCTCATCCCGAGGGCATGTTGAATGGTAGTCCGTAAATGGGAAGTGTATAAAGGATCGTGGTCACAAATAATATCTCGTAGAATCTCCGTGCAACCTAAAATCTCATCCAGATAAACACATGCCACCGCACTAGTGTATAATTTATCTTCACTAGAGAAAAGTGAGCCACTTTTTTCAATTTATCAACTATGACCATGATGGCATCATGGTGATATATCAACATTGGTAGCCTAACTATAAAGTCCATGGAAATTATGTCCCACTTACACTGGTATAGCATGAGGAAAGAGAATCCCAACTCGATGCCGATGCTTGGCCTTCACTTTCTAGAACTCTAAACAAAGCATGACACAAACTAAGCCATGTCTCTATGAAATCCTCTCCAAAGATACAATAGTCTCAAGGGAGCATGCATCTTCTTCACCCCAGATAGGCTGAATAGGGTGCACGATGTGCCCTCGTCAAGATGTCCCGCCTCAAGCCTCGATCTCTGGGAATATAAATCTGACCTATGTTCTTGAGAAGACCATCTTCCTCTAGTGATAAAGCATCAAACTTCCCCTCGACGGTATCTCGAGACTCGATCTCTGCTCGAAATGTAATGTAGAAGCTATCAAGAGGAACCTACTAAAGAATCCTTGTCTACAAATTTGTGCCCACCGAAGTGGCCATACTCACATGTCTCCTTCTCGCCGAGAGCATCTGTAACCACATTCTCCTTCCCCTTCACATGATCTATCTTCATGTCATACTCACAAAGCAACTCCACCCAATGCTGCTAACGAGTTTTTAGATTGGGCTATGTGAAGAGGTGGCCAAGACTCAAGTGATTTGTCCTGAGTGTGAATCTCCCGCCAAGAAGAAAGTGCCTCTATTAAACAAAGGCATGCAGAATTTCCATAAGCTCAAGATCATGAGTTGGATAACTAAGCTCATAATATTTGAGTTTTCAAGACTCAAAGGCCACTACTCTTCCTCCCGCATCAACACACCTCCAAGGTCTACCAATGAAGCATCTGTGCATACAAATAACTCACCATGTGGATCCAACAATGCAATAATAGGTGTTGTAGTGAGACATTCCTCAAGTTCCCTAAAAGCCTACTCACATCTTTCGATGAAACAAAATTCTTCCCTTTCCATTGAAAGGAAGTTATGGGGTGCGCAATCCGAGAGAAGTCCTAAAAAAATCTCCCGTAGTAACCTAATAATCCCATGAAGATCCGCACCTCGTCATGCATAGTAGTGGGTGGCCAATCCATAATGGATTTAATATTGGAAGGATCGATTGTGATAACTTCCCCTAGAAATCACTTGACCTATGTATTGTACTCGACTTAAAGAAAGAACACTTCTCCAACTTCTTGTAAAGCTACTACTCACGAAGACATCAAGAACCCGACTAACGTGCCCCTCATGCTCCTCACACATACCGAGTAAATAAGAATGTCATCAAGGAAGATGAGAACAAAGAGATCTAAGAATGTCCTAAATACCCCATTCATAAAACTCATAAGCATTGCGGGGACATTAGTCAAACCAAAAGGCACAACTGTGAACTCATTGTGCCCATATCTCATACAAAAGGTTGTCTTATGAATGTCTTCCTCCATAACCATCAACTCGATGATAGGTGACTTAAGATCAATCTTAGAGAAACTGTGTATCCCTTCATCCGATCAAATAAGTCATCAATACGCAGAAGGGGATAACAATTCTTGATCGTTAACTTATTTATCTTGCGTTAATCAATACACAACCACAAGGATACATCCTTCTTCTTCACAAAATCACTAGTGAACCCCAAGGGATACACTAGGATGGATAAGGCCTTTCTCTAGAATTCCCTCTAGCTGTAACTTGAGCTCACAGAGCTCTAGGGTGGTCATCTCGATAAGGTGCTCATGAGATAGGATATTTTACCGAACCAAATCTATATAAAAATCAATCTCACGTGGGGTGGCATCCCCAGTAGCTCCCTGGAAAGACATATGCAAACTCTCTAAAAATGAGATGATCATCTAGTGATGGTCCACTAGACCCATCCTCTAACTCGTTAGTGAATGTAACAACATACATCTAACAACCTCGTCACACACACCTCTTAATCTGCATAGAAAAGATGGTGTGAATATAAATGGGTTTCGGCCCCGAAATCACCGACTCAAATCCTAGGTCACTCGCATAATATATTGTCTTGTGATAACAATCCATCCCCCGGCCCTATGTGTGAATAACCAATCCATACCTAAGATGACTCCATATGATCCCAAAGGAAGGATATGGAGATCTAAAGTAGTAGTGAAATGTCCCAATTCCACAACACACTCCTTAACTAAGAAGTCTATATAGATCTTGGCTCCCAAAGCCATCTCAATGTCCCAAAATGACCTTGCCTAACTACCACTAGCTTGTATCACTCTACTAAATATGTCGTAATAAAGAATTAGAAGATCCAGAGTCAAACAAAATGGAGGTAGGAATACCCCCAATGCTACTTGTAGTCTCAATAACTATGCTCGTGCATGGCCTAGTGATTCTCAACCACTACATAAATCTTGTGGCTACGTCCCATGTCTCCAATAGTATTCTCAGAGATCTATTTCTTACCCTTGTTATTAGGGTTCTATGAGCGCCTCTCCAAATGTTTTTGGTAACACCACAACCAAAACAACCACCTTATCCTCTCACCGTGTGAAGCAGTCCGACCAGTACTCTCCAAGTCCTGTGGTGTGGATCCGGATATCTAGCTACGGTTTGATTGTCTCTACTAGCGAGCTCCTGCGAAGTGAGCTCTATGGGCACCCTATATCTTGATGGGACCCCTAGGAGGAGGGCCCATACTCGAACCCTCTCTACATCAAAATTTTGAGGAGGTATATAAGATGGGTGGGACTACGCTCATCGGGTGCTATGGTCCGAAATAGCACTATGTTGAACCCTCGTCCACCATGAGGAGGAGGTACCGACCCCTCGATCTATTTTCGTGCATCTATCAGATGTGGGTCCGTGACTGGTCTCTATCCCGCCGGGTCTTTCCCGAGTCTCCTCTACTATGTAGGCCTTCTCAACAACCTCTCGCAAGCGTTTGTGGGCAATGTATCCCCAATACACCTCCAACGTCAAGATTTTCACCCCGGATGAATGTGTGGATCCACATCTACTCATCATGCATTTACCCAACATACTAGAGTAGATCCAAAATCTACTCTCATACTCTGCTACTATGAGGATGCCTTTAGGAGGTCATGAAACTTGTCTATCAACTTATGTATGAATCTCAAAGTGACAAATATCCGGTCCTAAAATGCTCCTTAAAGAACTCCTGTGTAACGGTCTCAAAATCAACAAGGAGATTCTCCTCCTCTATCCTCCAAAGATATTTATGTTCCATCTCTCATTAGATGGATCACAACATGAGCTTTTGTGTTGCTAGAAAAGGATAGAGCTTGAAGAAAATGCTCAAGCTCACTAACAAGGCCTCTAGCATGCTCATCCCTAATTCTAGGGCTCCAATACATCTCTCTCGTGTCCTAAAACTTTTTCACCATGTCCCCGGTGGAACCTCTACTCGGGCTAACTCTAAATGGAAGTTCTCTCCCCATGATTCTCACTAGGTGGAGGAGTTGTATTTCCCTCAATTGAAATTACTCTAACATGTCTAGCTGCATTCCCTCCTACGATGCTCCACCTAACGCGACATTAACATCCCGAAGAGACCTGTAAAATCTGTTGTAGGATGGTTCATATAACATGATCCAGAGAGATTGTATGTCTAAGTATATGTGAAAAGACTCCTCAACTTGTTTGTGCCTCCTACAGAGAACAAAATGAGAGTTAGTTCAATATTCAAGGTCTTACTTAGTTTCCATGATTACAAAAAGCAATTTCCAACCCAACTATTTTCTAGATTTAAAAATGTGTTAGGTGCAACATTGCACTAGGTTAAAATTTCATGTCTCAAGTTTTACTAGTGTGCCCAATGATCCAATATTTTGAATCACTGATCTGATACCAAGTGTAATGCCCATTTAAAAATACCCACTTGAGACCCAAGAACAACCTAGGATTAGTTAGGAAAAATTATGGAATAATTTTTTTTTGGTTAAGAGTGTCAACAACCAGATTACAAGGCAGTAGTTATCACAAACAAGATTCAAGACCAACTAGAATTAATAGCTTAGAGATTTTCCCCTACAACTATTATTGACAAAGAAAAAGGTCAAAACATGGGGTTAGAATAACCACTTATGTTGGGAGGGAAAATTTCCCACTAACCCACTCTCTAACAGGATTAAAAGATTCAACTTGATTTTTATTAAAATTAAAGCACTCAAAACTTCCCTAAATCATTCCCATTAGATAGGAAATTTCCTCACCTTTCCAATGATATAAAGAAGTCCTCCTAACTCCTTATATTTTTCAAGTTATGGGCCGGTGGACTTTGGAAGGAAAATTTTCCCAAGGGTGAGTCCACAGCCTAGGGAGGAAAATTTTCTCATGTGCGAGCCGGTGAAGCGGTGTAAACATTCAATGCATTTTCCCTTTCGAGGCAAAAGCGTGATTTTCCTCTACACACCCATGAGCCTAAAGAGGACACGTGCCCCCCGATACGTTGTGGGGAACAAAGACTTGTGGGGAAACTTATGAATTTTAGACATTAGAGTTTAAAAATGCAAAGGGGAGAATTTACACACACCTCCCTTGAACCCAAATGATGCCACATGTCATGATCTCATTGGTCACGGGTCGATAGGGCGTTGGAGAGATTTTAGGATTTAAGATTTTAAGGGAAGAAAATTTTAAAATTAAAAAATGTTTCGCACCTCCGATGATGCCCAAAATGCCACGTGTCAAGCTTTGATTGGGTGCAGGTCATGGCGGGTGTCAGAGAAACTTAGAATTTTTTTGTTTAAAAGGAAAAATATTTAAAGTTAGAATAATCCATGTGCCTCATTGACACCCAAAATACCATGTGGTAGCACGTTATTGGTTGCGGGCTGGAAGGAATGTAGAGGAATATAGAAAAATTTCCTAGAAAATTCAAAAACACTAAGTTAAAAAGGAGTGCGGTCCTCCACCAACACCTTTTGATGCCACGCAGAAGTAGCACCGATTGGCTACAAGTCAGCAAGGATGTAGAGGAACTTACAAATTTTTCTCCAAAATATTTGAAACTGCTCGGGGGTGAAAAAGTTTCCGCAACTTCATCGCTTCCTCATGAGGCCATGTGGTAGCTTCGATGGTCACTGCAGGATATAGGAGATGCGGGAAAATTTGGAAATTTTCCAAATTAATTTTTAAAGGATAACTTCATTGTCTCGGGAATTTGTGGCAGCGGGTCTCAGCAAAAATTTTCAAAATTTTCATTGATGACATTAGAATTTTTTTGTTTGTTTGTGGCCAAAATGATGTAAAATTTCAAATGGTCATAACTTGCGATAGAAATCAGTTTTAGGAAAAAAGACTTTTGGGAATCTTTGGATGCCCCTTTCTTTGCAGAAAAACTTTTAATTTTAGATTTGAAGAATGTTTATGGGGTCAAATTTGAGAAAACGTTCGTAGGTTTTAAGAAAGACTGATAACTTTAACTTATAAAAATTTTGGTTCAAATTTTCCATTCCTTCCTTCTTTAACATGTCAAATAGACATGGATGTTCTTATTAGGAATATTTTAGGACAGATTACAAGTGTGAACTTTCTGTATTAAATTGCATTTCGAAATTACAGCTTTTACACAAAGAAAAGGCCTGCAGTTTTCCTTGGCTTGATTTGAAAGTTTTTAAGACATTTTCCTAAGTGCTTTAGCATGGTTTGAATAATTTTGACCCTATTAAGCCCCAATGATTATTTCATTTGTCTTTTATCTAACAACAGGGTTGTTTGAACATTTGATAAAGGAATTTTGCAAGTATGCAGTGAAGTAAAAGAAGTTTATACATTTTCAGAAACAGAGATTGAACTATTTCTTTTTTTTTTTTTTGCCATGCAATGAAACATTGAATTCATTCCATGCTAGTCTTAAATGGTTTTCTTCCTTTCAATCAAGCAATAAAACAAGAATGCAACTTTCTATTCTTTTCCAAAATCATATATTTTAAACAAGGAAGAGTAATCCATTTTCTTCCCACATGTTTCACTTTTCAACTTTCCAAACAAAGATTTCATACTGTATATCAAACACATATTTCCAAAGGAAATAATATCATATGAATAAGGAAAAACATCTATATTAATTCAATGAAACTCTTACAACTTCCTTTCCATTTAATTTCAAAATACAACATACAACTACATATCATTTTTTCACATTCTTTCTAAAATAGAAAACATAGTACAACTCTTTTACAATATAATAATGGTAATGGTAAGAAGGGACTATAAAACTATCTATTTTTGTTTCTTTAGAATAGCAATATGTAGTTTTCTTCATTCTTCAAATTTGATCACAACAAAGGTAGGGAAAGGCAACACTCTCCACCCAACCAAGATATCTAATTAAAAGGAGAAGCCATCCTTCTTCATTGGTCCATGATCCCCAACCATACATCAATAAACGATGTGATTCAACTCATGGTAATAAGGCTACTAAAAAACACACAAGCAACATTTCTCATTGAAAACACAGTCCAAAATAGAATGTAGTTTTGTAACTACATTTGAATGTGATAATAAAAATAGGTGCTTCATCAACAAGCCAAAGGAGCAAGCATTTTAGGTGATGCTACTTATGCCTCACAATGGGAAAATGGGTATCACCACCTATTTTCAAACCACCAAAAACAAATATATACATATCATTTCAATCCCTGACAAAACCTTATGCCTCCCCAAAGTACCCCTTATTCCTCCCATTTCTTATGCCTCCCTAACCTCTTATGGCACCCCATATTGAGTAAAGAAATGCAAGCTATTTTTTAAAGGTGGAACCCAAATCCCAACTCCTCCACACTTATACCTCAGTAAAACAAATTCGTGCCTCCCACAAAATAAACCCCATAGCCTTCTCCTACACCATTCCTAGGCCATCTACCCAACAGCCCACAAAACAAACCAAAACATTCACACAACAACATTTACATTCATAAAAGAAGGACATTTCAAGAGCCAAGCTCTTACCTCTCCATGATGGAGTTGTTCCAATTCCAAAACAACAAGCTTGAATCCAATGCAAGCAATCCAAAACAGCCAACACAAAAATGCAACAATCTTCAAATTCTCCAAAAGAAAGAGCTCCAATCCACAAGAAAATTCACCCCAAAGAAGTCTCCCAAAAGTTCAACAACCCAAAACAAGGCAAGAAATTCAAATTTTATAGAAGAGGGAAGAGGAGAGGGTGAGGTGGATCCATGTAGGATGCCACATCACACATCCTCAACCCCAACACAAGGTCAACTTCATTCTCCAATGCATAATAAAATAAAATGACAGATTTACTTACACACTCCAAAACAAACCCATACCCCAAAAGGACTGAATTTAAAACATGTAAGAAAAGTGCAATTAAAACTTACAATTAGTCATTTCAAAATGCATAAAGAAGGTCTAAATTCAACCCCCAAACCATAGGTATGGTTGGAAAGTAAATTTAAGAGGTATGGGACAAGTTTTACTTGTCCCACAAGCCTCCAAATTCAGCCTCCAAGGACAAATTCGAATTTCCAAGAAGGTGGAGTGTTTCACACTCAGAAGTTAACTTACACATCACTTACAAAGTCACTTACACATTCTTACAACATTAAATTTAAGAGCCAACAACTTCCATAATTACTTTCTTATGACATATTTGATTTTTTTATTTTAACAACATGGTTATTCACAACATTAACACAACATATAATAACTAATG
This sequence comes from Taxus wallichiana var. yunnanensis, assembly GCA_018340775.1. Classification (NCBI taxonomy): domain Eukaryota; kingdom Viridiplantae; phylum Streptophyta; class Pinopsida; order Cupressales; family Taxaceae; genus Taxus; species Taxus wallichiana. Next base: position 707,142,764 of record CM031240.1, read on the forward strand.
AAAGGGGTAAAGCACCACAAAATAAACACATGCAAACATTAATAAAAAGAAACCACATTAATAATTACATAAAACCCCTTGGTCACATTCAAAGGAAGTCCCCCCCATGGGAATCCCTAACAAAATACAAACACACACAACAATACAAGTTGTCATGGTGACCTTGTTGAATTCATCTAGAATTCCAATATGGTTGGTCTCCAATCCCCGATATTGTTGTGATATTTTAACCTGCAAAACACAAATACCTCCTTTGGCCTCGTGGCCATATTAGAACATCCAAAATGATATAAATAAAATCTCAAATCATCTAGATATTTGAATCACAACAACATCAAGAAATCAACATTATCATTTTCAATTTAATTAACAACTATATCATCATCCAATAATTTCCATACTAGATCTACTCACAATATCCAATATCACATGTCCGAACAACATCCATAATATATCCATGTCAAACAGTATATCATCATCCACATATAAAATGTCTCTAATAATCATCATGCATCATAACTGAATCAAGATCAACAATAATCCATGGTCTAACATCTAACATCATACTAAATCAAAACCATAATAATGTCCATAATATAATCAACAGTATCAAGATCAATATCCAAAGGTGTCAAAGGGAAGTGGGCACTACACATAACTCCCTTTCTATCTATAATATATGTTTCTAAACCATTGTCTCTAACCATATAATATGTTTCAAAATAAAAGGAAGAGGAAAATGGAAAAAAAAACCTACTTTGGAGAATGTTCTTGACCCAATTCCAACAACATCATTCCTAGCTATGTTCTTAAGTTGAGATAATTTTATAAAAAGGAGGTTACCAAGTCAAATATGATTTATGGATTGAATAAATTAAGTATTTGGATTGATATATTACAATCTCTTAGAGATATTCTAGAATTAAACAAAATAATTAAAGAATTATGTGTCAAAACTCTAGGAATGAATAAGAACCAACTAAAGACTATTTAAGTTGATGGAAAAGTTTTCAAAATTTTGAAAGGTAAATGGAATCCTCCCAAATATTGGGATCCTTAAAAACCAATAGTTACATTTTTCATTGGCAGTGTGAAAATATTTACCATTATGATTGACTTAGGTACTTCCATAAATTTCATGACCATTAATACCTATTCAACATTATTTCTTCCTAATTTAAAGGAAACCCATGTTGTTTCTCAAATCACATATAGGTATGTATCTAGGCTAAAAGGATTTGTACAGGATTTAATAATCACAAATAAATCATGGGATTACCCTATATTTCATAGTTATTAAAACTAAAAACATGAGTTGGATGTCCATTAATCTTAGGAAATAAATGGTTAGCTACTAATGCAACAACTATTGACACTAGAATAAGTAATATAACATTCACTAATGTGATGGATACAAATAAAATACATTTTTACGCAATTACAAAACCTTTTTCCATATCCTATATTAAATGCTACATTAATGACCTAAAGGAATATTGAGGAAATGTGTCCTCAGACAATATTGTAATAATACAAGAACATTCAAAGTATGATCAAGAGTGTTAATCTCTTGAAATTTATTTACACAAATTGGAGACAATGGGAGAAGACATGGTAGATGAAAAATTGTAACCATTACTCTTCACTTTTATAAGAAGAATTTATCTAATTGAGTGTGTTTTTCATAACATTTATAACATCCATAGGTTATTACCTCATATATTTTCCTTAAATTGTATTTTAAGACATTATCATGTGTTAAATTTTATTCACCCAAATACCAAAAAAATACCTATCTTTCTTGCATAACAGATCGACAATAAATAGTTGGCTAACCAACTCTAAGGAGAATGATTTTATTAAAATCTTATGATCCCACCCTCAAAATTTTGTTTGGTAATATAGTTATATGAAAGCAATTTATCCTAAAATTTGGACAAACCATACTTACACTGTTGATTCTAGACTTGTTTGAGAACCTTGGAAAAGGATAAACCTTCCCTTGAGAGATATTATGCAGAAAACAATTGAGAATTTACTATAGGTATGATTTACTTATCTAATTTGATGTTCTAAGTGAGTATCCCCACTAGTCATTATACCCATGAAAAATTAAAAATTGAGGGTCTCTATAGAAAATAGATAATTGAACAAATCCACTCATCTGATTACTTCCCTCTTCCTTTAATTAATCAATGCATGAATAATTTATGACGGTAGAAATATTTTTCATTTTTGGATGGATTCTATGGATACAAAAAAATAATGCTGGTACCATAAGACAAATAGAAATTTATTATCACCTACCCATGGGAACATTTTCCTATAGGGTTTAACTTTTGGTTTATTTAATGCCCTGTCACCTTCCAAAGAGCAATATTAGTAATATTTACTAATATTACTAGTGACTATATGGAAATATAGTTGGATGAGTTCATAGTTTATGGAACTATATTTAAAGAGGAACTGAATAACCTAGATAAAGTAATCTCTAGAGGTGAAAATCGTCAATTATGCCTCGATCGTGGAAAGTTCTTGTTTATGATGGAGAAAGGGATAGTGTTGAGACATAAGATATTATTGGAATTAAATACACTAAAAAAATTTACATCATTGATTAACTCCCATAACCTAAAAATCATATTGAGGTAAGTAGGTAAGGAATACAAACTATTTAATAAAATACCTCAAAGATATGTGTTCTCATGTATATAAAGGATTGTAGGTTTTTACTAATTAGATTTGTTGAAAATTATTTAGAAACTTTTAGGTAAATGTAATTGATACGTTTAAATCCAAATTCAACAATATTTGCTAGTACCCTACCTACATGTTCCAAAATGGGGATTTGGAAAAGTTATTATGTACTTATTATAATAATAATTTCTAGTTTGGTAGAAATAAAGTTGTCAAATGTTATTATGAACTTCATAAAATAAGGACTTAAGAGAAAAATATTGTATAACCTCATACAAAATGTAAATATCAAGAATAATAGGGATAAAACAAACACTAGTTACTTGAATTTTATTAGTGCCTAAGGAGATGAAAAATTACAAATGAAATATAAAATGATCAACTTGTATTTCAATGCTGGTGGAATAGACTACAAAAACTAAAAGCATTCTTATAATGTTCAAAGAACTTCCTCTCTCAAAAATATAATGACACATACTAATGCACATAAATTATCACTAAAGTAAGTGAAAAAAACTTAACATCGTGGGTATCAATGAATATTGTAAAAATACAAATAGAGATAAATGTTGTAGATTATTAGATAAAGAAAAATAAATATTAAGATAATATGAGATAAAAAATATTAATATGGTTCTTACAACATGAATTATAATGACATTTTTGGAGTGAAATGTTTCCTATTTTAATAAACATTTACATCCACCACCAATAATAGTCATCAATTATCACATCAATGGAAGGAAGACACAAAGATGTGGTATATTCTATAAAAGGTTGTCTTTAACAATTTTTTTAATGTGGTAAGGGTAATTATTTTAACCTCTGGTAGCAATTGTTTCAAAACTTTAATGGTCACAAGGTCAGGTATTAAAACACAGAGTTTCACATCACTTAAGAGATAATAATTGCTATAACCAGTCTCCATCCCAAGGGTATGCATTTCTTTAAGAAGAAATATGATAAAAAGGAGGAAGAGGCCAATTTTTTTGAAGGAGAAGAAAAAATGGTGGAAGCTAAAAGTGGTTTTCTTAGGGAGTCACTTCCAAAACCCTATGACTAGGTAAGTTATGTGATTATGAAATACCTTACATTGGATTTTTGATTAAACGTAACCCCTTACTTTCATTTTGTTTTTTAAACCATTTTAGAAGAAATGTGTTGGTAAATTTCCCCTTCTATCTTGTCCAATTCCTTCATCACTTCGGGAACCTAGTGATTCATGGTAAAAACCCTAGCCCTCCTAACATGCCCTCATTCTTCTCCATTACAAAAACTTCATCCTCATCACTATGAATGTCCATGTTTCTCCTCCCCTTCATCCCCCTACTCCTCCTTAAATACCCCCACCTATTGTGATCTCTCCTACCCCATCTAAATGTATTCTCTCATGAGTAATAAAGTCAAACATGACCCCAACACTTCTATTACACTTCCCTCTTCTCATACTAGTGAAGGGTTTGCTTCTCTTAACCTTCGGATATGGGACAAAATTATTCAAGAAGAAAAAAAATATGGAGCATGAGGAATGAACTATAATTTCACAATGACATGCTGAAATGGATTACAAACGATTTTAATGTTTTAGAGGAAAATTTAGAGAAAGCAAGATCGCTATTGAATGTGGTAGCAGGGATGAAAATATGATAGAAGAGATGGATAAGAGAATCAAATCCATTGAATATGAGAAAGAAAAAATCATAAATAGACAGTGTGACATCCTCATTATCCTTAAGGGAAATATGGATATTCTGTCCAACATCACCACTATGTTGGAAAGCAGCAAAGGGAAGGAAAAATCTAAGGATGACACCTCAGTCAAGGACATCAAAGACAACCTGGAAAGTCTCAAAAATAATTTTTCAAAGACCACCAAATAGTGGTTGGATATACTATAGATTATTTTGTTGTTTTGTTGAAGACTACTAGTTTTTGTTGCTTTGTTGTGGTTTTTCTATGGTTATGTTGTGGTTTAGCTTATATTTTTATTTGGTTTTGTAGTTCCCCTTGGATTTTTTTTTATTGTGATTCCCTTCATAGTACTATGTATTTAATTTTATATGGTTTGAATTTGAATATTTTTGCTTAGGCCTCTTGTAACTGGGTAGGATCACGATAAAACAAACTTTTTCCTATAATAAAAATATTACCTCTACGATATCCATTGATAAAACCGAAAAATATTCCCACAACTTTTTGTTCTATAGAATAAACGATATTATTAGGGTTTTACATTTTCCCTATGTGAGGTATTGTTATCTCTCAAAAGTGCACCCAGAGAGATGACTGCACCAGTGTTCTAAGCTTACAAATGGATCTCACACTTTTGTAGATACAATGGAAACACCTCATGTCTGTGGGTATACCTATTGTTGAGGTGAGTCTTTGGTATCAAGTCCGTTTCCTTCTTGATGTATCATAAACTATTTTTATTTTATTTTGAGGGTAAAAATGACTGTAAATAAGTTGAAAATTGGGGCGATACACACAATTTGTTGAGGGATTTTACCTGATTACATGCACAAATATCGGTAATGGATTCTCGGATGCACAAACAAATAGTTTTTAGCAGAATATTAAGGAAACACTTGATGTGTTGAGGGAATGATTCATAAAAATACTATTAAGATGAACATGCACACTAATATTCTTAAAAAAACTAAACATGAAGCAAAGGAAGATGATCAATCAAGGAATTTGAAATTCACAAGAAATAATAAAGTATACAAGACACTGAAAATAATTGGAAAGGCATAAAATCAATTCTCATTGAAAGGGAAAAACTGGAAAAATCTTCTTCAACACTCCTATGTCAAAAATTACTCTTGTGTTTTGCCAATGCATAGAATATAGAGAAAAATTATTCATCGCACCCTTCCTAAAAATAGACTAAAAATTGTACTCACCCATGCATCCTATTTGTATCCTTTATCCCAAATAAAGGAATAAAAATAAGCATGCTAATACAATGAGGCATTAATAGCCTTGTTTACAAAATATAACCCAGTCAAACTGTAGTTTATTGTTCTATTTTAAATAAAGTTAGGTGAATAATTTGACTAATAATAAGCTTTTCTTGATGAGCTAGATTTCTCCAATGCATGTAATTTTTGTCTTCTAGCTAATGATGTGACATCGTAACTTGATCCACTTCCAATAATAAATTTGGCATTTTTAATTCTACCCCCTTGGATGCACATGAAAAAATAATATCCCTATGAAAGTAAAATAAATAGTGTTTGATTTGAAATATTTCAGACAATTATTCCACTTGTATTGATGGGGCCCACTTGCATAAAAATTCTCCTATCGTTTGCACACTATGAAACCCTTACAAAACCACCCTAAGTTGGGACCTATGTGATAATGATGCAAATTCACCTTCCTTGCATGAAAGATTGCCACTTGTGCTTCCTTATTCCATTCAAAGATATTTGGTCATTTGAATTGTTTTAAGGGATATTGACTCTTCTAACTTCGCATAGGCATGCATATTATTTCACCTTTTGGTGTCAGTACATACCCAAAATTGGAGGGTACTACACCGCCCGAACAAAGATAAAGACGTGCCCCAATGATGATACAAGTCTCCTCGCAAGGTGTTCATGATCTGAAAAATCCCTCTAAACATGCGTTAATGTCCCGCATCCCCCGCTTAGCTCCTGCATGCTTTGTTTTTCTCTTTTCCCCTTCTTTTCTTGGCCTTTTGATTTTTAGTTATGAAACCGCCGCCTAAACAGGTGGCGGTCTGTAATCGCCACCTGCTCAGGGCGGCGGTCCTTTATGCATTTTCCAGAATGCTCTTTTAACGCGACTCACATAAAAATCAACGATTCACCAACTTTTTTCACCGCCTTGAGCTTGCATTAATGATTTTGGTCCCTGGAATAGTGTTTTGCCATTGTTTATAGTATAAGAGTTCAATTTGGTTTTTACCTTGGGTAAATGCAAATGCTATAAATAGTTGGCTTGTGCTCAAGCAAATGGCCCTCAAAATTTTCCTCTGAATTTCTCATTACCATAGATTATCTTTTATTTTGTTTAGAATTCTTAGTTTCTTCCATTCCATGCTTTTAGTGTTTTTTGTTGTTAGGAAGCCATATATCCATCTTGTGCAAATGCTATTGTTATTTCATCCAACCCATTGAAGTAGAGTAGTTTGTTTTCAATAGGAAGCCATTAAACTTGTAGGTTTTGTTATTCAAACAAGATAGTTTCGGAGTTCTTGATGTTTTATGTTACATGACTACTCAATAAATCCCACTAGGAATTACATAAGCCAAGCTCTGTACTCTTGTGCTATCTCTCTCCTACTCGCATTGTATTGGTCGTATCCTAAACCTACCTTTATTCCAATATCTACTCCACATTGATTCTAGCATTACATGATTTTCTAGATCCATGTGAACATGAAGGAACGAGGAGATCACACTGAGGGATCAAGAGCCACACACACCATCGGATTCGCCACTATTTTACGAGAATCCGGTTCTAGCTTTCAAAGTTCTAGTTAGAATCATATCAAATAGAATAGTTAATTACTTTATTTGAGTTAATTTTACTTTCGATATTGCGGGAGGAAGTTGTGAGGATTGATAGTTTCGAGAAACTATGATTCATTCCTTGCTTCGAGGTAGGATCGATAGTATTACAAATAGATTAGATCGATTATTTCATTGTTTAGAGTAGATCTACAAATTACAGAAAAGTAGCCACACTCGGTTACCTTGTTTGTTTTAGTCTCATTATTAGTGTCAATTGTTAATTTCTAGATGTATTAAAAGGTTACTCTTTCAATTTCATTCAAAAAGTTCATCAGGAAAACACAAAAATATAGAAGTTATATATATTCTAGATATATTTCATATAGTTAATTTGGCTTTTTGCATTTAGTTTATATTATTGCTTTTTATGACAATCACGGGCCTAGAGAGCCGGGGAATATGTGTTTGAGAAAATCGTGCCCCCTGACCCAATCTCGTCACGGCCATGGCGATATAGATCAGAATATTAGGATCCAAGTCTTCCAAACAACAGCAAACTTACAACAAATTAGTTTCCAACTACATGGGCTAAACATAGAAGACGACCAAGCACACACATTTTGGTCAAATCAACCAAACTACAGATTACCCTAGATTCATATCGCATGATTGTAGAAGGGTTTGAAAGAGAGCAGGCCTTTGGTTGTGATCCTTTGGTCCCATAACTAGATGCAGGAGACACTCTCACAGATATAGATGTCAGCTTGAGAATTCAGGTTGCACAAACACCGGTAAGATATTATGAGAAGATCACACAACTGTTAATTCTAAATATAGAGGCTGAAAAAGCATATGACTATTGGATACTATGGATTAGGGATTGATTCTGCACATGACCATAGCAGGACCACAAGAAATATGAATCTACGGTTGTGACCCACAAATCCACACTCAACGAGCCCATAGGTGAATCTAACGTTGATGCTAGCCTACACATATTAGTATTGGATCTACTCCACTTCCACCTATCATCATCAAACAGTTATCCTTATTAGACATAGCAGCTAAGAAGCTAAGGAGTTTTGGACTAGGCTAGAAAATCACCCATAGAGTCAATTATATTTACCATCCGCCCTATGACCTTATCGGGAGACATACACGAAACTATCCCAAGTCATTTTCCACGTATTCCATAACCCATAGACCGAATCATGCCAGAGCTCAATATTGATTGGAGCCTTAGAGTAGTCATCCTTGCTGATCGATCTATCACACCAGTTCAGGTTAGGAGGGCCTTCTTTTCCTTAGATTCACAAATTCCATTAGTGCGCGTCGAAGAAATCAGATTTCCTAACTAGTTTGTTTGCATCCCATGCATATTCAATCCCCACCGGTTGTCTCGGCATGACCTTGGGAGGTCAAGTGTGAGGAAAAGTTACTTGTAGATTTCCATGCTCGCTTGTCACTTTTCCATTGTACAAAATTGGTGAACCCGACGTGAAATTTTCTACTTTTGATCAGTGGAGTCGAGTTTCTACTTGTTCTTTCAAATTAAAATGACTCTTTCATCTTTACTACCTCATTAGCTTTCACCATCACCTTCGCTCCTTCCCATTATTCTGCGGGTATTCATATACCCCCTGAATATGTCGGGATTCGATACACATGGTAGGCCTCTCTTAGGTCTTGAGGCATACTACGCTCAACTGAATAGACAGTCATCATCGCCCTCACTCTCGGTATGGGGTGACAACTATTCAGATAACCAATTATCAACACAAACTCCATCTCCAAGGATCAGATATAACTCATCTTTCTAAACAAAGGAGTGGGATCATCTCGCTTCAAACACAACAAATAGAGCCTTGGGCTCAAACAATATAGCGCTCACGGGAGAATCTAGTTCGTCTCCTCAAATACTACTTGAGACCACAAATCAAGTAGGTAATTAGACCCATACCTACTTTTAGATAATGAACATTTAGTACGTTATGCCAGGAATGAACAATGCTCTCGGAGTATGTACCCACCCATAGGATGTTTACAAATACAATCCGAGGTCTCTTTTCAAGGAAATACCTCCATGCCACTATATATAGGGAATGCCCTCGGGGAAACTTGGCGAGGGGAAATTATCAGTTCATAATGGGATATCACATGCCTATACAACACCAAGATATACAAGAAACAACACTAAGGCAAAATATCGTGACTTCACCAAATGAAGTCATTTAAACATTAGTAGAAAAAGTGAGAGGGTTAGAACTTGCTCAAGCAAATCAAAATTCCCAATTCATGCGGGTAGGAAGTTCCAATCCTCCACACCATCTAGCCAAGTAGACCTCCTCACAGAAGTAGGCACATTAGGCATGACCCCTCAGTATTCACAACAAATGCCGACTAGAACCATCATTTCTAACACCGATCTAACACCTCCCGGTCTAGAATAAAATAATCCATTCTTGGACAATACCCCTTCATACTTAAACATGTACTCCAAATCACCACAAAGGGATATGTTCTCCTCTCCCGGTATGTTTACTCAACCACAGGGGTTTCCTTATGCTCCCACCAATGCATATGCAATGCCATGTCAACAACCCATTCCACCCCCTCAGCAGGCACCATCAATGGTCGAAACATATGCGATAGGGACTTACTCAGAATATTTGAAAGAGCCCTTAGATTTCACCATACGAAGCATCATGGTTCCAAGACCTCTTTCCGATTTTCCCAAATACAAAGGTGAGGGAGATCTGAATGCACATATCAAGGCTTACACCACAGCTATTCAAGAACTACTCCTTGGGATGGGGTTGTTGCTTAAAATATTCCCAAAACTTTGGAAGGCATCGCTCTCAATTGGTATTATAGAATACCTGAGGCTTCCATCCATTTGTTTAAACAACTCGTTTCAGAGTTCATTAAGGCATTTGACATGAACAAACTATTAAGAATAGGAATCAGGGAATTCTTGCACATTAAGCAAGAACACAATGAATCTATCGCACATTTCATCCAGAGGTGGCGTACAGTTCTTTATTCTTCGGCAAGTGCTCCAAACATGGATCAAATGGAACTATGTGATTTATTCCTTCATTCTCTCAGCAGAGAAGTAAAGGAAGAAGTCCAGAAGTTTCCACTAAGGACTTACGATGAAGTACTTGAGAGCGCTCTCGAATAGATCAAGCGGCAATTGATAGTGGTCGCAAGACATATGGAGCAAATGGAAGGTTAATCACCTCCAACCAAAACACTACAACTTATCCTACTATCACGAATGTCAATCAAGGACCTAAAATCCTTAATAAAAATTGTGGAGTGACAACGGATGGAGTAACTGATCAGGCTAGAAAGGTAAATGTTGTGAATACTTCACCACAAATAAATGATCAATGAAACAACAACTTTACTCCAACAATCAATACAGTGGATTTTAATCATCCACAACAACAACAACAACAATGGAAAAACCCTACACAGGGTCCAAGCCAAAACTCAACTAGACATCAAAACCCGAACCAAAACCAAAGACAACAAACAAAATTTTAATCCTAATAGGCAACGGTTTGATCAGAATTTTGGGCCACAATATACACCAAACCAACAGACTAGGAATTACAATCCTAACTCGTATTGTGGTTTCCACAAAATTTGAGGCCATGACACTAGAATGTGCCGTGACTACAATAAATTCATGCGGCGCTTGCCGAGGAAGAACAAAAACAACTTTTCATAGATATGTTCTTGGTAGATCCTGCGTCACCAGCACCAAATACTTTTGGGGTAGTTTCCCTCGAGAATGCACCCCTTAAGATCTTGATGATCCACTCCCAAATCACAACAATAACAAGTTAAATCCAAATGGAACAAACAAGGGTGTGATTTCCGAGAAACAATGATCATGAAGCTCAACTTCATTGAATCCATTGCACCACAATTAGGAAGTCACCCACACCCAAGATAGTTGGTTTAGTGGAGTTAGATGCCCGAACTACCCGTAGAAGGCATGTAACAAGGACATAAGAGTATTCCTCTCGGCCTAAGTCCAAGCTACACTGCTAGAAAGCAGATAACATCAACAATATTAATAAAACCCGTGGGTGCCTATGATTTAATTAGTGATTTAACAAAAACCTTCTGCACATATCCTTTTTGGATTTATTGAAGAACTCCCCTACTCACAGGGCTGCTCTTTTAGAAGCATTGGGTTTAAGTCATCTAATCAACATCACTCCACCTCCCGAAACACAGGTAAACCATATAGACTTTGATATCCACCCTCCGGGGCAGCCGGATAGGGACACCGAATTCATATTCAAAATAAACAAAATACCAATGAGACATTGAGATTGCACGCGAGGTGATCCAGCCTTACACTTGCAAGTATGGGTTTATAACAATTATGTAAAACACGTGATGGTTGATGATGGGGCAGCAAGTTAACATAGTCCCTTTTTCTTTTCTCCAAAAGCTAGGGTATGGAGAAACGAATTGCTCCACGACGCGAAATACACTAAGAGGCTATGATAGCCTTAAAGCCACCTCGATTGGAACTATAATACTACCGGTCACCTTAGGACCCAAAACAATCCTGACTGAGTTTTATATTATAGATCGGGAAACTAACTATAATATGATCCTCGGCCGACCATGGATACACCGTATGAAGGCAATTCCTTCTACGCTATTTCAAGAAGTAAGGTTTTTACACTTAGGAAAGATATTCATAGCCAAGGGTGATCCAAAACCATTCGATATACACCTAGCAGACCTGAAGAAAAGGCCAGGTGTTCACTCTGAGTTTGAACTCCCAACAAACCAACTTAATAAACCAACCGACGTGAAACCAGAAGAAAATTTGATACCTACAACCGAGTTAGAAGTTACGAACCTAGCCAAGACAATCCCAGCCCTCAAGGATGAGGCTAAGATTGTAGAAATCAGTATCATTAGGAACTACTACAAAAATTGTTGAATTACTAGAACAGGATCTACCAATGTTCCTACCATTTGATTCGGTAGGCATGGGACACACCCTAGGTGTCGGTTCTCTCCCAGCAGAAGATCTCTGCATGGTGGAAGTAGAAGATATTAACACAACAAATATCCCAACATCCATGTTCCCAGAAAAATATTGGACTCTTCATTTTGATGGAGCTAGATGTCGTTATGGAGCTGGGGCAGGTGTAATCTTTACTTCTCCCGAGGGAAAGGTCCTACCATTTTCCTTTAAACTAAACTTCGAATGTACAAACAACGTGATGTTGAATACGAAGCCCTCCTCCTTGGCCTCATCTTAGCTAAGAGGATTGGTGCTAATAATATCAGGGTGTTAGGAGACTCACAATTGATAGCAAACCAAGTCGCTGAGGTATATGAAACCAAAGCCGAGCACCTACAGCTCTACAAAATAGTTGTATTGAATTTAAGCAAGGAGTTTGACTTCATATCAATTGAAGCAATCCCGTGAGAACAAAATCTCCTTGCTGATTCAATAGCAACCTCAGCATCACGCTTCACTCCAAACAATGAGTTGGAAAATACCCATTTCATGGTATCCCTTCATACCAAACCATTAGTAAAACAAATGTCAAGCCCTCGTTTAATGAACAAAGATGAGAACAAATCTACTATCCTAGACCACATTGATAGTGAGACAACCACTCTTGATTACTTAAACACCTATGCAGCGTTACATCTCACCCATCACACAGTAGATTTATCCTTGATCCCACATTCATCTTCCTATTATGGGAATCCCATGACAGAGCTTCCCCCACAAAAGGAACCTAGCATATACACGGTCGAGAATGGAGATGAGCTGGAACTACCTCCAGCCCCGCCTGAGTTTGAAGAAGGTAATGCTTCTCTAATCGAAGAAACAATTGATATTAACATCGGAATGGAAGATGAACCAAGGATATTGAAGTTAGGATCCTCGTTAACTCCATCTAGAAGTAGAAATACACACTCGGATCCTCAAGGAACATCGAAAGCGTTTGCATTTAATTATAAGGAAATGATAGGAGTTGCACCCCACATTACGGTGCACAACCTCATCACTAAATCAGATGTAAACCGATTAAACAAAAATAAAGACCAATGAAACCCAAGGTAGCTCTCATGGTGAAAAATGAGGTAATGAAACTCCTCCAAGTAGGATTTATCAAACCTAGTCGATTACTCTCAGTGGGTATCTAATATCGTTCCCATCCTCAAAAAGAATGGGAAGATACGCATCTGCATAGACTTCCGGGACATTAACAAAGCGTGTCCTAAGGATGACTTCCCGTTACCATCCATAGACGTCATTGTTGACGCAATTGCTGGATTTGAGCTTTTATCCCTCATGGATGGATTCTCGGATACAATCAAATCAGAATATCCGAACAAGATCAAGCTAAAACCACGTTTATAACTCCTTGGGGAACTTATTGCTATGTTGTTATGCCATTTGGTCTCAAGAACATTGGTGCTACATACCAACGGGCTATGACATATATATTTCATGATCTTATTCATAAAATTGTGGAATCCTACGTAGATGACTTGTTGGCCAAGGCCAAGAAGCGTTGTGACCATCCGGAAGTGCTTCGCATCATTCTTTCACGTTTAATAGAATATGGAGTCACGCTAAATCTAGAAAAATGCGTCTTTGGCGTAACAGGAGGGAAACTCCTAGGTTACATTATATCATCACGTGGGATCGATGTTGACCCAACCAAAATTAAGGTTGTTCTCGAAATGGTGCCACCTTGGATGAATCTGGAATCAGGTCATTTCTTGGAAGACTTGGTGCAATCCGGAGATTCATCCCGGATTTAAGTTTCACCATCCATCCAATCAACAATCTACTCAAGAAAGATTATAGCATTGATTGGACCGAAGACTGCAATGAAGCTTTCATGCGTAGTTAAGCGTTTCTTGTTATCACCACCTACATTAATGCCACCCAAGCCAGATCACCCGTTAATTTTATATTCGCGGGCCACCAATGTCTCGCTAGCCTATATGCTGGCTCAAGAAGACGATGACAAGAGAGAACGTGCGATCTATTTCATTAGCAGGACATTGCTTGACTATGAAACACGTTACACACAAGTAGAACGAGAATGCCTCACCATAGTCTTTGTAACCAAACGCTTAAGACATTACATGCTAAATCAAGAAACAAAAGTCATTGTAAAGACAGAGCATTTACGAACTTTCCTCACGCAGGGTCCTTGTCTAAAAAGGCTGGACACTTTATAACCTTAATGGGTGAATTTGAATTAACATTCGTAAATCAGAAGTCCATTAAAGGAAAAATCATCATGGATTGGTTAGCTGATAACCCATTGGACGGAGGCAATCTAGTAGATCTGGACTTTCCTGATGAATGCGTATATTACATCGAAACCAAACCTCCTATCTTTGAGTGTCTTTGGTATACTGATATTATTAATTATATCATGGACCATACATATCTAGAAGGTGCCACGCCACAACAAAGAAGGTGGTTACCCATTATTATAGTGAAATATGTCATTATAGAGCAAGTGCTCTATCGAAAAGTGTTTGATGGAATGCTTCTAAGATGCATCGACACAGAAGAATCCAAGAAGATTCTCCACGAATCTCATAGTGGAATGTGTGGAGGCCACTTCGGTTGCCATGCCACCACTCATAAAATACATCGAATGGGCTATTTCTGGCCCACTCTAGAGCATGACGCAGTAGAGTTTGTACGAAGGTGTCATAAATGCCAAGAATTCTCTCATGAGATTCACATGCCGGCACAAGCTCTACAACCAATCACTACTCCATGGCCCTTTTCTACATGGGGCCTAGATTTAATAGGGAAATTCTCTCCCTCATCTTCAGATGGCCATAATTTCATAATCACGGCCACTAAATATTTTACCAAGTGGGTAGAGGCTATGCCTCTTACTACTGTGCCGGGTTATGTAATTGCCAAGTTCATTTTGAACCAAATCATTTGCGGTATGGTGTTCATGCAAGTCATTATCTCGAGATAATGGGACTTCTTTAAGAATGACGAAGTTCATGAATTGTGTAATAAGTTTAAAATAAACCATCATACTGACCTCCTTGTATTACCCTCAAGCAATGGGGCAGGTGAGGAGACAAACAAAACATTAAAATCCATTCTCCTTAAAATGGTGAAAGAAAACAAATGAGATTGGCATTTGAAGTTATATCCAGCCTTATGGGCCCACCGCACCTCAATAAGAACACCAATAGGAGTGACCAGTAGTTCTCCCACTTGAGGTTGAAATACCCAGTCTCCGTATTTCATTACATGAAGATGCGACAGGAGACTCCTTTTCTCCCAACACCGCATTTCATTCTGAGGGATAGATGAAGTGAAGCACGTCTCTCCCAACTAGAAAGCCTAGATGAAGCTAGGTTAGATGTTTCGGCACTGAGAGTCTATCTTTGATGGATGTGTTGGCGGTATAACAAAAATTTCTATGAACGTGACATATATGAAGGTGATCTAGTTCTAAGGCTAGCCGGCCGGATTGACAAAAAGACCGGCGAAGGAAGGAAGTTCCGGACCAAATGGTTGGGCCCATACCGAGTCACAAAAGACTATGGAAATGGTGCATACCTCTTATGTACACTAGAAGGTGAATTTGGTGAAATGGTCAAGCACCTCAAATGAAACTATTTACTTGTATAATTATATCTACATTGCATCTTCATATAGTTAGGATCATTTTGTCCACTTGTTTCGTATACAAATTTGTGATCAAGGAATTTATTCTCAAAGCAATTCATTACAAACTTCTAATTGTATTGGCATAAACACTCTAATCATACTTCTCTATTTCCATGATATCATCAAACTATTTCGGGATCATTTCATCAAACAAAGTTAGATATGACAAAGTCTTAATGGTAACCATGCCAAGATCTGCGGGTTTATTCTCACTTTTGGTTTCTTCTTAGAATAGGTGTCTTGCCTATGGTCTGTTCTAGAAGCTTCATCGTGTCACATCTATCCCATATGTATATCTCTTTGGAAATAAGCACATACTGACATTTTCTCAAGTAAACAAGTCAAATATAGAATCAAACAGAAAATTTTAAATTTACACATTTCCTTGCCCCACCAACCTTCGGTGATGAGCTTGCATCTCTTACTAGTGACGTAGGGTTGGGAAAGGATGGAAATGCCCTTACTCGCCTATATCTTGCCTATGGTGATAAGCCCATACTTCTTACTAGTAGCATGGGGCAAGGTGTAGGGGGTCCTCTTGACAAACAAATGTAAAAGGTCATAGACAAACAATTCAAGTCTTGAAGTCTTGAGTTAAAAACAAATGAATCAGATGTCCAAAATTCCAAGAGAATTAAAAATCCTAAAAACCCAGATTTTGTCTACCATGTGGCCATCTACGGATCTAAGTCTAGATAAACCGCAAAGCAAGTTGCATCCCAAAACTACGAAGTCACTCGAGTAGAGTAAGCTAGTAGTATCCTAATTTGGTTCCGCTAAAGCTTTGTCTATCTCTCATCACTACCATTTCAACACATTTCATAACTTGTGCCCTTCTAGCTCTCGGTGATGAGCCCTCACATCTTACTAGTTGTGTGGAATTAGGAGAGGGACAAGTCTATCTGCTCATCATACCGGCTTGTCTTCACCACTTTGCCAAAGCAAATATGAAGTATCCAAAATTGCTTACAGAAACTAAGATTCAAAATCACATTGTATCTACATTATCATATATCAGCATCATGAAATACAAAAAGAAAGTAAACATTTGCATCATTTGTTCTCCATTGCATACATTCTAAAGAGCATATAAGCATAATATCATAGTTCACATGAGGAAATGGAAATGCAAGTAAGCCATAAATGCCAAAAGTCTGATCCAAAAAAATATATATATATATATATATATCAAATCCTTATACAATGCCATCATGCGCTAAGCATGGTCAAAATGCTCAAAGAGCCGAGATATACAAAGAATATATCATACAAAATCTAGGGGAGCCAAGTGGCTTCTCAACCCCTATGAGACCCCTCTGAAGGTGCACGCCCATGCCTAGGACTCCGGCTATGCCGGTGCTCTGAGTGCACGGAGGGCTCAGGATCCCGAGGGGCAGCCATAGTCTCGCCACGAGAATGACTCCTCATCAGGTGCTCGGCTGTCCTATACCCCGCTAGCTCCATGTGGAGAGTCGATACCATCCTGGCCACATGCCAGACTGGGGAAAAGATGTCAGTGTGTCTACCAGCTATTGAGGGCTCCCTAGCATCCATAGATAACTCTATGTGGGTCCTCTCCATGGGAATCATCAGGGTATCGGTGCATACCCTGCGAATCAAGTCCCGCCACTCATCGGTGGTCTCTGTAAACAAAAAAAAAAAAAAATTAGAAATGAAACAAGAGATAAAACACAAGTGCAAACAAAAGGAGAGATAGCAACTAAGGAAATCCTAACTAAAAAAACATTAAAAGGAAGGATGGTAACTTACTCGGATCACCGGGCCTCAGGATGGATCTCTAGGGTCCGCACCTACCACAGATGCCGCCGTTGACTGAGGTGCTCCTCCCATGGCTTGAGCAACGTAGCATCCTGCAATGAGACTCATCCTCCCCACCATGGCCCTAGGAGAGTGGCTCCTCTGAAACCAAAGTAACTCTCTCACACTCTGCTTGACCATCTCTGCTGCATGATATCTTGAGTGTCATACCACTCAGGATCACTATCCTCCTCAGTCTCCTCCTCTGTCTCTCCCCTATAAACTCCTCGGACACTCGGAGTCTATATCGATGGGGTCATCGATTCTATGGGTAGGACCCCGGCAATCCGAAGCAAGGGTGCGAGGGAGCACCGGCTCTCCCTCGGGCGCGTCTTACCCCCTCGGCGCAATAGGAATGCCATGAGTAACAACTGTCCAACCCGGCCTCTAGGACCCCCTCAGCCTCTCGGGCGGCCGACCTATATCTGGTGCTACTGGGGAAGCATGCCCATGTAAGGTAGGCCAAACTGTTGAGGAACTCGGCCAAAGGGGTGTATCTCCACTCGCCCCACTCTGTCAATAAGCTTGCCCTGTGGTGGAGTAGGAGATCAAAGTAAGAGCCTCCTCACCCCATATACCTGCCATGGTCTGATATGGTGTGGCCTCCATGTCATCGGTGGTTAGAGAGGCAACTGGCTGATGAGGTGCTCTAAGCACCAACATATCTATCCATCTGGCTGCCCTCACAGCTCTGGGATCTGTCACCTCTACACCTCTACCATAAGGAATGAAGTGCTCGTAAACCCAACTCATGACCAGGGTCGGGTGGCTCAAAGACTGCCCCTGTAAATGGACTACCCTGTACAAGTCATGGTAGGTAGTCCCAAGTATGTCTGCTCCCAGGCATAAATCCGGCCATGGCCCTCGATCTGTGCAATGATGGGGGACTAGCAATATAACAGTGTGTCTCCTCCCTTGTCCCCGATCAGTCTCGAGGCAAGGATCCCCATAATAGCCTGACGAATCAAGGGGATGGGCAAGCTAGGAATAGACCGAACTCTGACCCCCTTCTTCGAACCCGTGGAGATAACTGCATCTCCCATATAAGTGGCCCACTATGCTATCTAGGCCCGTGAACCTGTTGTCTCAAGGGTAAGACGTCTCCCAATGATCGGGACCCCCATAATACGATAAACATCCTTTAGTGTGATGGTCCACTCACCTCGGACCCCATGTAATCGGAACGATCGGCATCCCAATAGGAGAATAAGTCACAAAGAATGTGATTGGATGGTGCAACATGTGGAACGCGTGAGATACGTAGTATCCCGGCCCTCTGAAGAGTGTCCTCCTCATCTTGTGAAAGTGCATCTAAAGCTGTAAGAGAGCAGTCACACTCTCTCTCTCGGCTCCACCGAATGTACTCCTCTCTCACTGCATACACCTAAAACACACAAAACAAAGCAAGTTAGCATCCAAGTGACATTAGAAAAATCATGAAAACACATAAAAATGCTAAAAATGCAAAAACAATCTCAAACAGGTGTTCTTTTGACATTCTGTGAAAAACCGCCACCCTGAGTAGGGAGGCGGTTTCATAACTACCACCTTAAAGCGGTGGCGATCTTGTAACCGCCACCCTAGTAAGGTGGTGGTCGTGTAACCACCACCCGGCGGGGTGGCGGTGGTCGTGTCCTGAAAACCCACGCGGGTTTTATAGCTTAAAAAGCCTAAAAACCCAAAAAAGGACCATTTTAGCTAAAAACAAAGCCTACCCAGTAGGTGCCCCCTAGATGGACCTTTTGAACCTAACATATTTGAAAATAACCCCCATGACAAAGATTTTAGCATTTTAAAAATTGAGGGGGAAAAAGGATAAATTGAGGAAAACTAACCTGTGATCTCGCGGGTCGATGCTCTGCTTGTGGAGGCATGATCACTATCCCATCATGAACGTTTTGACTCTACTCTCATAAGAAACCGTCATCGTGGGTCCCAGAGCTCAAAACCAACCAAATCAACACGCGCAAATGAATAGGAAAATGGCCCACTTTCATATATATATAACTTGACTTGTTTTAAAATACTTTTTTCGCAGGTTTGGAGCGACGGAGGTAAGTTCTTACCCCCTTACAAATGGTACGTCCTCATTTCCCATTATTTTAGCGTTTATTTTCTGATCTATTTTGTCTATCTAGCACTTGATTCCTCTTTTCATTTTGTAGGTAGCGGGAATTTTGGATGGCGTCATTTTGACACATGGACATATCAGGTATAATTTCTAACTTCCCATTTTGGGACCGCCATACTCAGACCCACCATTTTTATGCCTCTTCATGGCTAAAATGCTTCTCGAGGGCAATATATACGTACCCAAAATTGAGAAGTACTTGCACCATTAGAACAGCGTAGCACGTGCCCCAATGATGATACAGGTCTCCTCGCAAGGTGTTCGGGATCGGAAAAGCCCTCTAAACATGTGTTAACATCCCGCATCCCCCGCTTAGCTCCTGCATGCTTTGTTTTTCTCTTTTCCCCTTCTTTTCTTGGCCTTTTGCTCTTTAGTTATGAAACCACCACCCTGCCTGGGTGGCGGTCTCTGTAACCACCGCCCTGCTCAAGGCGGCGGTCCTTTACGCATTTTCCAGAATGCTCTTTTAACATGACTCACATAAAAATCAATGATTCACCAGCTTTTTTTCACCGCCTTGAGCTTGCATTAATGATTTTGGTCCCCTGGAATAGTGTTTTGCCATTGTTTATAGTTTAAGAGTTCAATTTGGTTTTTACCTTGGGTAAATGCAAATGCTATAAATAGTTGGCTTGTGCTCAAGCAAATGGCCCCTCAAAATTTACCTCTGAATTTCTCATTTGCAATAGATTAGTCTTTTATTTTTTTTAGAATTCTTAGTTTCTTCCATTGCATGCTTAGTTAGTGTTGTTTTGTTGTTAGGAAGCCACATATCCATCTTGTGTAAGTGCTGTTGATATTTCATCCAATCCATTGGAGTAGAGTAGTTTGTTTTCAATAGGAAGCCATTAAAGTTGCAGGTTTTGTTCTTCAAACAGGATAGTTTCAGGTTCTGGATGTTTTATGTTGCATGACTCACAATAAATCCCACTAGGAATTACATAAGCCAAGCTCTGTACTCTTGCGCTATCTCTCTCCTACTCGCATTGTATTCAGTCTGTATCCTAAAGTTGTCTTTATTCCAATATCTACTCCTGTTGATGCTAGCATTACACGCTTTTCTGGATCCACGTGAGCATGAAGGAATGAGGAGATCTGCTTTGAGGGGACAAGCCACACACACCATCGGATTCACCACTATTCTGCAGAATCCAGGTTCTAGCTTTCAAAGTTCTAGTTAGAAGCATATCAAATAGAATAGCTAATCATTTCATTTCAGTTAATTTTACTTTCGATATTGCCGGGGAAGCTGTGGGGATTGATAGTTTCTGAGAAACTATGATTCATTCCTCACTTCTGAGGTAGGATCGATAGTCTTACAAATAGATTAGATCAGTTATTTCATTGTTTAGAGTAGATCTACAAATTACACAGACAAGTAGCCACACTCGGTTACCTTGTTTGTTTTAGTCTGTTATTAGTGTCAATTGTTAATTTCTAGATGTATTAAAAGGTTACTCTTTCAATTTCGTTCAAAAATTTCATCAGGAAAACACAAAAATATAGAAGTTATATATGTTCTAGATATATTTCATATAGTTAATTTTGCTTTGTTGCATTTAGTTTATATTGTTGCTTTTGTATGACAATCACGGGCCCTAGAGAGCCCAGGGAATACGTATTTGAGCCAATCGTGCCCCAACCCAATCTTGTCACAGCCATAACTGATATAGATCAGAATCTTAGGATCCAAGTCTTCCAAACAACAGTAAACTTACAACAAATCAGTTTCCAACTACACGGGCTAAACATAGAAGATGACCAAGCACACACATTTTGGTCAAATCAACCAAACTATAGATTACCCTAGATTCATATCCACATGACTGTGGAAGGGTTTGAAAGAGAGCAGGCCTTTGGTTGTGATCCTTTGGTCCCACAGCTAGACATAGGAGACACTCTCACAGATATAGATACCAGCTTGAGAATTCAGGTTGCACAAACACCGGTAAGATATTCTGAGAAGATCGCACAACTATTAATTCTAAATATAGAGGCTGAAAAAGCATATGACTATTGGATATTAGGGATTAGGATTGATTCCGCACATGACCATAGTAGGACCACAACAAATATGAATCTATGGTTGTGACCCACAAATCCCACAGCCCAACGAGCCCATAGGTGAATCTGACGTTGATGTTGGCCTACGCACATTAATATTCAGATCTACTCCACTTCCACCTATCATCATCGAACAGTTATCCTTATTAGACATAGCAGCTAACAAAGCTAAGGAGTTCTGGACTAGGCCAGAAAATCACCCATAGAGTCAATTATATTTACCATCTGCCCTATGACCTTATCGGGAGACATACGAAACTATCCCAAGTCATTTTCCATGTATTCCACAACCCATAGACCGAATCACGCCAGAGCTCGATATTGATTGGAGCCTTCGAGCAGTCATCCTTGTTAATCGATCTATCACACCAGTTCAGGTTAGGAGGGCCTTCTTTGCCTTAGATTCAAAAATTCCACTAGTGCGTGTTGAAGACATCAGATTGCCTAACTAGTTTTTCTACATCCCACACATATTCAATCCCCACCGTCATTTGTCCGGCACGACCTCGGGAGGTCGGGTGCGAGGAAAAGTTACTTGTAGATTTCCATGCTCGCTTGTCACTTTTCTATTGTACAGTGTCATCATGGGTTGAAAAGGTGACCACTTTAATTAACTTTATTAGACTATAGTCAGTCACTATAGTCACGAGCCTAATTGATTTGGTCAGCATATTGGACATTTCACCACTTTTGTAATATATCATTGCATAGTATATACTTGGTCACATTTTTTATTATCATTACATAGTATTAGTTGTCGATATTTGATATTTTTTCATATGTTTAGGACCTTAACCAAGGTCAATGCAATGATTATTTTAATGATGTGGGCTGGCCCCCTTCCCATGGTGACTCACCCCTTGGAATATTTGTTGGTGGCGTTTGCTAACCTTGGGTAAGATTGGGGTCACGGTCGAGTTATCTCTTTTTGATGAAGTTCTTCAATCTACTCTGATTGATCCTTGGCCTTTGATATTTTGTACCCTTAGTTAGGGTTTTGACCTTGCATTTAATATGGTCAGTGACTGTGGTTATGTTTTGCATCGACTTGAATTTGGTGAACGGTTTATGGCCATTGATTTCAATACTTGTCGATCTCGCACCATTCGATCTGACCAGGGTAGGTGAGGAACTAACCATGGTGAGCTGAGTTTTGATTTGAACTTGAAGATTACTCTACGGATGTTGATCTTGTGTATCGTGGTGTTCTCCATGCTAGATATTTTAACTCTGATTGGCATAGTGGTTGGCTTGGGTGATCATACAATATCGTTGATCTTTGTAATGTTGGTTTAGTGTCATCAATTTTTCACTCAAGTGAGTTAGGTTTGTTTAAAATATCATTGAGCTTATCACTTGGTCATTATAATTTGCTTGTTATCAACGGTGAAGCTATAGAAAATTTTTAGTAAACCACCATGAATGTGATGTTGAAGCTTTGATGGGAGGATTTGTGAATTTCTGTGCATGCATTTTTAATTCCTTTTCTTCTCTTGTCATTTTGAGCTGTAATCTGATATGTTTCCTTAAAATTTCCTTTAATATTTTTGTAGAGGGTTCTATAGATATTAATGGCTACCATTGTTTATCCATCAAGCTCTCGGCTACTTTGTAAATCAGTTTGCTTGAGCTCTCTCGAACTTTGAGTGTGATCATTATGGTCATGGCCGATATTGTTCATTATTTTAGATTTGGAGAAATCTATAAATTTGGATTTGTGAATGCCTTTGCGTGTATACCGAATTATCTCTATCATGTTTTCTCCAATGGCTTCACTTTGTGGTTATTTGACTCCAATTGTAATCCGATTGTAGATGCCTATTTACACATGAATCTATAACTAGTGTCAACACTCTATAGGATATGTGAAAATAGGACCTCCGAAGTAAGAATAGCAATAATAAATAAATAATTAAAATCATATTTCTAACAAATGATTTGATTGTAACTTTCTTTGTATCACATTATGCAAAACGTAGAATCATACACAAGGGATAGGAACTATTTGATAAAATTCCTTCAAGGATATGGTCTCATGGAATGGAATAATTTCAATATGTGTAATAAATGACCACATAAAATTTTCCAACATCCTCCTATCCTATAGAAAAATGAGAAATTTGAAACACGACATGGGTACAAATTAAAAAAACTTGAAGTGGGTTTTTAATATTATTTAACTAAATGTTTCCATGTGGAACTCTATAAAACAAATTGAAAGTATACATAAATTATATGAAGTGTTTGACTTAAGGACTACAATAACTAAAAAAATATGTCAAAAATGAATTAATTGAAAAGGCCTCACAAATTTCACTCACTCATAAACTAGTGAGAGAATTTATCACAATATAAATTTTGTTGGATTGGTATAATTTTTATTTGATTATTGTAATATACAAATATTGTTCCCCCTTCCCTTAGAATAACATCCAAAGATTCCCTATGATCTTCATAAGTTCAATATAAAAATATAGAGATCAAGGAAATGTACCATCATTAATATAGTAAAAACCTAAAAGTATGATGTATAACCTATTAATACACTAGTAATTTAGGAATTTGAGACTCTAAAATTTTCCCCATCAAGGTATAGAATAGAATTACAACTCTTACCTAACATGTCTCCTTTTGTGGAAGAAATGTAAATTTCATTTGTTCGAGAACACAATAAAATCCATAAACCTTTATCATTACTTTCTGATCAAGGTACCACATTATTGAGGATAAATGAATCATAATATAATATTAAAATTTAGTAGATATCTAATCAAATATTTTTATAGGATATAATATTAGTTAGATATGACATGATTTTGATTTTAACCATCCCATATCCATCTTGATTGGAGAACTTGGGTCATAAATAATAGTACATTTTCTTTTCTAAATATATGAAAAATAAAAAAACATCCAAAATTCGTTCTCTAATATGAACAAAATTTACTGTTTAGTTTAGTTTATGATGCATAATTATGGTTTGCATAGTTCCTAAAGAAAGGTACATATAGTAACATAGATGAAATTCCTACATAGAAATATGTGACATGGTTCCATCCTATATCGGACATAAAATTCAATGAATAAAAGAAATCTTATATAATTACACATATATTGATCCTCATGATTTTTCTTTAAAGCCCCATTATAATATTGGTTACACATACAGATGGTTCCAATCACCAAATTCAATACAAGATTATTGTATATGGCTGCATAACTATATCATTCATTGAGACTCTAAATTTTTTTTTCCTAGAATCAATTTGTTAAAATAAAATGTGAGAAACAATTAACAAAATTTAATTCATACTTTCTATCAAATACAAGAAGCAAGAAAATGTGTGCAATGCAAAAAGAAGAGACATAGGACAATAAACATGCTAAAAGTACAAGAAATTAATTTTAACATTTGGTGATTTCATGGAATAAAAATACCTAGGGATCCAAAAAAATTCTAGTAATTATTCAAATAAAACAAAGAATAACATAAATAAAGTAAAGAATATTAAAAATAATAGAAGTATTCCAAACTCAAAATAGGCACTTCTATGCATAAATATATTCTTCCCTATCAAATATTTAGCTCAAAAAAAATTTGTTTATACAAACACTTACAATTGCCTCCAATATATAGAGGATTTCATTTAACAATAGAACACACAACTCTAAAAATAGAACATCTTAGAAATAGAAGTATCATCTAAAAATAGCACGAGATTTTGTTCATACAAATAAATCTATTTGTTTATTTGATTTTATCTGAAAAATTGGAACATCTTATTAAAACTAAACTATGTATATTGAAAAGATATATATTTTTCCTTTCCTAACAATAGAAAAAGTATGTGGGAAGAAATTATTTATTTCAACACTCTGCTTTAATTTCAGCCTTCAAAATTTTATTATTAAGGAATTGAGTGTACATTTATGGATTTGAAATTTTCCGATCACAAACTCTCAAAAACTTCTCAAATACTGAAAAATTTTGATTTCCAAAGATTTCGTAATAATATCATACAATTGATCCTCATATTTGTAAACTTCAAGAAAAATTTCATTATTGTTAACCAACTCCCGATGAAGTGATACCGATGTCTATATGTTTTCTTCACTTGTGAAAAAAATTTTGGACAATGCTATTGCTGAATTGTTGTAATAAAAATTATATGTAGCATCCTCTTGATTTTGCGTTAAATATTTCAACACTTTTTTCATGCAAACAACCTGACATACTACTCTTATTGCTACTAGATACTTTGCTTCTTCTAAAAATAGTATGACTATGGGATCCTTCTTTTATTCCCATGAAACTACACCCATTACAATGTTAAAATCATATCTAGATGTTCTTTTTCTATCATATAT
The DNA here is from genome assembly GCA_018340775.1 of Taxus wallichiana var. yunnanensis. Lineage (NCBI taxonomy): Eukaryota > Viridiplantae > Streptophyta > Pinopsida > Cupressales > Taxaceae > Taxus > Taxus wallichiana. The sequence goes on from CM031240.1 coordinate 707,169,054, forward strand.
ACTTCTAGAACTATCCCTATATGTATAACCTATGAGTTTCAACTCATATGATGTTGAGTAACAAATTCCATGATTCTTAGTTACACAAGAATACCTCAAAATCCTTTTTCCAACGTGCCACTATGAATATTTTTGATATTCCATGAACATTAGAAGAGGCACACACCATACATAATATCAAGCCTTATGTCCATCAACTAGATAATACTTCCAACAAGCCTTTTAAATAATGTTTGATCGAAATATTATACGATGTCATATTTTCTTAAATTTAAAACTACTGCAACTTATGTTGGCGCTAACTTGCAATTCAACATGTTAAATATCTTCAAAACATTATTACCATACTTCGATTATAAAATAAAGACTCCAACTTCGATTGTTGAACTTTAATGTCGGAAAAATAGTACATAATCCTAGATCTCTGTCATCTCAAATTATTTCTTCATGGCCTATTCAAATAAATATATAGATAGATTTCTAGTAATGATAATGTTTTCATATCGATTTTAACACATGAAAATGACATGAAACAGTTAGGGAAAATAGTCCCTCCTCAATGAAGGTGAGGTTTCCTTTATTGAAAACCAAAACTATATTTACATCTATACATTCAAAATTATATGTGGGGGTGTTTTGGGACATCAAATGGAAAGAAGTGTGAATGAGGGAAATGGAATGGAATGGAGGAAAGAAATAGAAAGGAATTGATGGAAGGAGAATATAATAATTACGTAGAAATAGAGCCTAATATTACATAAAGAATAAGAACAATGAATAACTAACACAAATAAAATAGATTTTGAATCAGCTAAACAAGAATAAATAAAAGGGAACACACATGAGCAAGTAAATATTATAGATTGATCACGATTAACAAGAAAAATGTATTAGTAGCATTAACAATAAGATCAAAGGCAACATTTGAATGAAATATTTAAACACTAACATGTAATGAACCTAAAAACATAAAATGTTATAAGAGCTAATGAATGGGACACAAAGTTCATATTTTATTAACTCCAAAAATGTCTTCACAAAATAACACAAAGTTTCTTTCCTCAAACAAAGCTTTCGAAAAATTATTTTCTTATCCTCTCTCAAATTCAGCCTTAGAAATGAAGCCCTAACTTCCTTTTATAACCCATAAGTTGGTTACAAGGTAGTTAGGGTTAAAATGAACACTAAATTAGGGTACCTAAGTGATTTTGACTTTCTCAACTAAATTGAATAATTCAATATCATTTGTCACTTTAGGAAAAGTACATAAATAAAGGGAAATGGGTACATGTGGACCCCATGCAGAAAAACACATGAAAATTAAGAAAAACAACTAGTGCCTTATCCATTGGGTAGGGTTCACCTATTCTCAATCATATGAGAAATGAACATGCACACCCATTAGATAACATAGGGAATTATCCCCAATGGTTTTTCTATTCTCAATCATATGAGAAAGCGAACATCCATAACCATTATATAACATAGGGAATTATCCAACCATTATGTTGGTTAACCAGGTGATTCTTTGTCTTCACCAATTTGAAAGATTTGAGCTTCTACAATGTCTGGTGCATCTTTTCTTCCTCCAAAAAAACTTGGAAGGTGACAGTCCTCACAAAGTATCTTGGCAGTTCAAAAATCTTACGGTATTGTATACATGTTTGTAACTTTATATTGGATCTCTTCACAAAGGTATTTGATCTTGAAACATTGATCCATATAAGAAGTGGAAAAATATCGACAGGAGTGTACATTTCATGTATCGATTTCATAAATTTCTCCACTAGATTCTATAATTAACTCCTTTGGTTGTGTTCATTCATGAAGGTACAAGGAATCTAATCGATGAAGGCATGAATGGAAGAGAGCGTGGTATATGATTCATCGCACAACCTTTCAAAATGAATTAACAAATCTTCAAAAATCATTCTCCTAGACTTAACATGATTTATCCATAGAATTTGTGTCATGTGATGGTCAAACTCAAGGATTCCCTCAAAGGAAAAGAATATAGATTCCATTCGGGAAAGGTCCTTAAGACTTGGAAATATCTAATCTATAGCTATTAAGTATGGAATGAGTCATTCCTTGAATGGAAACACTAGTTCTAGGTATACATAAATATTGTTAGATATTTTTATCACCTCATCAATTGTTCACAACCCACAAATTTCTACCTCAAAAACACAAGACCTTACAAGTGTTCCCAAGATTTGTCAAATCCTTTGATTGATTGATAATTTCCTGATCTGGGATGGCCATCGTTTCGGAATAGGAAAAGAAGACATAATTGGAATAATCAAATGTTGAACATATGAGATAATTTTAATCTTATATTTTTTGAGTTGGACAAATTTAGATTTGTATCTCTTGAACCTTTTAAGCACACCGTTTAGTGAATCTTTTTCCATAACAACATCACTTAAAAAGTGGTATTTCTAAGGGCTATTTTGGATACTTCATAGTCATTGATTTTCATGTCCCCACGATCCTTTTTAGTTGTTGGAACTCAAATTTATATAAATTTATCTCCACTATTATCAATCACAACCCCAGAGAAAACCTTATGGTTTTGGGCATAAATTCATTGGAAAGTGAAAAAAAGATTCTAGATCAACGTTGGCAACTTGTATAAATCTCTTCCTCTTTTGGATTTTCAAATCAACCTAGGCAGGTATTTCTTTCATTAGTTCAACACAATTGAGTTGAGAATTGGAAAGGATATGCTATTTACTTCCCTTATGATTAAAAAAGTAGGAATTTTTTTCATGAGCTCGATCCTTGGTGAAGTGGCATCTGCAACATATTCTTGATTACCCTCATGTTCTTATGAAATATTCTTATCACCTTGATGCATGGATAGATTCTTGAATACCCTCATGTTCTCTTCCTTCCGAAGATGCATGATCCTTACAAAACTTTGAGGCACTACTTATTTAATAGGGATAGATTTGGGTAACCACTGAATTTTTGTCCTAAATGTTTGCAATGATGTTGGTGGAGGCTGTTGTGAAGAAGTTTGCACCAAATTTTTATCGATGAGTCCTCCCTTACTTAGTATTTTCTACATTTCAGATATATGTTCTTGAAATTGGAGAGGATTAGCTATTTGGTTCTCATAATAGATTATAGTTCCTCTTAGCACAGGTTGATTCATGGTATATAGAAAAGTTTCATATCCTTTACTCCTATCAATACTAGGGAGTAGAGTGAAAACAATTTGATCATAAGTAGGATCCATAAGATCAGTTCCATTATTGGAAAGGGTCAAAGGAGGATCTCTCAATCCATAATTTTCTATTTGAGCCAGTGTGAGATGAGAAAATTGTCATCATCTTACCTCCCTGTCATCCACACATTCTACCCAATAGTGTAATATTATTTCTTTATGCTTATATGTTGATCTTAGGGATTTTTCTATGGACCCATTAATACCAAAATGATCCCTAGTTGTGAAAGAATGTATGGTGATGTGGGGAAATTCTTTTTCATCAGTTCCGCACTATGGGAACTTGTACATTTGTATTCCCGTATATGAATTGGGAACCGAATGCCTCTGAATGTTTATCCGTAGTAGGCAATGAAATTTGAAAATTTGACGTGAAAGTTCCATCAATGCCAATTTTTCACTAACATATTTAGGGAGTTTGTAAGGATCTCCCACAAATCCACTAACCTGTATATAGGAGTAAGAAGGAAACTGGATATACCAAGTTCCCCACTATTTTAATACGGATTTGGCATCCTTTGAAAAATTCTTCGGATTTAGCCCTAGTGACCAAATTATATAGAAAAGGAAGGCATCGTTGACCCTCCGGAAATGGTGAGAACCATTCTTGAACTCAAGCTATGGGTAAAAGTGAAAAACACTATTTTTACCAGGACCCATTGTACCTCTAGTTGTCAGCCCTGAAAATATCCTCCTTCTTGCTATGACATAGATCAAATATGAGGTCATGTAAAAATGACCTGTCATTTTTACCTCAATCAACTACTTATGGAGAGTGTTGTTGATGATACTTTCCCAATTAAAAACATCTTCGCATCAAGAATCATACAAATAAATTTGTAGATCCAAGAAGCAGAAAAATTTGGTGTAAGCAAGACCGAAGACCTTGCTAAAGAGAGTGATCATATCTCCTATTTCTTCATGAAACTCCACACGAAACCATTCTTTGGGCATCCTTGAATTTTGACCTTTTGGTTTGACTTAAAAAAAAATTTGAAGAATTTTTACCATCTCAAGGGATCTTCACCCCCACAATGTTTGTGTCGATTCTTGTGTTATGTCAACATTTTCTTCATAAAGTGGAAATTTTAACATATATTCCATATACTTGGGAGATTTGAGAAGAAGGGGTTCATTGTTGTTATTAAAGACTCCCCGACACTCAAGCTTGTAGTGTTTAGAAAATTCCATAACAAGCTCGGGACATTGTATTCCCACTAGAAATTCTACCACTTGAGTTTTTGTTTGATTAACCAATTTTTATTAAAAAAATTTACCATCCCAAGGAATCTTCATCCCAAAAATTTTGTTTTGATTCTTTCCTTATGTCAAAAATTTCTTCATAACGTGGCGCTTTTAACATATCTTCCATATGCTCATGACAGTTGAGTAGAAGGGGTTCATTGTTTTCATTAAAGACTCCCACGACACTCTGGTTTGTAGTGTTTGACAGAACAAGCTTGGGAAATTTTATTACCACTTGAAATTCCACCGCTTGAGGTAAGCCGTAGCGATAGAATTTTTTTGAGAAAATAGTTTTTCCTTCCCTCCTTACCCTGTCACAAAATTGGATCATATCCACATGACCCATATTAGTATCTAAAACTTATCGTATGTTGAGCTTAAGGATGATGTTGGAATTAATCCTTGATATACATACATGAGCACCGATTTGTTAGAGTGTTCTCCCATTATGAATTAAAAAGGAAAAACAAAAGGAGGAGGCATAAACTAGGAAGGTATCGGGTCTAAGTCTCAATACCACCATAACCGCAAGAAAAAATGTACTTATTTTTGTTATTTTACCCTTTTAAATAATGATGAGTAATTTATGATTTTTTAAACATGAAAATATTATCTCGAGCTCTGCTACAAGCTTAAGTTATACAACGATATATTGATATTTATCTCAAATTAAAAATGCACGTGTCATAGTATTTTTGGTGATTTTTTCAAAATTGTGAACTTTGTTTTTCTAAGCACTTTAGATCTGGGACAAGAGAATTGGAAGCTCTAGTGACCTTCGAGATAGGAGCACCTGACACTGGGCACCGATCTCCTGCTCCTAGGCACCCCACTCTTTATTCTAGGCACCCATGTCAAAAAAGTCTAATCTTTTTCATGAGAAATGTAAACATGAAATTTAATTTGGATTAATGTCATAATTTTTTTTATGTTTTCCTATGTATAGTGTTTTAATGCATTGTTTGTTTTGTTTCTTGTGGTGTGTATAAAGATATCCATTATAGGAGTTTTGTGGTGGTAATAGTTTGATAAATTTTCTTGGGTTGGGTTTATTAGATGAGATTGGGAGATTATGGACCGTGTCATCCTGCGACACATAGTGAGGATGGGGTATGTGCACCATAATATGCTTATTTTGACAAAGCATTTTGTGAGAGGTGTTGTGTTGATAATTGTACATTTCAGATACCTCACTGGGAGATTCCAATCACACTAAAGGATGTATATCACATAATATGATTACCTATTATTGGTGAGAGGGTACAAGTCATGGATGTGGAGCATATGTAGTGATAGATGGGGGCCGTAGGTAGTATTTTATGGAGACTCAAGTGCCTATTGAGGCCCATATAATATTGGATGTGATATTAAGATCAGCTTTCTGTGCTCACAGAAGGTCATAGCCTTGGTTCTTGCATATTCAATTGTAGTGGAGGGAGGAGGTGTTGGAATCTTAAATAAGATGTACAATATTTTCCACTTGATAGAGGAGGAGAGTACTAGCTATGCTTCAAAGACGATGTGTATTAGCTCACATGTATATGAATCTATACAAATTTACAAAGGAGGAACATGTAGGTAGGATCAAAGCTACTACACTATTGCATGTATGGGCCTATGATCATATATCACTATCGATGCGAGTTGATGGTTTGCGAGCAGAGTGGGATACACTAGATATATGTGTTAGGATATAGGTTAGTGTGCATAGAGAGAAGATGGATACTGAGACACATATAAAGCATTGATAGATTGGATGGGGAAAGAGGAAGTGATAGAGAGGCCATACCGATACTATGGAGGTTGGCCGATGATGTGCTAGAGTTACGATGCACACGTAGGATGATGTGGTTAGAGGATTGGTTTCCAATTTTGATCGAGTTATTCCATATGGAGCAGGTATTGCGATAGTTTGGTATGTCTTAGGATATTCCCACAAAGTCATATGTGTGGTTACAATCAATTAGAGCACTTAGGATGGCGTGGAGATAGAGTAAGGCCCACATGAGAGCATCTACTAGCTCCCGGGCCGAGAAATGGCTTATTGGGCAATAGATCTTATCGATCTAGATGATGCATGATATATGGACACAAACTATGCATGGTGGGAATCACATCGATGGGTGTTCTTGTTCCCATTGTTTGCATTTTTGGTGGGATTACCACATGGAGGAGGAGTGGAGGGGAAAGATAATTCCCCCGATAATGTGGTAGAAAGAATATCGAGCATGACTATCTATGTAGTTATGTTGTATGGTTTGTTATTGGCTTATTTGATGGGTATGTTTGTCTAATGTGCTAGGCTTTTGGTTGTAGGTGACACTTATTAGAGCTTTATTATGGACACATCGATCTTCACAAAGTGACAAAAATGTTATGGCCAACATACTTGTAAATGGAAGTATGTTAGAGTGTGTGGATGATATTATGGGTGATCATATGCATTTGTTTGAGCTAGTGTCCATAACAACATTCAAATGTACAATGTTGTTGAGTTATAAGGGTGACGAATACAAGGATACACAATGATCTAGAAAGGATTAAGGTGGAATTCATTTAGTACAAGATGTCTTTTCAAAATTTATCAATCTACAGAGGTGAAACTATTACGTAGATAAGTGGATAGATATCAATGGCGTGATCAACATCATAGATTTGGTCATGAGGATTTGAGTTTTAGAGAACTTGCGATATAAGATAGTTATAGTAATAATGAGATATTATTTATATTATTGTATTTGATGTAGGGGAGTTTCCCCCTAGTGATGAGATGTTATGTTTTTATGATTGTTCTTGATAGATTGTTGGTTTTAGCATATGACCATTGTATTCAATGTGTATTGATTCTTACGATGTGATTGATATTTCTATGGATTATTCTTGATGTTAGTTTTGATGCATGGTTATCGAGTAATGTGTAATATGATGATGATATAGTATAAATTATAATAGATGATGTTGTATTATGATGTTAGGATGAATGATAAATTGTCATGTAAAAGTATGATATAGTTGTTATCACCGAATCATAGTACCCTTATGTTTATACAATAGCATATACTTGAACTTACGGTGTGATTGGATGACATGGGTACTATCGCCGGGTTGTGGGACTTGCTACTTGAGATAGACCTCCAGAAAGCTGGTTCTTGCTCCTAAACTACCCGCCACAATCTACTCTAATGCAGGGAAACTAACTATTCTAATCTAAATTTCAAGGACCAGAGAGAGAGAGAATGCATAAAATGAAAGCCTACACTAAAGCGGTGATACACCAGAAAAGGAGGATGTGAGAGTAGTCTCCAAACGTGGGAAATACAGAGGCAAAGTGCATACTAGAAGAGGTGATGACAGTTCTCCATAATCTAGCAAAATGCATTCACAACAATATTCCAAACATACACAATGATAATGAATCCCTGCAAGAACATAATAATAGACACAATATTCTTGTAAATAAGGTTAAAGGGGCAAGAAGAATGCAAGAAAACACAGCAGGGGAAGATACATCCACAAACTTGTATTTTATTGCTTCCTGGTATGCACAGTTCAATCTATTACAAGATAAGGGCCTGGATCACCATGCAAGGAGTCCACAACAAGGGCCTGCAACACATTGGCTTCACAAAGCAATTTTGGTAGAGCTTTGCTACAAAACTACCCTCCTCTTTACAATGAGCCCAACACTCCAATTTATAGAAAAATGAGAAGGGAAAGAGAAGGGAAAATGGAAATCCTGAAATATGTCCTTCAACCACCTATAAGAGGCATTAAATGGAGTAAAATGATTATATATTACTTGAAAAAGGCTCCCCATACTATCCCATGTGTTTCAAAGAGAGAAAGAATGATGACCATGCCTCTTAATTGCACTCCTAACCACCAAATGAAACACTGTTGTGAACCCAGCCACGTTTTCTTAAAAATATCAATCAATCTCTCATAAAATCTGGAATTTCTTGATTGTTGTGTGTCAGGCTCAGAGCCATGATTCCAACGGTACCAATTTTGTGTGATTTTGTTGAGAAATGCAAAAGTTATGGCCTTCTCGAGTCTTGGGCAGCTATTTTGGGTCTAGCGAGGCGTTTTTCTCGTCATTTGACGGGAATGAGCATTAAGCGATCGGAGCTCGGAGTCAAAATTTATGGCCATTTGAAGTTTCATGGGTCAAATGTTGACTTTTTTCTTTTCCTTCGGCCGCTTCAGCTTTTCGCGTCCCTCGCATATATTCCTTTGTCCCGGTGTCCTGCATTTAAAATCTCTGCTTCAGCCGATTTGGGCTCCTTGTTCCCTGTTTGTGGCAAAGACACTTGGCAAGATTTCATTCACTCTCGGCTCTTTCATATTTTCACGTCCTCCGCGTACTTTTGGCCCAGATGTCCCACGAAAGTCCTCTGCTTCGGCCGAACCGGCCGTTCTAAGCGTCCTCCACGCATTTTGGTCCCAACGTCCCGATTGCTCGGGACAAATTTCTCCGAACCACCTGAAATTGACTGACTTGTGCCAAACCAGCTGATCTGTGTCTTTCACGTACCTTTGTCCCAGATGTCCCAAACCGCGTGAAAACAAAACTTGGCAATTTTTTCCATTTTCGGTACGGTTCGCCTTTTCACGCCCCGACGCCGGATGCCCTTTGCTCTGTAGACTACCTAGCGGCCTTTTGGCCGATTCACGCCCAGATGTCCCTCATGTCTCGACTGTTGCGAGGACTAGGACTTAGCCATTTTTCATGATTTTTCCTAGCCCAAGCTTGTTTTCTGCAACTTTTTCACATTTTTAAAACTTGCTGGGTTTTCCTCTTGGACAAGAGAGTTAGAAAGAAGCCGAGGGGACCCCAGAAACATGATTTTTGCCTTGAATCAATATAATTGCTTGGGACTAAAGATTTTGATGCATGTTATCAAAATTACCTTGAGGGGTGAATTTTGGATAACAATACTCATTATCATTTAATGAAGTGTATGTTAGTAAGATGAAGATAGGGTTGAAGACTATATATTCCCTCAATGTATAAGTGATGAGTTTCATTTAGATAATACCATTCAATAGTTAATAATGAACCGTAAAGAAAGAGTGCACCATTGGAAAATGATTCAATAAGGTACATTAGATGAGTCATTAGAGCACATGAATAAAAGTTCTTATTGTAATATAACCTCAAATATAATGTAATAACTATAATAATATAATTCTACCATCATGGGGTGTGAGGTGATAATAACAACATTCCAAATACCGAGGCAACATGAAGCAGTAGAAGCATATGGGATGGGAGAACCATGAGTGTATGAGCCAAAAAAATTTCATATGGCACGTAGTGGGAGGTGTGAATGCTAATCATTATGGAATCCAATGTAAAGTAGTAGCATGAAGTGGTGAATGATATGGATGAAATGAATGACATGAATGAGATGAATGAGATGGTGCGGTGATAGATGGACATGATGAACATCGTGCATCAATGATGCACTTTGATGATGGATGAACAATGACATTAGAAGTAGGAGGAGATAACCCAACTAGATTATTAACTCATGAATGAGGTAGATGAGATATGGACTACTCACATGAGTAAGAACCAAAGGATATGATTACCTTATCCTCTAATTTTTAGCGATCGTGAAGGAAAAATAAATCACTATCCCTATTTTCGTTAATGCAATGATAATTACTAAAGATGGTCATTCATTTTGATGTTGTAAATGATGTTGTGGATAATTCTATTTTAAGGTAAGTTAATTAAACTATCATTGAACAAAACATGCAGCACATCATGTGGCTGAGCATGATGAGAAAAATTAAATGGTTTGCATGAAAGAGGTGTAGATGATTGAGGTGTAACCTGCTGTAGAGTAGGATAAGGATGATGCTTTTGCGGTTTAGGAGCTTGAACTTGCTTGTGAGGATAAGATGGATATAGTGTAGGATTATCAAGCTGATGGTAATGGAGAAGAACTAGGTGATGTAGTAGTAATAATTGAAGATGGAGGATCTATAAAATGTGTGGATATGATGTATTGTTCTAGATCAATGACATTATATCATAGAAGTGTGAAGTGTGAATGATTCACATGCATCATATTGCAATGTTTGTTGTAAGGATGGAATCGAGACCATGATAGAAGATAAATAGTTGTTCTAGATTGATAGGTTGAAAAATTATTTGGTCCATACAACAATTGAATCATAAGATGTAATCTATGATATGTTCTATTTTTTCTTGATGTAAATTAGGTAGATGATCATAGGTAACTACGGGGATATTTTTGTAACGAAATATTCTTCCATCTCTTGATATGTACTAATAGATCCAAATCGTAGGTAGGTATACCATTGCAAAGCATCATTGATAATACTATGCCGAAAGGATTTTAACAAAGTAATTGATATTTTATAATATGAATCCATAGACATTTGATAATTCTTTAGATGTAGACAAAGTGGTTTCAAAGATACCATCGAAACACAAAAATTTAGGCATGATAAAATTCTTAGGGAATGTTGAGTTATGAATCTTCATAGGAACAGGTTACCATACAAAGAATTTTTATCGGTGGAAGATTAATAGGCTTTTCTTTCTAGTATGATTAATTAAACTTGAGATTGTAAGTGACCAACAATGGGTATGAGAGATAAGATATCTTGTGGAGGAATAGTAGAATATGGTAACAATAAGTCAAGAAGTTGTAATTTTCCATTTTCAAAGTAATCATAGGGATGTCGAGAGGAGATGTAGGAGAGTCTCGATGCTAAAGTCACACTAATTTTAGGTGCTACAAAATCCATAGTAAATGAAAGACATGGAATAGTCATAGAAGTGGTAGAAGTAGCATTGAAAGAAAACCTAGGAGATGGATCGTCGATTGAGATGCAACAATAGGAGGAGACAAACTAATATATGGAGATGGAGTGATAGGAGAAGATGAATTAATAGATGGAGGTGAGTCATGCATAGTGGTAGATACAACCTCAGAAGAAGATGAAAATGGATCAAGAGATTCACACTTAGTAGTATGTAAAGTAATAGACATTTGAATATTAATGGGTTCCTCAAAATAAAAATATATTAAGATATGAGAGTGTCATTAAGCATATCATCAATTGGATCATCAACATAATGTGAATGAGCATGTGGACAAGTATGTGATGGATCATGAGTAGCATTATCAGAAATAGGAGAAGCATGAGATGCAACTATAGTAGTGGTTTAACTAGGAGAAGAATAAATATGCACATGTGTACTAGTGTCAATACTAAGCATGAAATCAATAATAAATTCATCTAAATGTTCCTTGGAAACATCGGAAGGAGGATCATGTCTAATCGTGTGTAATAAGGTGTATAGCTAGAAAATATATTTGGTTGTGAAACGATGTTAAAGGAATAATTTTCAAAGCTAGTAGGTATATTGCACTCATTAGCCAAGAGTTGTTGAATATGATCGACATAGTAACATCACGATATAGAGTCTTAAGCTCAGTAATAGTTTCCTCATCATATATAGGATTGATACTAACATGAGGCATGATGATTCGAGAAGGAGAAGAATTATCCTTAGCCATTAGGGTTGTAGTGTATCCAAGGGGAAAATGTTGAAATCTACAAGTTCACTAAAATCATTCAATAAAATTTTAAATTTTATTATGAATCAAAAAGTACAACAATGTAATAATTGAAATATAATGAAATTGTAAATATTAAGTATGTAATTACGTATAAAAATTAAATGGGAAGGTACTTTCCAGAATTAGACTTACCTCATAGTGATCTAGAGCTAGACAGAGTGATAGAAAGGTGGATCAGATTGTTGCGATCATATTAAGAAAATAGTAGCATAGGTAGATCAAGTTTGACATGGGTGCTTGGACCGGGGACAAGGGCACTTGTGGTCTAAAATATGGGTGCTTTGGTCATGTGGGATAACTTGGAATATGATTATGATATGATTTTTAGGTCTTTGTAATAGTTCACTCTTGACTAGGTGAGTGTCACACTTATTTCATTAATGTCTCCACAAATCTGAAATGAATAATTACCCGCAAAACCAAACACAAAAAATCAAGCCCTAAAACATTAGTATGCAAATGAAGGGGTCAAACCATTCTCATTTTTCAAATAGGTGGACTTATGACTCAACATCACAATATATCCTAGACAATTTCTATGTCATGTGTGTGTAATAATGTGACCGGGATTCCATAAGCGCCAATGACGTAAATATGTTGGTCAATATCTATACATAAAATACAAAATTATGATTGGAATAGAATAATTATAACCCTTCCTATGCAATGTGTGATGCATAATAGTTCAAAAATTTAATACCTTACCCTACATAGATAGCTAGCCCTTTACATTAATAGTCCTCCCATAAGGTAGTATGTATGTTGTTTCTTTGTAGGTATCTCTTGTTTGAATTTCAAAACCAATGACGTGATATGACAACTAGAAATTAGGGATATGGGAGGGAAATCCATAAATACTAACCAAACATTTCCAAGACAAAACCAAATGTGACTTGGACCAGGGTACCTATAAATTAGGACAAGAACACTCCGGTGCACCCTAATCCCTATCTTGACACCCTAGTCAAAGAGTATTGATGATACTAAGTGAGTACTTAGATAGATAACACACCCTTAGACCCGACTAGAACTGTGTTAGTAAATGACGAGTGTGTAAGATAGAAAATAAAAATGACCAACAAGAAATATGACTATACAATGGGATGGGTCATATTTTAATAATTTTCTTAAGCAAAATCTAGATATAAAGCAAAATACTTAGCGGTATTATAATAAAATTAAATTTTTGATTTTGTAACTACATTGAGGAATCATGTTTTGATTCTAACAAAACATTTCAAGACAAAACCAAATGTGACGTGGACCAGGTACCTAGAAATTAGCACAAGAATGCCCCGGGCACCCTAATCCCTATCTCGACACCCTAGTCAAAGAGTATTGATGATACTAAGTGAGTACCGATAGATAACACACCCTTAGACCTGATAAGAACTATGTTAGTAAATGACGAGTGTGTAAGATAGAAAATAAAAAAGGACCAACAAGAAATATGACTATACAATGGGATGGGTCATATTTGAATAATTTTCTTACACAAAATCCAGATATAAAACAAAATACTTGGTGGTATTATAATAAAATTAAATTTTTCATTTTGTAACTACATTGAGGAATCATGTTTTGAACAATTTTCATTGGGCTCTTGTTTAAAATGTAGATAGAAGCTATCACGTTTGCATCTGCACAATACTCATTTAAATTATGTTTTACCTTCATCATACTTCTCACCATCTCTATGATGGTTTTGTTTGTTCCTATTTGTCACATTATTCTACTATGATGTGTACCTCGTAATATAATTCTTGTGTATACCATGATATTTGTAAAAATTATAAAAGCATTCAAAACATAATGGCATCCTCTGTCTTTCATCATAAATTTGATGTATTAACCACTTTTAATTTTCACTAAGGCCTTGAACTACTGAAATATATCAAAATCATTTGATTTATGTCTCAAAAAATACATACATGTCTTCCTTCTATAGTCATCAATGAATATTATAGAATATGTGCAACCTCAATAGAAGTTAATTTCATAAGTACACCTAAATTTTAGTGAAACTTTTCAAGTGGTCCGCTTACTCTTTCTATTTTTCTAACTAGGAAGCACTCTCTATGTTGCTTCCCCAAAATACAAACTTACCAAACTTTTTTTGGTTTTCGTGTAAAGTCACTAAAAACTTATTCAATTTCTTTAGCTGGACGGACTGATATACGGTATAAGCTCAAGATGTGGCTGGTCTAATATTCAAAGGAAACATTCTATTTCTTGACATATTCACTTTAAGACCATCTCGTACTTGGAGATTTTTTCTCTCTCACACACGGTCATTGTAATCAATGTAGAATGTGTATCCATTTAGTACCAATTAACAATTGCTCATTAGATTTTTCTTCAAACTTGAAATATAATAAACATAATGCATAATAAACATAATGTTAAAATTTTGATTATTCCTTTCCCATTTACAGACATTTTATTATTATTCCCAAGGTTAAAATTTGTCTTTCTTGACTCATCCATATTGTAAAGTAAATCTAAGTTACCTTACATGTAATTACTACAAACTTGAATAAAAATACGACACATCACAAGGAATTTGTTGTGATAGATTACATTAAATAGGTGATAAATAAGGTATTTCTTTATCAATCAATGTGTATGAAATAAAAATGGATCTTGGAGTGGATATACCACCCCGATTTTGATTCTCCCTATTCGATCATAGCACCTTTTCCTAAAATTATAAGCATAATTCCCATATCTCTTGCAATAGTGATACTACAAATGAAACTTATCTTATCACTAACAAGAAAACTTATTATTATTTTGTTCTTGTCTATGTCATCTTCCACTTCATTTTGATGGACTGCTACTCTGGCCTCTATATGAACTTCTTTGTCTTCCTATAATGTTGATGATTCCTCTTCCTCTTCCATGAATTATTGATACCTATAATGAAAAATATTGTTCTACAACTTCATGTGATCTATTCATCAATTTTTCATGATTTATTAGTGAAGAAGGAAAATATTCAATTTAAAATTGGATTAGATCCTTAGTTTCTTTAATAATTACTACCAAAGGATCAAATTTTGTAGGACAATTTCTAAGCAAGTTTTAAATAATTCTTCTTTCTTAAATATTTTCACAAAGGCATTTACTTTGATTAACTCAACCAACTACAAAAGTAAAAAATTATTCTACGAAATTTAAATATTTTTCAATTTCTTTGAATTAATTTTATTTGTGCGATTTGACTTTCTCCTTACCTTGGTATGACACTTCAAGAGTGTCCCATGTTATTAGTGTTTTTGGTTGAAACCACTCTAGGTAGGATGCTTTTATACATGGCTTGATGAATATAAAAAAGAGACTTTCCATCTTTGTTTCTTAATTCCTTCAAAGTATATTTCTATGTCTTCGAGAGTGCAAGTATAAGATCTTTCATCTATGGGCTCTATGTACCCATTCACTATGATTTTCCACACATCCCGGGATTTAAATAGTTACTTCTTGGTTAATGACCTATAATCTTAATATTTTCCTGTAAATTTTGGTTTCTATAGATTGGATGTAGAAGCCCTAACTTGTTTTAAATTTAGAAACATGTTCAAAAACCATGTTCTGTTGCCAATTTGTAGAAATTAGCTGAATAAAATAGTGAACAACATAAATAAAGTAAGGAATGTTACAAATAAGAAAAGTATTTCATACTCAAATAAGCTCTTCTATGCATAAATATATTCTTCCCTATAATATATTAAGCTTCACACAATCTCTATGTAAAATTAATTACAATTCTATGTAATATATACAGGATTTCATCCAACAATAAAACACACAACTCTAAAAATAGAGCAGGATAAAAACATAACTATCATCTATAAATAGCATTTTTTTTTCATGGAAACAAAGATATTTGTTTTATTTATTTTTTTATCGTAAAAATATGAACATCTAATTAAAAATAAAATATTCATATAGAAAAGTAGGTTTCATTTTGATTTTACTATTAATAAAAAAGCATGCGGAGAGAAATTTTCTATATCTAACAAATTTATGACAATGAAGAAGAGAAATCGGTTCCATAATTTTCAAGAATCCAAGTTCCACGTTTTAAAGGGAATACATATCTTGTTCCAAATGGATATATCAACTAATTAGTTGTATGATTAATTGTTCCAATTGGTGACACAATCGACACGATTAGTTGTTTTATATTCCATTTGTAGAAACCCCATAAATGTTTCAGTTGTACTTCTCCAATATTATTTTAATGGTGATCCAACTTAGGAAAGTTTTACTAATGAGCTGAGATACCCTTACATATATACTTGAAAAAAATTATTTTTGTGTAGTGTCAAGAATAATTAATTTTTTTTCCCCGAAGTGTTGTTGCAAAACCCTCAAGCCACATTTTCCATATCTATGAAAGTGTTCAATATCAATATCTTGTGTTGCAAATTTATTCATTATAGATGTGACAACATGTTATCTAATGGTAATTTTTATGTATCCTTTCTAGATAATGAAGTATCAAATACAAATAAAAAGACATATCATTTTGAAATATTATATGTTTTTACAAAATAAGGGTATGGGATAAATATTGGGTGATATTCCAAAATTAATACTTAAATATGTATTGAATGAAAGATTGAATTTTTGTAGATCAATAAACAATGTTGGGTAGGAAACATATCAATTTTTAATTGATCTAGAACCATACAAGATATCACAAATCATTAAGGTAATACAAAGTATTATCTTGTAATTGAACTTATGTGTAGAACAATGCATAAAGTACTATAGTAGTAAAATGGTATGTTTATGAAATAATTCTAGTAAAATCAAAATTCCTTGTCAATTGATAATTGCAATATTTTTTTATGAATAAGGAATAATATAATAAAAGATTCAATTTATTTTTGAAGAAGCCATACAAGAAAATAATCATGATAAATATTATTTCATTCCTTACGCATTTAACACAATAAAGATGATTCCAAAAAGTCTATACATAAATGCCGTACTCAAAGTGTGGAGTAAAATTATTTCTTGAAAACTTTAATGTTGGTTTAGGGATGCAAAAATATGAAAATAAACTCTTTCTATTAAAATATTTGAGAGCTTCTTTGATCAATCTCTTGAGTGAAAAATTCATATAAAATACCTCAGATTTATAGAGGTATTTCAAAAATATATAACATCATGAGCAATCAAGAAAACATTAAATGTGATTTGGTAGAAAAGAGGATTTTACAATTAATTGGAAATATTTTCCAATTCCTTTTTGCTTATAAAATATGTCAGAATTGATTTTGGTAGTTGAGATCACACAAATCCCAACACTCCCCCTTAATCTTAACTTGTTGTAACTACACCTATACATTTCGTAATATAAACAAAAGTATCCTTTGGTAAAGGCTTTGTGAGAATGTAGGAAAACTAGTCTTCAGACATTCAAAAGTCTAGATATATCTCACCATTGTTGACAATCTCCCTAATGAAGTGATATCATGTGTCATTGTGCTTACTTTGTTTATGGAACACATGATTATTTGAGAGTGAAATTTCTGAATTGTTGTCATAAAATATCTATGTTTCTTCTTTTTGTGACAGTTGCTAAAAATCTGCTAGAACTCTCCTCATCCAAACTATGTGACATTATGTTATTGTAGCTACTACATACTTTGCTTCTACGGACGAGAGAGTGACAATATGCTGCTTATTTTATGCCCATGAGACTACACTTGAACCAACACAAAATACATATCTGAATAAGTTTTTCTATCATCAACGCTACGTAAATAGTCACTATCCATGTATCCAATTAATCTAAAATCATCAGATGGTGCATACAAAATTCCATAATTTATATTGCTAGAAACATATGTCATTATCCTCTTTCCTAGTAGCTAGTGTGATTCTTTGGGATTCTCCATGAACCTTGAGATGAGGTGACTCATACATGATATTTGGACTTATTTCCATCAAGTACATCAGAATTCCAATAAGTATTTTGTACAAAGTATAGAGGAACAAATTTTTCTTGAAGATTCTATTATCGTAGAGGTTGCTAAGATTCTTCTAAGCTGAGAAATTAAAAAACTATATCCGTGGTGTTCCTTAACCCTAGCGGTCGCTAAGCTTATACCAAGTCAAGATGTGCAAAAATTTTCTCAAGCAATTTTTTCAAGCCTAGAGTGCTCTTGGAATTATTCAAAGGTGGATGAAGGAAAATAGTTTCAAAAATATTTTTTAAGCGTAGTGGGTTCTAGCTTTAAATCAGCTATGTATTTTCAAGACCTCAATAAAATAGGATTTCCAAGCATGACATATCCATTTTCACTCTAAGTCAATCAACAAAATCAAACTTGGATTTGCCATTTATCGTTTCAAGCTAACAAAGTATCAAAGAAAATAATAAAAATATGTATCACTTTGAAATATTCTATGTTTTTACAATATGAGGGTATGGGATAAATATTGGGTGATATTCGAAAAAAATACTAAAATCAAAAGTATAAAATGAAACATTCAATGTTTGTAGATCACTAAACAATTCGGGATAGGAAACATATAAATTTTGAATTTAACTTGAACCATAACAAATATCACAAATCATAAAGGTAATAGAAAGTATTATCCTATAATTGAACTTGTGAGTAGAACAATGCATAAATTACTATAGAAAACTTTCTTTAGATCTAGACTGATATGTAGTATAAGCTCCATATGTTTTTGGTCTAATCTTCAAAGGAAACATTATATTTCGACATCTTCACTTTTACAATCATCTATGTACTTGGATATTTTTCCTCGGTCACACATTCATTGTATTCAATGTAATTTTTTTATATATTTTGTACCAATTGATGATTTATCATTACATTGTGCTTCAAACTTGAAACATAATAAACATCATGCATAATATTTTTCTTCCCTTGTTTAGTTAAAATTTTGATTGTTCTATCCATTTATATACACTTTGTATTATTATTCCCAAGGATAACATCTGTCTTTACTGACTCATCAAAATTGGAAAATAAATCTAAGTTACCTGACATGTAATTACTGCAACCAGAATCCAAATACCATACATCACAAGGACTCTCTTGTGATAGATTACATTCAATAGGTGATAAAGAAGGTTTTACTTCATAAATCATTGTGCATGAAATAAATATGGAGGTTGGAGTGGATATCCCAACTTGATTTTGATTCTTCCTATTCTAATCGAGATCACCTTTTCCTACAATTATATTCATAATTTCCATATCTCTTGCAATAGTGAAACTACAAATGTAACTTATCTTGTCTCTAACATGAAAACTTATTATGATTTTTCTCTTGTATATGTCCTCTTCCACTTAAGCTTGATTTACCGCTACTATTTTTTCTAGATGAACTACTTCCTCTTCCTATACGGTTGATGATTCCTCTTCCTCTTCCATCAATTTTTCATACCTATGATGAAAAATATTGATCTACAACGTCATGTGATATATTCAACAATTTTTCATGATTTATTAGTGAAGGATGAAAATCATCAATTTAAAACTGACTTTACATCCTTAGTTTCTTCTATAATAACTACCAAAGGATAAAATTTTGAAGGAAAACTTATAAGAAAGTTTTAACTAATTTTTATTTCTTCAATAGTTTCACCAAGGTATTTAATTTGATTAAATAAACCAACTACAAAAGTAAAATAGATTCTATGGAATCTAAATATTTCATTGACATATTTTCCAATGTCTTTGAATTAATTTTATCTTTGTGGTTTTTATTTTCTCCTTACCTCGATATGCAACTTGGAGATTCTCCCACGTTATTTGTGTTTTCATGGTTGCATCCACTCTAGGTAGGATTATTTTATTAACGGATCTATGAATATAAAAAGTAGATTTTCCGTATTGTTTCTTAATTCCTTCAAAGAATATTTATATGTCTTGTAGAGTGCATTATATGATGTTTCATCTATGGAATCTATACACCCATTCTTTATGATTTCGTACACATCTTGGGATTTAAAGCGATTGCCTTCAATGGTTAATGCCCTATAGTTGTAATTGTTTCCTGTAAATTTTGGTGTCTATAAACAAAATGTAGAAGCCATAACTTGTTGCAAATTTAGATACATGTTTAAATACCATGTTACATTTTTAAAATTTGTACAAATTACGCAAATAAAATAGTGAACAACATAAATAAAGTAAATAATATTACAAATAAACAAACTATTTCAAACTCAAATCAACAATTCTATTTATAAATATATTCTTCCTATAAGATATTAAGATCAATAAAATCTCTATTTAAAATCAATTACAGATTCTCTCCATTATATAGATGGATTTCATCCAACAATAGAACACACAACTCTAAAAATAGAGCATAATAAAAAAATAACTATCATCTACAAATAGCATATGATTTTTTTCATGCAAACAAAGATATTTTTTAAATTTTCTTTCATCATAAAAATTATGAACATATAATTACAAATAAAATATGCATATAGAAAAAGTAGGTTTCTTTTTTCTTTTCTTATTAATAAGAAAAGCATGTGGAGAGAAATTTTCTATTTCTAACAAATTTATGAAGATGAAGAAGAGATCGCCATTCCATATTTTTTTAGGCATCCATGTCCCATGTTTGAAAGTGAATACATATCTTGTTCCAGGACAACTTTTTTACATTAGGGAAATCTCAACTAATTAGTTGTATGATTAATTTTTTTCATTTGGTAAAGCAATTGGTATAATTATTTTATGTGTCATATTCCATTTTTAGGAACCCTAGAATAATTTCATTTGTAATTATCTAATATTATTTTAATGATAAGCCAACTTAGGATAATTTAATTAATGAGGTGATATACCCTTAAATCTATACCTAAATAAATTTGTTTTTTCTTGGTGTCGGGAATAATTAAAAATTTGTTTCCATGAAGTGTTGTTGCAAACCCTTAAGCCACCATTTTACATATCTATGAGAGTGTTCAATATCAATATCTTGAAGCGCAAATTTATTGGTTATAGATGTGACAACATGCTTTATCGAATCGTAATTTTTATGTATCTTTTATAGCTAATAAACTATCAAAGACCAAAATCATAATAAGTATGATTTTGAATTATTATATGTTTTTACAAAATGAGGGTATATGATAAATATGTGGTGATACTCCAAAAAAAAAAATCTATGAGTGTTAAATGAAAGATTCAATGTTTGTAGATCAAGTAAACAATGTTGGATAGGAAATATATCAAATTTTAATTTAACTTGAACCATACAAGAGATCACAAATCATAAAGGTAATACAAAGTATTATCTTTTAACTAACCTTGTGGGTAAAACAATTAATAAAGAACTATAGCAGTAAATGGGTATGTTTATGAAATAATTCTGATCAAATCAAACTTCCTTGACAAATTATAATTGCAAGTATTTTTATGAATAAGGGATTAATACAATATAAGATTCAAGTTTTTTTAAGAATCCATACAAGATAATAATCATGATAAACATTATTTCATTTCTTATGCATTTAGCATAAGAACGATGATACCACAAAGTCTATGCATCAAAAAATTACTCAAATTTTGGAGTAAAATTATTTCTTGAACAATTTAATGTGGGTTTAGGGATGCAAAAATATGAAAATAAACTCTTTTTATCAAAAAAATTCTAGAGCTTATTTGCTTAATCTCTTCATTTCAAAATGCATACAAAATTACTTAGATTTATAGAGGTATTTCAGAAATAGATAGCTTCATGAGCAAGCTAGAAAACATTAAATGTGATTTTGTAGAAGATATGATTTTTCAATTAATTAGAAATATTTTCCAAATCCTTTTTCTTACAAAATATGTTAGAATTGATTCTAGTAGTTAAGATTACAAAATCTGAACACTCCCCTTAATCTTAACTATCATATAACTACACTTAACCAAATTATGTAAGATACACAAAAGTATCCTTTGTTAAAGGATTTGTGAGAATTTAGGCAAACTAGTCTCTAGAATTGTAAAAGTCTGAATATATCTCACCATTTTTTATGAGCTCCATGATGAAGTGATATTAGGTGTTGATATACTTAATCTGTTTATGGAACGCATGATTATTTGAAGAAATTGATGAATTTTTTATATAAAAGATCTGTGGTTGCTTCTTTTTATAGTGCTAAAATCAGATAGAACTCTCCTCATCCATACTTCTGACACACTATTGTTGTGGTTGCTACATACTATTCTTCTACGGATGAGAGAGTGATAATAGGATGCTTCTTTTATGCCCATGAAATTACATCTAAACCGAAATGAAATACATATCTCGAATGTATTTTCTTGTCATCAATGTTACCTACACAGTCACTATCTGTGTATCCAATTAATTTGAAATCATCAGATGGTGCATACCAAATTCCATAATCGGTAGTACCGGAAACATATGTCAATATCCTGTTTCTTTGTAGCCAATGTGATTCTTCAAGAGTCTCCATGAACCTCTAGATGAAATTGACTTTGTACATGATATTTGGCCTCGTTTCCATCAAGTACATCTAACTTCCAACAAGTATTTTGTAGAAAGTTGGATCGACATTAGATCCCTTGTCCTCTTTGCTTAATTTGAGGCCCATAGCAAGAATGGTTTTGTTTTTGGATTACATTTGAGCATATTCAATCTCTTTAACACTTCATTTTCTTACTTGGACTAACATATGAATATTCCTTGTTCAAATTGAGTAACTTTTATGCCTAAAATGTATTTCATCCACCCTAGATCTATCATTTGAAATTTTTTCTACATGGCCGACTTGAACAAGTCAATAGACATATTTCCATTGAATATGAGATCATAAACACATAAACACTATTATAATCTAACCTCTATTGTTCATATCAATGTATAGGATTCGTTCACCGATATTTTTGTTTAATGCATTATATAGAAAATATGAATCTATTCTACTATACCAAGCTTCTCGAATCTTTCTTGTGGACATACAATATATTTTTAAGTCTACATACATTATGATCTTACCCAAATAGTTCATATCCGGTGGTTATTGAATAGAATCATCTTCTTGCAGAAAAAAATTCAGCAAGAAAGCTAACTTTACATCCATTTGGTAAACTTTCCAGCTTATTCCAAGCTTCTATGGATAAGAAATTTATAACTATATCAAGTCTTGCCACCGGTGCAAAGGTTTCATTGTATTCAATTCAGGTATTTGGAGAACCCTTTAACCACTAATCTTTCTTTGTGATTTTCCACATTACCATGTGAACTTAATTTGGTCTTATAGACCTCCTTAATACCAATAAGATCCTTTCCTTCGAGAATATTGACTAAGTCCCAAGTTTTATTATTCTCAATAGAGTCCATTTCTTTATCCATATCTTCTATCCATTCTTCATTTTCTATAGAATCTTCAAATTAAATAGGATCACCTTGTGAGAACTATGAAATATCATAGTATAGTTCTTCATCTTTCTCCATTTGATCATATATCTCCGTCGAACTCTTTGTCTTCTTGGATGTATTTTTGAAATGAGATCTGAGTTCTATTGATGTTGGGTTAGATGAATCACAATTTTGTGGACTTGTATTTCCTACATGCCCTCAATGTTCTTTTGACAATTTCTGCACTTGTGCAGAAATGGGCAACTCAAAACTTTGTTACGATAGATAGAATGGGTGAAGTATACCTAAGCTAGGGGAAATTATATCAAATTATGTCTTTACTGCTGATTTATTTAAGAGATTACATGAAATCTGCAGCTATGTGTGCTGTTACAAAACGTAACAGATCACATAGTCTGCAATTTCATGACTATCCTCAGCAAAAGAACACAAGCCCCTTAAAAGATAGTTGTGTTGTCTTGATGAAGACATTCAATTGCAGAATAGGTGAAGTGTTTTAGTTTTGGAATAGCAAACATAAGTACAGATTGTAGGAAATCAGAGTTCATTATTGAATGTTACAGGTTCTTTAAACTTTTCCTTCATGATTAAGACATTCAATTATGTTACTGAGTTGTTTAGTTCATTATACAATCCATACAGAAAGCAGAAATGCAGAAAGAGATATACAACTCATTTACAGTAATTAAATGCTTTAAACACAAGCCATGGGATGTAACTGAAAAGTAAAGTACAACTACCGAAAAGCAAGATACATATTCATGAAAGAGAAATCAAAGGAGTATGAGGGTTAACCCATCATTACCTTGTATATTCTTTGTTGTGTAGGGAATCTCCTTCACTAGCTCCTTTCATCCTCAAGGCATGGTACCTAAAAAGCAAAAATAAGGAAATCATCAATAAAGAGTGCAGGGTTAATCCATATTTCTACAATATCCTACTTCATGCATATGAATCTTCCCCTAAGTAGGAGATGTATTCTACTTGAAGGACAAACTGCATGCATGTTTTTTCACTCGGAAATAAGAAAGTCAAAAGAAGGAAGAAAACATGGACAAAAGAGAGACCAAAAATCCTAAATATTTCCTAACTATTTTCCTAAGTGTGCAAAGTCAGTTGCAGCCAAAGAGAGAAATAAATAAGTCATAAGTACATGCTAAGAAGAAGGAAGAGTGCAACTCAAAGTTCAACAAACATTCTACAAATGGAAGAGGTTAGAGCTCAGAAGAGAGAATGGAAGATAGAAGTACATTTTTCAGTTTGCAAGTAAGAGGAGAATCAGATTTCAAGAAGCTAAAGCACAAAGTAAGAAAAGGGATTACGGTTAAACAGATGAGAGAAAAGATTCGAAAAATATTTTCCAGGGCTTCGCCTTATAAAATACACATTTCAGATTTTTCAAAGCATACATATCAGATCTGTAATGAAGGGAAATACAATATATAATGCAAAAAAGGATTCTTTATAACTTAAACAACTGAAGAGAATTGAAATTCCAAGAAAATCTTACAAATTTTATATTTTTAAGTTACAATTTTAAAAAATAAAGCAAATATGAGAACACAGAGATACTATAATGTCATTGAAGTATATTCATCCAAGTAAATAGTACTCATCTATGACATGATCGAGAGAAACCATTACAGGTAAATAAAAGAGCTATCTCATGATTACATTAGAAGTGAGAAGTGATCCGTAAAATCTACAATTTTAAATGGCTTCAGTAAAGACAAAATAACCCAAATTTAAGATATAACTATCTTCAGAACAGAGTAAAGGATGAAGATCTCTAAAAGATAAATAGTGAATCAAGGTTCTATTGTTCCACTTAGTCAAATAGTCAATAGAAACTCATACAGAAAGGAAGTAGACATAGATCAAAAGAGAAGCAACACCAAAAAAAATCATGGTGGCCCAAGCTACCCTTCTATTCTTTAAGCGTCAGGGAAGATAATTGCAGCTACAAAGATAAAAGAGTTCTGAATGTACAATAATGGTCACTCAAGATAATACACCATCCAGACACAAGGTTTGAAATGTATTAACTTAGCTTCATCCCCCAAAAAATACTCAAAGAATGGCTATAGAATATAGCTCAGTAGTCACAGAAATGGTAATTTGAGAAAAATCAGAAACTCATATATGGACAATCTATCAAATTCGAGCTCGAAAGTAAATGGATAGAGATACAAAAATTTAATGAGAAAGTAGTCGTAGTGGCCTTTCTCGGGGTAAAATTCAGGTGAATTTGCAGTCTTATTCTGGGGATGAATATTTTACAGTAGAATCAAAACAAAGAGCAAAGACTAATACGCATAGATCTACAATTACCTAGATTAAGCCAAAGTGAAACTTATGCAAAGTCCGAAAATGCGACAATGGCGAGAAAAATACGAGGTGGCTATAGCTTAAGATAGATTCCCGATATCTACTCCGAGAGTGGCACATAACCTACGATACAAATATATAAGATATCAATGACGGCTGATGTTCTAAGTAGAAAAGAGAAATGAAAAAATTTATACTCGGAAAATAGAGTTTTACAAGATTCGAATAAAAAATCGAGCCCAAAGACTCAAAGCATTCATGGCTAAAGCTTGGAGACCCGACCACAAGAATAGAAATTGAATGGCCAAGGGTAAGCCCATGGATTACATGCAGATGAATAGAGTTTGAAATAACATTTAGAGCACAACCCAAGTGTAGGATTTTTGAATCAGGAAACACAAACGGATCAAGGCCACTAGTCAGAAAACCCATGGATGGGTATCAAGAAATTACAGAATTCACAAACATCTTGAAAGTTTCAAAAATATATTTGAGGAAGAAAGATGAAATGGAAATATACGTGTGCGTAAGTAGAATTAACTCACCAATGAACACTCGTGGCAATGATATCAACTAGGGTTTTCTCACAAAAACTCAAAATCACTCAGTTGCATGAATTTACAGTGAGCTTCACAAACTTACGAGACCATTTTTGTAGAATAATGAGCTCTAAAATTATGATAATTGGTAAAAGATCAACCAAATCTTGCTCGAGAAGGAGTAATAGGAGCTCAAAATCTAAACCGCTTGGCCATTAAAAATAAGGCCAAGCTCGAAATGAATTTTAAACTCAAAGACAACCGTGCCCGAGCCTAATATCACACAAAGAAAACTAAAAGAACCCCACGTAAGGTAGAAAAAAATTTCATCAAAATACCGAGCTGCAAGAAGACGATAGAGATCCCGAAATTGAAAGATCAAAAGCCGAGCTTCGATGTAAACAACCATTACGTCAAAATTTTTGCTAGGGTTTCACTGCAGACCAAAAAAATGTGAAATGAATTGATTGACATGTTTAAGTCTTACTTCTATAGCTAGCTTGGGAGTAGAGTTAACAAACCCTAACGCGATTAGAGATCAACACCAATGTTCATCCAAGTACAAAGATTGAATGGTGATGATCGATCAATAGTACCAAAGCAACTAACTCCAGTTAATAACACCAAACACATTAATTACCGTATCAAAACCCTAATCACAAATTCAAGGATCAATGACCTCGAATACAAATGGTACGAAATCAATGACCAAAGATCATCACTTTGGATATCAAAGAAAACTCAACCGAGTTAGATCTCCATCGATAAATGCATGGAGGGATGGGTCACCGTGGGGAACGGACAACGCATGTGTCCATAAAACACATCATTTGTCATGACTTTCAAATTCTAACCTTAATGCATATGTAAATAATATAAAAGGGGCCGACCAAATTATACCGTGATGATCACCAAAAAGGTGAGTTTTGAAATATGCTAAGGCCGACAATTAAAAGTTGACAAACTATATACCATTGGTCGTGCATAATCAAAATGTGGTCGAACATAATTTGGTGGCATTTACAAAGTGCTCCTCATGTTTTAAAAAAAAAACCATAGTATATGTTAAGTCCACAAGAGTGGCCAACCTAATGAAGACAAGAGTTCACAACCACAAGTGGCCCCCATGGATGGTGATAGATTGAATATGAATTGGAGTATATTTTTCATGAGATCACAAGAATAGAGTAGAGGTCAACATGAGATGCAAAAATTTTTGAAGGCTTATTACCTTATTTTTCTAGAAAATAAGAGTTGATTATGATTACACATGTGCTCCTAGAGGTCCCTATAGTGGATGAATTATTTTTGCAAATATTGCAAGTATTGTAATTATTTACTCATAAATAGGGAATTGTACTTTTATCGACCTTCACAAGAAGACAAAACAGGTAAGAATACAAATTTACATGCTCAAAGAAGGAGACTTGTCCAGCAAGAAAAGTTTATTATTAACAAATTATTCACCCATTCTTTCTTAAAAATACTCTAATTAATTGCTCATCCAACTAATTGCACCAGCATTAAGAGTAAACACATATGTCTTGGTGGATCTTCTGCTATCGACATCACCGCCCAATCTAAATCCACAAAACCATGAATACATAGGGAATGTTGATCTCCTCTTCCATGAAAACATATAGAGTACTATGATGTACCCCAAAAATACCTGAAGACCCTCTTAACTACATCCCAATGCACTCTTCCAAGATTAGACATAAAACAAGAAAGAAATCCCACTGCTTGGGCAATGTTTGGTCTTGTACAGACCATAGCATACATTAAGCTTCCAACTACACTCTGGTAAGGCACTTTACTCATGTCTTCCATCTCCAATGGGGATGAAGGACATTGTGAAATGGAGAGCTTCATTCCCAAAGTAATAGGAACACAAAGTGGTTTACAATCATGCATGTTGAACTTTTGCAAAATAGAACAAACATACTTACTTTGGCTAAGCCATAGCTTTTTGTTCTCACGATCTCTTCTAATCTCCATCCTAAGTATGTGTTTTTCTGCACCAAGATCTTTCATTTCAAATTTCACAGAGAGCTGAGATTTTAATTCTACAATCAAACCTTTTCCTTTCCCAATAAACAACATGTCATCAACATATAAAGTAATTACCAGGAAACAATCACCATCAGATTTAAAATATACACAATGATCAAATTTAGACCGCACAAACCCCAAACTCAACACGTATGAATCAAAATTTTGGTACCACATCCTAGGAATTTGTTTAATTCCATATAAGGATTTATTTAACTTACAAACCATCTTGCTTTTACCTTTCACCATGTAGTGCTCGTTTGTGTCATATAGATTTCTTCCTCCAAATCACCATGAAGGAAAGTTGTTTTCACATCCATTTTTTTAACCTCTACGTCATATGCTGCTACAATAGATAATAAAACTGAATGAATGTCATTTTCACAAGAAGAGAGAATATCTCACCTCCATAAATACCCTCAACTTGAGAGTAACCCTTCGTAACCAACCATGCCTTATAATTTTCAACATTTCCATCGAACCAATCTTTTACTTAAACACCCATTTACATCCAATAGGTTTCGTCCTTCAAGAAATGATACAAGGTCCCATGTATAATTATTTTTAAGGGCTATCATATCTTCATCCATGGCTTTTTGCCAGAATTTGCATCATTCATACCCAAAGCCTCTTGCAAAGATCTTGGTTCATCAATGATAGTACCAAAGAAAATATTCACTTCCAATCATCGAGAATACCCATACCTTTTAATTTGTTTCCTTTTCCTTGTAGAACTTTGAACAAACTGAGGTAGAGATTCTTCCACTTCTTCCTCCTCTTCTTCCTCTTCTCAAGATTTAGAGCTTTGTGAGCTCTCCTCAACTTCTTTTCTATTTTGGGGTCTCGATTAAACTTTCTCAGGTGTAGAAGGAAGTTGAACCTCATCTTCTTTTTGTTCATTTTCTTTATGTTTTCCTGGCTGAAAATTAACATGGAGATATTTAATCTCTCTAAAAATAACACTTCGTAGTGTATTACCTTTTGTGCAACAGGTCCCAAATCTTCTATCTTTTCACACCATAGAAATAATTGATGAAGATACATTTGACAACCTTAGAATCCAACTTTTTTCTCTTCTCCTTAGGCACATGTGCATATGCCTCACAACCAAAAACTCTCGATATCTAATTGAAGGATTTTTCCCGACCACGCCTCCATTGGCGTTTTATCAAAAAAATGTTGATGTATCAAATAACAAGCAGTGGTAACAACTTCAGCCCAAAACCTCTTTTCTACACCAGCCCAATCAGCATGACCTCAAAGCATTCTCCATCAACATTTTGTTCATTCTTTCTATAACTCCATTCTTCTTTGGAGAATATGAAGTTGTCTTTGTCTTTTAAACCCATAATTTGTACAAAATATGTCAAAGTTTGTAGAACAATACTCACCACCATTATCAAATCTCATACACTTAATTTTCTTCCCAGTTTTAGTTTCAACCATAGCCTTAGATTCCTTGAAACAACTCAAAACATCAGATTTACTCTTTAAAAATATACCCATGTTCTCCTACTAAAAGCATCAATGAAGGTAACATAATAAACTGATTTATCAATAGAAGCAACCTTAATAGGACCAAATACATTTGAATGGATTAGATCCAAGATACATGAAGACTTATAAGTAGACAAGTAAAACGAATGCGGTTCTATTTTCCATAAATACAATGTTGAAAGAAATCAAACTCAGACCGCAATCATTCAACCCCTCAATGAGGTTCTTATTTTTCAAGGCTTTTAAACCCTTTTCTCCAATGTGGGCAATCCTTTGGTGCCTTAACATGGTCTTCTCTATAGATAAATTTGATTGGTAGACAAATCCCCCTTGGGTATCCGGAAGCCTATGACCATCGTAGAGGAGGAAACCCTCTCCTTTTTTAGCGAAATAGTTCTTGGTTTACTTTTATCCAAAGTTCTATTGCACTCAATCATGCATGCATCAAGTTGGTACAATGTACCCAATCTACTTCCTCTTGCTATCACCATAGCACCTCTCACCATTTTCACACTTGCTTCAAAAAAATGTACATGCACACCCGCATCTATTACCTTGTTAACAGATAATAAATTTCTTTCTTGTCTTGGGATATGCAAGACACCATCAAATCTTCTAATTCTACCATTAGAAAATTTCAATCGAATACTACCACGACCAACAATTTCAAGGAAAGAATTATCACCCATATACACCCTACCACCATCATAGTTTTCATACTTACTAAACCAATTTTGGTTAGGAGTCATATGGAAATATGCACCCGAGTCTATCAACCATGCATTATCACCTACACGAGTGGCCAAAGCTTCAATAAAGGCATCTCCATCTTCTTTTTCAGACTCAGAATTAGAATCATGCTTCTTCGTTTTATTTTTCTTTTCTTCTTTCCATTCCCTTTGGAAGTGTCTAGATTTACCATAGTTCCAAAGATATCTCATTGGACTTACCAGGAATTTTGATCTTCCCTTATTCTTAGAATGGCCATGTTTCTTCTCATCTTTCCTCATTCTTTTGTTCTTCCTCTAACAATCTAAGCCCCTTTGGCATTCAAATATACCTTCCTTCTCATCTCTTTGGAGAATAGAGAACCAATAACATTCTCCATCTTTAGAGTGACTAAAGTGCTCCCAATCGCCATGACTACGTAGTCCCATGAGTCTAGCAATGAAACCAACATCATTTGGCACCTTTCTTCTTCATCCGTCTTAACCCCAACTAAGCTCAACTAAGTCACCAACATATTGAATGTTTCCAAATGCTCAGATATTTGTCCACCTTATTCCATTCTATAGGAAAATAACTTCTTCCTCAAGAAAATATTATTTACAAGAGACTTAGCTTAGTATGTATCACCCATATTTTTCAAAAAGCTTCTCCAAGTGGATTCTTCATGGACATTTATCAGGATCGAATTTGCAAGACATAGTCTAATAAGACCTTTAGCTTTTCTATCCATTACATCATATTTTGTAGCCAAAACTAGATCCGTAGGCCTATGGACCTTCTCATCCACCGCATCCCATAGATCCCGATCAACCAACAAATCTTCCATCTTTAGCTTCCACATTTCAAATTTTGTGCCAGAAAACTTCTCTACCTCAATCCTCTCAAATGTGCTCGCCATTTGAAAAATATTTGCAACCAGATAACAAAGTATCCTCTACACAAGCTCCCACTCAAACCCATTAACACAAAAACCAAACAACCCGCAATCAAAACCAAAGGTGATCACACTCGATACCACTTGATAGGAAATTAAGAGTAGTGGAACAAATTCCTATGCTAATCTTGAGGAGAGATATTATGCAAAACTTTAAACTTAATAAAACAGTTACAGAAATTCTAGCAACACATTCATAACTAGAAAATAAACAATTAACAGAAACACCAGATATAAGTGGGGAAAATCCTTTCGAATAAAAAACCCCACACTCTAAAATCCCACTCAATGCATTTCAAATCTAATAACAAGATTAAATACACTTGCAGAGCAAGTTTCTTACAGGAGTATCACCAGAAACAATTCTAGGAGGATTAAACCTCGCCACACAAATTGGTTCTCCAAGCCTTAAATTTATAGACCTCCAGTTATACAAGAAACCATCTATGGTTTACAAAACCATTTGGAAAACCTCTCATGAGGTGGATTTCATTAAAGAGAAAGATTTTGGTCTAAAATTAGGCTCCACGACCACAATATTCTCCCTATTTTTGACCCTTATAGATGTCATAAATTCTGTCATAATATCTCTAAAAATAGTCCTTCCATGATATACTATCATATAAGAATCTTTTGACAACTCCTATTTCTATTTTTAGAGCATAGACAATGTGAAAAAATTGTAGAGGAAAATCTTAAATGAATAAACCAAACGAGGTTGAGACACCTTATTTTAACCACATAAGAAGGAGATTGACAATATTTACTACACGAGTCTCTACAAAAATTCAATGTACCTAGAATCCAAACACCCATGATAATTATTTATTAGGACTAGTATTTATTTTACTTGATGTAATTAAATAACTTTAACATGCAGAGACTCTTGGGTTTAATTAAAAAAATATTCCTCAATGATTTGATAATTTCAATAGATTAATTATGCTAATTCATGATGTAATGCCCACCAAATTACACACCTAAAACCACATTAAAATTATCAAAATAATTTATTTTTGTCTTTATTTGCTTGTTACATGACACCACAAGATCCCAAATAGAATAACTTAATGTCACAAGGGACACTAACCCAAACATGGACCCATACATAGACAAAAGGAAAACACTAGAGCTCATGATTAAAAACTTACTCACAAGGGATGTACATGTTTCAATGACTCAACCCCACATGAGAATCCTAAGGCTAGTAATATCCTACATCTTTCATGGTTACATCTTTGTTATGATTCAATTTCATTGTTTAACCTTATAGATTGAAGAGCATTTAGCATATAGAGGCAAACATTCGTGTTCCCCGAAGTTGCATCTTCGATATTTCATTTTAGATCATTATTAGAAACACATTTTTCTCATAAAACATGTGCTCATACCTTAAGGTTATATATATTTCCCATTTTAATAAAATGTTTTGGATCTCAATGATGTCCTCCTTAACTTTCATTTGTTTTAAGATCGTCTTAGGAATTTTTGTTAGTTTGTCATCATTCAAGGTGCATAAGACTTTTGTAACAATTATTTCATAGTTTCATCTCGATTACCCATGTTCTAATTATATTTATGTTGTTACATAGATCTCTTATTAACCTTGTTTATAGAAAATTTATGATTTGTGTAAATCTTACTTTCCACTTAGGGATTCAAGACCTTAGAAGAGTTGGATTAATATTTTTCTTAAAACAAGGGAAAACATCATACATGGATATAATTACTAATGAGGATAAGAATAAAGGACATGTTCCAAAGTGTTCATATTTTTCATGGTTTAAATATTTATAGTAGTTTGTTTTCTTATAAATCCCTCTTGTAATAAACCACAAGCCACATGTAGAAGACATGTGTCATTGTCTAAAGATTTGTGCCTTGAGTGTTATGAGTTACGCTTTATTCATTTGTATTATCTAGCATGGTAAGTTTCCAAATATTAATTACTAATTGAATACATGTTTTCCACACTCATAAATCTCATGAGGCTCATATTTTAGATGAGAAAGGATGTTTCAAAGATATAGCTTCCATTAATAAAAGAAATCTCTCTTTTTCTTATAAATAGAAAAAGGGGCTAACCTTACATTAAGGGAGGGTTTTGGTCACACTTTACATTCCCAAGATCACCTTAATAGACATCATTTCTATGATTCTATTGTGAATAAATTATTCACACATAAAAAAACTCTTAAGAGGTACTAGACATATCTTAACCCTATCTACACAACAAGGTAAACAATCTACAAGGAAGTCTACTACGAGGTAGAAAATGTATTCCATTATTTCATATAGGAAAAAAACAAGGGTCCATTTGACAATCTTATCAATGAGGCACACCATGCTCATGCTCCCGAACCTAATGAAAATCCTTGAGTTCCAAGTAGCTACAAAGTTTAAGGGACTCTTGACTATGTGTAACTTTTCAAGTAGCATTAAGGATATATTAAAGGTATCTATGTAGGAGGATTGCCAAAGTAATGCTTTAGTATCATGTCACACATTATAGTCAAACCTTTAATTAAATGGTGCATATCAATGTGATGTGTAACGTTACAAGCATTTATTAGCTTAAGCATGCAAGGATACATAAGCATTTGTGTCCAAAGTGGGGTCTACATATATTAAGGGCACAAAAAAAGGTATTTCCCATTGGTCCAGTATAGTGGTTAAACTAATGGATTAAATGCATTCAAGGTTAAAATTTCATAGGGAATAATTTTGGAATCCATCATATTTTTTTATGTTTAGAAAGGACCTTTCTATCATCCATGATGTAAATTCATAATGGAAAAATAAACTATTCGATACCATTGCTTTTATTTGGGAGTGTAACTAAACCATAGCAATTCAATAACTAACTACATTTTTATCTTATGACATGTCAACCATGATTTAGTAAATTTCTTTCAAAATATACAAGGACTCGAATATCGATTTTGTAAATGTAAATAATTCATTTCTTTGTTAAGAGTACTAGTGCATGTTAAAATCGAGTTTATTTTAAGCATTAAATGATTCACATAAAATTTCATACCATTTAAGCACGAGAGATACTTTACTTAATCAGGATCATCGAATCGGGAAGGCTTAATGGGAGCCTACCACATATAGATTGAGATCAAAACATATAAAATCAAGGCCAAGGGTATACTCATTGAAGCCCACCAACAAACATCAATTTCAAAGTAACATCAAACAATTAAACTATCGTCCGATAAGCATGTCAAAAAATAACAACATAGATCCTAAATAACAAACAACTATAACATAAAACCAAAAACTAACAACAAAATTCAACACAAGAACCATTATTTATTCTTTTACAATGACATCCAGTCTTTGCATGCATTCAGTGCATTCTTTAACTAATCCTATTATAATATCTCTAATTCTAAATGTCAGACTCTATCATTTAATAATTTTGAGTGAATCCTTCCTTCTCCATCATTTTGAATTGTTCCATTGTGCTTTTCGTATTCAAAATTTGTAGGCCTTTGATGTGAAGCATTAATTCCGTCATTCAAAGAAATTACTTTTGCAGGATCTCACATCTTTTTTTATTCGTTTCTAATTTTTCATTGACAAATATGGAGGTGATTTTATCCACCCTTTCTTGCACCTCCTTCAGTTCTATATAGACCATGTTTATCCTATGTCTGTTGACATCCGTATCTAGACTGAAATTTTAAAATTCTTTTCTGAAGGAACAATCTTTTACCGCTACATCTTGGGCTGAAAATAATTCTTTTTGAGTCACTTTCAGCGCTTTTAGGTTGGAAATGGCCTCCTTTGTGTTCTAGGTTTTAGTTTTCAATTCATCTTCCTTTTCTTGGACCATGGGGGAGCTCTCATTCTTCGCTTCCATATTTTCCAGATCTGCATTTGTATTCTCCTCCTGGGTTTCACTGCCACTATCAGTGTTACTGCCCTTTTCTCCCTCAACATTTTCCCTCTCCTTATATATTGGGGATATATCTATTTTCCTCTATTTAATACATGTTACTTCATTCCCTTTCTCCTTCTGGGTTTTCTCCCAAACCATGCGAGATCTGGTTCTATTCCCAGAACCTTCCCCACCTCTTAATAAATTGGGTTCACCTCTGTTGTAGCTAAAAACTCAGCTCTAAAAACCATTAGAGTACCTATGCGAACCAGGTATTTTATAATGCGTTTGTGTAAAGGGATCGTAAAGGTCCCTTTTTCACCTGCTTTATATATTTTGCGAGGGATATAAACAAAAAATTTGGAAAGAAACATTGTCTCCCATTTATGAAGTGATTCAACATCGGAAAGTGGTAGGCGTAAATCACGTTAAATCTACCTTATAAAGTCACATATTGCATCAGAAGTAATGTATTTTCTTCAAAAGGATATGGAAAAGACTCCGTATCATATCCATTAAAGTTTGTTTTATTTATTCCTTACATTGTAGGAAATTGTTGACTTCCATGTTGTAATCTGTTTTGCACTTAAAGATCATCCTTCCCTAAAGAGGAGCCCTATTACTTCTATAATGAGATTATGCATGATAGAGAAAGAGAAACCATTCGTGCACACCATTTCTTCGTTCCAAGTATCTGTTATGTTCATACTCATGTTCTCATCGTTTCCTTTGAATAATTTTGAAAAAGCTGGCATTCTAGCTCTCTCTATAATCTCCGTCACATAATTTCTTATTTTCATCATAGTTTCGTGTTCGACCCTCACCATATCCCTTCCCATTATTAAAATTGTAAAAGAAACCTTTCTAACTCCATGCATTCAAGAGAAGAATAACATGTGTTTAAAACCTAGGGTTCTTGCAGTTTCCACAGTCAAAGAGGATCTTTTATTCCTGACAGTAATTTTAGCCCGCATCTTTACAAAATCATTCCCACACTTCAAATATGGGACTTAATTAACAAAATGATCTTTCACGTATTCTTTCACTTCCTTTCTATCTATCATTATACAAATCCTCTCCTTGTTATGATTTAATATCCTTTTAGAAAGGACATCCTTCCTCCTATCAAAATCATTATGAAACATCATTACAATAAAAAAGGAAAAAAATTAGGATATAATGTATGATTTATGTAAAGATTTTGTTTTTTCATCCATTCCCCATATATTTTCAACAATATTAATTTTTTTGGCCATCACCTTTTATTTGAAATTAATCAGCACTCATATTTCCTTCCTGATAAACATGTTAAAAAGTGATAGAGTTAAAGAAAGGGTTTCACTTCATTGTTAGTTTAATGAAATCTTCTACGGTTACAAAAATTGTATTTCTCCCATTCATGTTGCAAAATAGATATTGTGAATCATCTTACATTGCTAAGGATCTAAAATCTCTTTCCATGGAAATATTAACTCCTAGTACATTACAACCACTTACACTACATGATTATTGTAATGCCTGCTTAAAACAACCACTTGAGACCCAAGAACAACCTAGGATTAGTATGGAAAATTATGGAATAATTTGTTTTTGTTTAAGAGAGTCAATAACTAGGTTACAAGGCAACAGTTAGCACAACTAGATTTAAGACCAACTATAAAGAATGACTTATAGAATTTCCTCTTAAATCTATTATTAACAAAACACAAGGTCAAAACAAGGGGTTAGATTAATCACTTAGGTGGGAGGGAACTTTCTCACTATCCCACCCTCTAACAAGATTAAAAGGTTCAACTTATTTTTCACCACATTAACACATTCCAAACTTCCCTAAATCATTCCCATTAGATAGGAAATTTTCTCACCTTTCCAACGATATAAAGAAGTCCTCCTAACTCCTTATATTTTTCAAGTTATGGGCCGGCGGACTTTGGGAGGAAAATTTTCCCATGTGCAAAGGGCCAACAAAGTGGGAGAAGATTTGGCACATTTTCCTTTCCGGGTGTAAAAGCATGATTTACCTCCATCTCGCCCACTAGCCCGGAAGGACACGTGTCGAGCCCCGATTGGTCGGGTGGAACGCCGAGCCATCGGAGCAGATTGAGACATTTAGTTTCTAAGTCACAAAGCACTAAGGGATCTTATTGATCCATGCCGATGTTGATGCCAAAAATTCCATGTGTCACTCTCTCGATTGGTGTAGGGAAAAAAATTGTGGGAAAAGTTAGGAATTTAATATTTTTAGAGTTAAAAATGCAAAGGATGAAATTTGCACGTGCTCTACCGACACCAAAATGCCATGTGTCATGATCTCATTGGTTGTGGGTCGTTGGGGTGGTGGAGCATTCTTAGGATCTAATATTTTAAAAAGGGTCAAAACTTAAGTCTCAAAACTTCTACACCTCCAACGAGGCATAAAACTCCACGTGGCAAAGCACTTTATCGGGCCGGCAGTCCACAGTCGTCAGAGAATTTTAGGAAACTTTTTTTTTTATGAAGATAGAGGTTTAAAGGTTAGAAAATCTCCATGCCTCCGTCGATGCCCAAAATGCCACATGGCAACATCTGATTGGCTACGGTCGGTGGGGATGCAGAGAACTTAGAAAATTTTGCTAAAAGGAAATAAACATTAAGTTAGAAATTCCTCCCACGCTCCACCGAGCCACATGGCAACACATGATTGGCTGCAGGGTAGCATGGATGTGGGGAAAATCGTGAAATTTCTCAAGGCTATTTCTCAAAAAGATAAGTTTTAGAAAAGTTCCACCCCTCTATGGTACCACGTGGCAAGCACCCGATTGGATGTGGGATGGCGGGGTTTGTGGAAGTTTCGTAAAATTTTCCAAAGTTCAAAATCAAATTTTTAACAGTTAGATTTAGTTTTTGAAGGCCAAATTGAAGTAAAACTTCAAATGGCCATAAATTTTGATAGAAAGCTCATATTTGGGCAAACGGGACTTTTGGAAATCTCTCAAGTCCTATTTGCACAAGAGTTGTTAATTTTTTATTTTGATGAAGTTTAGATCTTAAATTTTGATAAAACGATCATGTAGGATTTTACAAAGCATTCGTAAATTCTAACTTATAAATTTTTGTTCAAATTTGATCTTCTCCTTTCTCAACATGTCAAATAGACATGGAGACTTGTTTTTATATGGATTTAGGAAGGGTTCCAAGATTCAATTAGTTAGAAAGAGTTGCAATTGAAATTTTTACATCATTGGACAAATGTAACATCTACTTAAGTTTGATTTTGATTTTATCAAGTTCTCAAGGATATTTCTTAAGTGTTATGGTCAAATTGAGTTCCTTAGAACTTACTATGTCTAAAATTTGAATGTTTCATTTTTCATTGCTTATTGTAGATTTGAATTGTTCATTTTTAGATAATTTTTTTTGTATATTTAAAAAAACAGAGATCAATATCTAAAGGATATATTGAACATTTCCATCCTCCAAGTATGGAAATTAATTTCTGTTCTAGTCTAATACATTTAATTGATTCAAACAACCATTTAAGAGCAAAAAGGCAAAGTCTAATTTCAAAATTTTAACTTAATTCAAAGAGAACAGAGCATGGTCTTTTCCTCATACGCATTCTTCTTTTCAATAGAAATTTCAATTCACAATAGCTGATCAATTTCAATGCAACAATGTAATTTGAGAAAGGTAGTGCAATCCTTTATTGATTTCCAAAATACACTTTGCAACTTTCCCTTTTCATTTGATTTTAAAATACTAGTATACAACATACATATCATCCTTTCACATTTCTTCCAAAATAGAGAATGGAATACAACTCTTTACATTTCAATTTCAATCTTTCATTATCAATACAAGTATCTTCTCAAATCAAATAACATATAGATCATCCACTTCAAGTGGGAAAGGTTACAATGAGTTTTATATCAACAAGGGACTATCGTACTATCCATTTTCTTGCTTCGTAACAATAACATGTTGGTTTTCTTCATCTTCCAACTTGATCACATTAAGGATAGGGGAAAGGAAACACTCTCCACCCAACCAAGACATCCAATGATAAGGGAGAATCCATCCTTCCTCATTGGCCCCCGAGCCCCAACCAT
Source organism: Taxus wallichiana var. yunnanensis (assembly GCA_018340775.1). NCBI lineage: Eukaryota > Viridiplantae > Streptophyta > Pinopsida > Cupressales > Taxaceae > Taxus > Taxus wallichiana. The sequence goes on from CM031240.1 coordinate 707,208,615, forward strand.
AATGAAATAAGAGATGTAAATCAACTCATGGAAACAATGGCTTCCACAAACACACATGCAACATTTTCACAATAAAAACATAGTTCAAGAAGAATGTAGTTCACAACTACATTAAACACATACAAACAAAACTGAGGCTTCATCAAGCAAGCCAAAAGAGCAAGGAACTATGGGGGAAGCTGCTTATGCCTCCCAATGGGAAATGGGAATCCACCTGAACAACCCGCCAATATAATTCATCTCACATATCCTTATGCCCCCCAAATTCCTCCTTATGCCCTCCCAAAGTTTTTCCCTTGTGCCCCCAATAGTAAGAAACTAAAGCTATTTCTTTTCCATGGTGGATCCCATTCCCAAACTCCCTCCATAATAAAACTGATGTCATTAGCATTCCCTTATGCCCACCCACATGAAATCCCCATAGCCTTGTCCTACACCATTTCATACATGCATAAAAGGGAAAGAAGCATTTTTAAGATGTCAAGTTCCTACCTCTCCATAATGGAGTTTTTTCCAAGAATAACAAGCTTCCCAATGCCAAAACATAGTACAACATCTACAACAAACAAGCATGCAATGGTCTCCAATACCCTTCCACAAACAAGAACTCCAAAACATCAAGAAATTCTCCCCAAGAGAAGTATGCAAAAGTTCAACAACCAAAAACAAGGCAATGAGTTTGAATTTGAAAGGAGATTGAAGAGAAGAGGATGATATGGATCCATGTGGGATGCCACATCACACTTCCTCAACCCCAAAACAAAATTCAACATCATTTCCCCATGCATAATAAATAAGAATGAAAATTTAACTTACACACTCCAAAACAAACCCATACCCCAAAAGGATTGAATTTAAAACATGTAAGAGAAGTACAATTAAAACTTACAATTAGTCATTAAAAAATGCATTATAAAAGTCTAATTTTTACCTCAAAACCATAGGTATGGTTGGTGAATAATTTTAAGAGGTGTGGGACAAGTTTAACTTGTCCCACAAGCCTCCAAATATAGCCTCCAAGGAAAAATTAGAATTTCCAAGAGGATGAAGTGTTTCATACTCCAAAATGTATCTTACATTCCCTTACACATCACTTACACCTTCTTACACATTACTTACACATTCTTACACATTACTTACACATTCTTACAACATTACATTTAAGAGCAACAACTTCATTAATTACATTCCTATGACATATTTGATTTATTCATTTTAACAATGGTTATTCACAACATTAACACAACATATAATAACTAATGAAAGGGGTAACACATCACTTAAAACCACATACAAACATTAATAAAAAGGAACCAAAATAAAGAATTACATAAAATCCCTTGGTCACATTTTAAAGGTTATATCCCCCCATTGGAATCCCTAACAAACACAAACACACAAACAAATACAGTTACCATGGTGACCTTGTTGAACTCACCCAAAATTCTAATATGGTTGGTCTCTAATCTCTCGACATTGTTGTGACATTTTCACTTGCAAAAAAAATACCTCCTTTAGCCTCATGACCATATCAAAACATCAAAAATTCTGTAAATAGCATCTCAAGATCATCTATACATGTGAGTCACAAAAATCATCAAGGAAATTTAACAATATCATTTACAATTTAATCAACAACTATATCATCCACAAATAAAAATGTATCTAATAATCATCATGCATGATAACCTGAATCAAGATCAACAATAATCCATGGTCTAACATCTAACATCCTACTAAATCAAAACCATAATAGTGTCCATAATATAATCAACCATATCAAGATCAGTATTAAAAGGTGTCAAAGGGAAGTGAGCACTACAATTATTTTCCTTATTTATTCCTTAAATCAAATCAATATATCAGAATCTAAATACACATTCTCTGTAGATAATGATATGGAAAAAATATTTCCAATTACATTTATACATGCAATTTTAGGAGGTGCATAATTAAAGTAAACGCCACTAGTATAGAACGGTGTCCCGCCACCTACATCCATATGGTGTCGCATTAAGTTGCAATGGAATTACACCCCCCATCTAGCTAGTAATGTGATCATATATATGACAGCTTCTTGTTTCCCCCAAACCTACTTAGTATTTTTATTTCATTCATAATAAGAGAGAAAAGATGATGAGAGAGTAAACATCAATTTATACACTATTACAAGACAATTATATATAAAATTTTAAGAGAGATATAGATAGTGAGAGAGAGAGAGAGAAAATTCACAATCTAGTCATATATAGAGAGAGAGAGATACAATAATGCATATTTTCTTCTTCACGTTAATCGATTTCTTTTTTATTATTGGAAAATAGATTTTTACAAGTGACTATAACCTTGTACAATAAGGCTCAATATCCAAATGTAACAATTGTATGAGGACAAAAGGGTGATCAAAATAAAAAAAAATTCAATAAATCCCAAAATAAGAAAAACATTCAGCCAAGAAAAGTATCAAAGCCACCAAAGAAAAAAAAAAAAATAGCAAACAAACAACAAAAATAGAGTAACTTAAGATCTAGTTTCTGTGTAAACAATTTTCCTCTTATTACGAACTCTAATCTATCCATCAAAATCTTTCTGTAAAGGAATGAAAACTTCAAGATTTGCGATCGGCTGATATGTATTGTTTGAGCAAGGAGATCGAGGAGGAACATTCTCCTTAGCCGCTATAGACATTTTTTTAGTGTTTTCGGTCCTCTAAGTCTCACCCATGGATGAATCCTTATTTCCATAATGTGTGATCTCTCTTAAAGGGATTTCAGGACCGTTTTAATCCTCGTCTTCCTCCTCAACATCACAATGTTAATCAATTTTTTTAGTATAACAAGTAGAGGTCAGTTATATAAAGACAAGAGTATTTTCAATATAAAAGAACTATAAATATTGGATGGAGTGACTAGGCGGTAAAACGATGAATCACGATAAAAACCACAATGCAACTCAAATATCGAAATAGGATACAAAATGTCCTCTATAAGGGGGTGAATGGTAAGTGAAAAAGGTGAAGGTATCTCCGACCTATAGTCATATAAACCAATAATATTCAAGAATTAAGGATGGAAAAAATAGATGCACGATGCATGCTTTGGAGGTGTAACTCTAAGAAGAAAGGTTGTAGTTTAAAATATGCATTATCCTTTCAACGTAGTTCAACTGACCACAACATGGCCTTGTAAAAAATGTATATGTGTGACCACCAAAATTTAAGATACTACTAACGTATTCCAATATATATCAATATCTCGGGAACCAGACAAAATTAGGATTCAACTCACATAGCTGATTGCGGGAACATCATTTAAAATGGGAAAAATTGAGTTTTAGCAGTTTATGCCTACAACTAGTAGGCTAAGTAGGCCCTGAAATGGGCATGCAAAGCATATTTTCAAAATGTCATGGTGAATAATGATTATGTCTCCCCATTCTTCATATAATATGAGAGGACTATGAGGTGAAAACCAACGCTTTTATTGGTTGACAATTTAGCTTGTCGAGGTAAATCACATTCGAGTTTGCAAACATATGATTAGACATCCTCTTTATATGACTCATTCTTAATGTAAGGTGAAGCATAATGGAAATATTTCATATCATGGGTTAGATAGTAATTTTACATTAAGTCAATCATCGATTCGACTGTATTATTATCAAGTTAAAAATGCTATGCTCATGGGATAAATATTTTATGCATATAAACATTAAAAGGAAATCAGTGTTTTAATTTGATTTAATTCAAACTCATATCATATATAATACAATAACATTACAAGAAAACAAAACTATGAAGGAAGATGAATAATCTCATGCCTATTTTTGACAAGGTACGAAGGAGTAATGTTTAACTTACTTACATTGCCTCAACAATTCCCTAATAAATTTTCCGCATTGCAAAACCGTCACATTCTACACCGATTGTTTCTTATTCTTTCTCTATACCCTATAAAGTTATTTTCTTAAACTCTTGAAAGCCTTTTCAGTAGACCCTTTTGATTATACATTATAATCCACGTATTACATGAGTATACATTAGTTTGATGCATTATAACAAACAATTTGTGTGTATTACGAGGCCCATTCCCGCAACACATTTTGTCAAATAATTCACCTTCCAAGTTCATGTTTACACATTTTTCATACATAGATTCCCCACAACTACAAATACAACATCCGACAATAGACTCATTCAAAATCTCCATTATACGTTTGTGTAAATACATGCTCCATTTTAGAGATCCCAGTTTGGTAGCATGACAGATGCTAAAGCATACCCCCGGAACCTGGCTTTACCCGATCAAGTCATAATTTATTTTACAAGTTGAAATATCTCTAAGTAAATAAAATTTCCAATATCATGACACCATCAATACCACAACCTTTTCATCAATAACCAAAAACAAGAAAAAATCACTAATTTCACTAAATCGGGACCTCCAGTGAATTGAGACTCCAATATTTCAAGTATTTCAAGAAATATATCTCTATTTTTACGTATATTTGACATCATTTTTCACTATATTGGTTTCCATAAGTAGCAATATTGGATTCCATTAGTAGTGATTTTGGATTCCAATATTGTCGTTATTCGAATAATTCAAGTTATAATTTCTCTATTATGGATCGCAATTTAGATACTATCGGTTTCAATTTCCTTATTATTAGACTCTAATTTTATTATTAGTAGATTATAATAATGCTATTATTGGATTCCACTTATACACATAATACTTTCATCCGCCATCTTAAAAAGGCATAGTGGTTGCTATCTTATATAACCCAAGTGGTTGCTAACTTACATAACCCAAGCAAGTTGCAAACTTACATAAGCCAAGCGACCACTAACTTACATATGCCAAGTGGCCGCTAACTTCAAGATAGTGTGTAAGTGATTGTTGTCATTTATGCCTCTAAAAAATGTGCATGATTTAATCAATAAAAAATTAAACATTGCACAAGTAAAATAATAAAACCAAATATATTGTATTTCATTTGAGACATTTTATTCATGATTGATGAGTTACATATATAGATCAATTAACCCCTACAATGGTGGAGTCAAACATGATCTTCAATCCCTAAATAATCTCAACCCCATCTCCTAATATCTCTCTAACATCCCTTAGTTATCTCAACACACTCAACTAATCCTAAAAATACCAATGTGAGTTGTTTATACAACAAACTCACAACTATTATATAAAACCTATATTATTAATATGAGATATGTTTTCTCATATTTAATAATATTACATTTTATTTATTCACCCATATATATTATCTCCATGATAATATATATTACATTAAAACATTAACCAATGTAAACAATATAATATTCCTAACATTCACTCCCCTATTGTTTACATTATTACTTCCTATTAAACACTCCCCTAATGTGAACAAGGTAGAGAAAAAACATTCACACGTCTTCTACAGCTTGCCTGCCTCTGCATGCTCATGATCTTGGTATGCTGAACCTCTGTTCACCAAATACGAACCCCTGTTCGACAATAACGGACCTCTGTCCTAGGTACGAGCCCCTGCTCATGAACCTCTGTTCATCCTCTTCAAGAAAAACATGACGCTGCTTTTTCTTGTGCTTTTATCTTTCTACTATCACATATTTACATCAGGAGTTTATAAAAGGAAATACAATTCTGAACAGGAATGTGACATCTGTTCTTATTACAAACAATAATGGAATCAAACACACAACTGAAATACTTGGCCACCAAATCAATACCGCGGCCTCGTCGATGGTGCCTGACGAGAGGTCGCCGATTGCCCTCCTGCCTCCGTTGCCTCCAGCCTCCATCGAGAAAATTTACGCTATCTTCATACTGATATCAAATATGCAATTAAATACTCCTGAGTAATGCTCCATTTCTGTGAGAAACAAAGCTAATGTAAAATATCACTATGCAAGGATTATGCAACATTCATCTGAATTGTGGTCTCAAATTCCAGAAATTACTTCAGACGTCAGAATATCTTTCACGTTTTCTCCTAAACCGTGATGTGGGTTCGGCTGAAATTTTAACAGTAGTCTACTACAATATGAATCTTGAAACCCATTAAAAATCGCAGAGACCCAGATCGTAAAAATGAACTTATGACCTGATCTTTACACGGGAATTATTGAATCCAAAGCCACAAATGCACATCCACAAGATTGTAACACTGCTCTGATACCAAATCTAAAAAATGTGCATGATTTAATCAATAAAAAAATTAAACATTGCACAGTAAAATAATAAAACCAAATATATTGTATTTCATTCGAGACATTTTATTCATGATTGATGAGTTACATATATAGATCAATTAACCCCTACAATGGTGGAGTCAAACATGATCTTCAATCCCTAAATAATCTCAACCCCATCTCCTAATATCTCTCTAACATCCCTTAGTTATCTCAACACACTCAACTAATCCTAAAAATACCAATGTGAGTTGTTTATACAACAAACTCACAACTATTATATAAAACCTATATTATTAATATGAGATATGTTTTCTCATATTTAATAATATTACATTTTATTTATTCACCCATATATATTATCTCCATGATAATATATATTACATTAAAACATTAACCAATGTAAACAATATAATATTCCTAACAATGCCACATATCAATCTTAATATCATCATACATATACGACTATTTATGCATACCTTTTCAAATTCATAAATGTGACATTCAAAATACCTTGCCTCAACTTCCATGAATGGTGTTAAATTTTATGGTTGTTTATATGTTTTTCATTATTTTAGATGCAACATACTTTCAAATGTTTTATAGAAATGACTAGTGTCACTCGTATGTTTAAAACTTGACGTTCAATATTTATATACATTTATGTAAATAATTTCTTCGTATATATTAAGCATAGTTAAATAATTTGGAATATTCATTTATAAATTTTGTAATTAGTTTATAAGTGTGAGTGATTGTACTTACAAGTGTGATTGTTTTCACATCTAAGTGTGAGCCTCAAGTCGCACATCTCGCAACTCACACTTTAAGTGTGAGCATCGACTGGCACTATGATGTATGAGTATCAGCGTGCACTTCTAAGTTCTAGTCTCAAGTCACACTTCTAGGTACGATTCTTGATTGATACCGCTAAGTGTGAGTATTAATTCATGCACAGCTAAGTGCGAGAACACACCTATCAAACAATTTTAGAGTAATGGTAATTTTTCAACACTACCCTTTAAAAATTTAAAAACAATGTTTATTTATACTAATTATTCAAAGATAAATTTAACTACTTTTAATATATATTGATGTAAATGTTTATAATTTTTATAATCTATATGTAAATATATATTAATAATTGATGGTTAAATACAAAATATGCAATTTACATTTGACGTTTATTACAAATATTTGCCAAAGTATTTTTAGTAGTAATGATAAACATTTTGACATTTTACTATGATATTTTATCCTCATGGACATTATGGCATTTTGGGCGCGTAGCGCCAATTGGACTAGATTCGTATACCGATATATTTCTTATGATGTTGATGACACTAAGTGGTTATATGATAGACTTATTGGTTAGATGTTAGTCTCTTGTGGTTGATTTGATTAATGATATAGTTTTTTGGATTTAATAATGGTAATTTTCATGCTAGCCTAAGTGTATGTCGTTGCAATTTTATTTGTGGGTGATTCATGGCAAACTATGTGAATAATTGTATGCATTGCACTATCAATTGTAAAATTATGTTAGGACATTATAAGTTTGATTGAATTTGTGATGTGTAGATGATGTTTATTATATTGGACAGATGCGGTTAATGTGTGCAATGAGTGTGCAGGTGACAGGTATAGGAGAGCATGGGTTTTAGGGCAGCTACGCAATTGTGCACAAGTGGCCCATGGGCTGAGTCCTAACCATGCTAAATGTTTGAGGCCTTAGATTAGATGTATTTAATTGGGCACCATGGGTGAACCCTCAATTGTAATGTAATTATGTTTGTAAAATTAATTAGGTTTAGGGTGTGTTTTATTAAGTAAACTAGCTTAGGGGTTTAATGATCTTATCTTAAGTTAAGTGTTGGTTTTGGGAAGTGTGTGTGTGTTGGTAGAAGGGATTGGGGACCACATGTGAACCTTGGGTGGACCCCACACCCTCTACCCTTGTGCCCAAGCATGCCAAACCCGAAATTGGGTTATTTTGGGCATTTTTAGGGACCCCTTTTGAGTTTGGGGGTTCCCTTAGCATGAAAATGGGCCCTTGGACCCTACCTAATAGGTAGGGGGCCTATTTCCAAGGTTTGGAGGGAGTTTCCCTCCCATTTTTCCCTCTTTAGTCACCATCCATGTAAGATGGTTGGGTTGTGTGAAATTGTTAAAAGTTGCTCCACTTTGTTTTATTTTAGTTTTTAGTATTTTGGGTGAAAAGGGATAAAAGGTGAGTTTACTCTTACTTATTTGGTTTTTGGAATCTTTGACTCTTGAGAGGAGAGGGGGTGACACTTGTCACTTTCCCATTGGTGAGGAAACTTTTGGGTTCCTCTTTTTATTCTTCCTCATGTGGAAGGAATGGGTCTTCTTGGTTCATTTTTTTGGGAGCACTTGGAGAATTTTGGGAGCTTGGAGGGGAGCTTGGACAAAGGGAAAAGCTTAGAGTCTTGGAAAGCATTATAGAGGTAGGGTTCTTAACCTTTTTCTTTCTTAGTTGTGTTTATCTTGTTAACTATGCTTGATCAATGAAATGTTGTGTGAAATGATGTGTTGTGAAGTTGTATGGTGAATGTAGTTGTTTGCTTGTTCTTGTTATTTTCTTTGTTTTCTCTCCACCATCATTTGGAATGATGGTTTTTGGAGAATGTAGGGGAAGAGAGAGGGATTTCCCTCTCAAACCTCATGGTTGTTGGTCAAGCCATGAAGGTCCCTTCTCATCCCCTCATATGGTTTGAGGTGGGAGAAAGGTTCATATGGCTTGAACCTTTCCCCATTCTTGGTGAGGAAACCCTTTTGGGTTTGAAAATCCTCCCAAGAAGGATTTCTATAGCATAAGGAGGAATAAGGAGGATGAATGATTAGGAGGTATAAGGAGTTTTGTATATATGTATTTATTGGTGCTCCTATGGTTGGACACCTTGATTTGGGCATCCTACTTCCTCTCTTCCCCTTGTGAGGTTGACCTTGTTATCCTCATGTTGTTGTTTTCATTGTGTAGTAGGTCTAAGTGGTTAAATGGTCTTATATTTTTTTTCTTGTTGTGTGTTTAATCCCCATTATACTTGTGCACATTGTGGAAGCTAGTTCCTCTCTCCCATGGGCTTGGGGAGGCTAGCATGACTTCCAACCATGGAAAGGCATGTGATGATGCCTATTGGTGGGTGGTAAACAAGCCATGTTCTCTGGAGTGGATTCTTGTAAGAGTTTGGAGTTCAAGTTGAAGATAGATGGAGTTCCCTATTCATCTTGGTTCTTAATGTATATTTATGAATGTGACTATGTGAAGCCTTCTTTTTCTTGTAAAAACACCCACTTTGTATGTGATGTTACTTGTAAACTTAAGCCATATTGCTTAAGAAAGTTTCCTTCAATAGTGCAAGGATCTTGTAAAAAAAAATGGTTGTTTGAATAGCTATGTAGTTGAACATATTTTTACAAATGTGAACCCTTGCCTTGAAAAGTAAGCTTGTAAAATAGATATGAAAGATCTCTTCATAAAGAAATTGTTGAACTCTATTTTGGAATGAAAGTTGTTTTTTGGAAACATTATTTTGGAATAAAAGAAATAATGTGAAAGTTACTAGTTACAAAAGAAATAATGTTTTTATCCTTGTTGAATACTCTCTTGTAGAAATCTGCAATAGTTATCTAGTTATGCATTACATGTTAAATCTGAAAATTTATGTGTTTGCTTTAAAAATGAAAAAAATTATGGCATTACATTTTGGTATCGAGCCGTGGTTCAAACACACGGAATTTGGGTAACTTTAGATGATGTTTTCTTCTTTGCATTTATAAAAAAAAATATATACATGGATTTTTAATATAATCTCCTTGTCAAATGAAAAATTGAAATATTTCTTTAGTTAGTATTGCAAAAAAAAATTTGAAAATACCAATTAGTTAGTTCATTTGAAGGAAAATTAGTGTTCAGGGAGTTTTGATTTTTTTTTAAAATGGTTATATTAAATTTTTTAATTATCAATTTCAAAATTAAATTCTTTAAATAGTTAGTATTGAACAATAAGATTAAAAGAAATGAAAATAAATTTATATTTTTTTTTTTTTTTTTTTTTTTTTAGAAATTTTTTTTCCTATTTATAACTATATTTTCCTAAAATAAAAATAAAAAAAAATAATAAATAAATATATATATATATATATATATATATATATATATATATATATATATATATACTGATATATATATATATATATATATATATATATATATATATATATATATATATATATATATATATATATATATACAATATATATAATATATATATATATATATATATATATATATATATATATATATATATAATATATATATATATATATATATATATATATAAATAATATATAATATATAAATAAAATAAATAATATAAAAAAAAAAATAAAAATATATATTTTAATATGTTCCAGAAAAATATATAAAATAATGCCTAAAATATTAAATAAAACCCCCTCCCAACCCCAACCCCTGCCCCCCGAACCCCCCCCCCAACCCCCAAACTCCCCCCCCCCCCCCCCCCCCCCCCTGACCCAACCCCGCCCCCCCCCCCGCCCCCCCCAAAACCCCCCTTCCCCCAACTCCCCCACCCCCCCCCACCCCCCCTCCCCCCCCCCCGACCCCCGATCCCCCCCGCGCTCACCCTTGCCCCCCCCCCCCCCCACCCCCCCGCCCCCCCACCCCACCGCGCGCCCCCCCCCCCGCCCCGCCCCCACACCCAAGGCGCCCCCCCTACCCCCCCACCCCAATAAATATCGCCCAAAAAAACAAATAAAATAAAAATATAAAAAAAATATATATATAAAAATATATATGTCAAAATATATATATATATATATATATAATGGTAAAATATCCAAAATAAAATAAATAAAACAAAAATAAAAAAAAAAAAAAAATAAAAAAAATAAAATAAAAATGAAGAAAAAAGAAAAAGAGAATAAAAAGCCAAAATTCATAGCCTCCTCCTCCACTCGCACAAGAGGAGACAAAGAAAACAAAAAACAAAGAAATAAAAAGAAAGAAAAAAAAAAATGAAACCAAAAAAAAGGAAAGGAAAAAAATTAAATTAATGGATTAAATAAAAAAAAAGATCTTAAAATAGAGAAATTTAGGGCCAAATTTTTAGGGTGCACTTTAAATTCAAATTTAATCAACTGGCTAAGTTATGGGAAATGGGATGGGAAATGAAAATAAATAAAAAAGGGGGTGTAAGTCATTAATTTTAAAAGGGGGAAAATAAATTAAATTTAAAGATAAAGTGGTAAGAAAAAAATTTTAAAAGGGGGAAGACTATTTATTTTCTAGAGTGTATAATTTTAATCATAACCCTAGGAAGTTTGATAGGGTAAAATAAATTAAATTATTATTAGGATAGTGTTAATTTTTTGGAAAATTAATTATTATTATAAATTAATTATTAAATGAAAAGGCTTATAGCTTTGGTAAGTAAATATATCAATAATAATAATAATAAAATAATAAAATATAATAATAAATAACGCTTCCAACAAACATTTAGAAACCATTTTATAATTTATTTTTTTTTTTATCTCGGTTCAGGATGGCACCCAAGAGGGGACGATCGGCTCGAGGTTCGGGACGTAGTGCACCTACGCGGGAGCCACCGGCCCCCGATTTTGGGCCTCAGATATTGGAGACCCTGCAGCAGCTGATAGGTGTCGTACATGAGCGCCTTCCACCACCGCAGGTGCCGAGAGAGGAGGACATTCAGTTAGGAGATGAGGAGTTGATTCGGGTGAGGACGCACATCCGAGCCACCTGAGCACGACATTTCGAGACGAGAGAGGTCACGCAGCCCTTCCATCTCGCGAGAGGGTGGCCTCATTTTGTCACAGCCGATCACACAGCTTCGAGGGACCTTTTGGAGATATGCGACCCCTCTCACCTGTTAGACCACATCACGTCAGGATCGAGACACAGGCAGTGTGATTCGAGACCTTCTTCGCCTTCAGCCACCTACGTTTATCGGGTTCGACAGATGGCTTTGGGGGGAGTCCCGGCTCCTTAGCTTGATAGCCGCTTTGGCTTGCACTCTCATGAGAGCAACGTCAAAGCCAAGTTCGCCATACACCTCCTCCGAGACGCAACAGTGTTTGGTGGAGGAATGAGGAGCGGAAGCTCCATTTGACTCGAGATAGTGACCTGGGAGTTGTTCGAGGAGTGATTTCAGCCCAGATATGTCGTCGAGCATTTTTGTAGTAAGAGGATCGATGAGTTTCACGACTTACGATAGGTTCTCGGCTCAAGTGGCAGCAAAGATGAGAGAGCAGGTTCTTGGATCTCTTGCAGTATGTAGACTACCTGCAAGATGAGAAGTTACAGGTAAACAGGTTCATTCGGGGCCTGAATGCAGATATAGCAGGAGCTGTTAGGATGTTATCTCCTCCCACGCTCGAGAAGGCCGTTGAGAAGGCCTACTTGGCTGAGGAGAATAGGACCAAGGCTCAGGAGCACAGAGAAAGAAACAAGAGCAAGTTCCAGGATAGATTCAGGCATTCCAGAGTCAGAGAGCACGGGGAGCAGTACCACCCCCTAGAGGAGGATTTTGGTCTTCTCCAGCAGCATCGAGAGCTCCTCCACACCCATCACAGCAGACACAACATCAGGGACACCAGCATCAGAGGGGTAGACAGACTCAGAGTTTTCAGCGAGGTGGGTCTAGAGGTGGTTTTGGTGGGTCTAGAGACAGGAGGCCGGGTACTCATCACTCTCAGCCAGCCCGCTCGCAGCAGTCTGCTAGGGTTGGACCGCAGGTTTAGTTCGCCAGAGCACAGGAGGGACCCCATCTCAGAGGGGTACAGGAGGATGTTTTATTTGTGGGGCTCTAGATCATTATGTGTGTATGTGTCCACACAAGCCCACTACTACGGATATGCAGAGAGCTCCTAGATCCGAGCAGATGGTGGGTGACGTGGGACGCGCCCATCGTGTGTATGCAGCGGTTGACAACCGCCAGCCGAGCATCGTGCCCACACTATTGAGACGACAAGTACTACTATCAGGGGTATTTTGTCTCAAGATTTTTGATTCAGTGCTTTGATTCTTTATATCACCTTCTATAGTGGACCAAAGGTGGGCTAGTGGTGGCTAGGCAACCAGATAGTGGCAGTTGAGTTGAGTTGGCCTCGGGGCTAAACTCACCGTGGACTCGTATGTGGAGAGTTGTGTACTGATTTGGGAGTCTTCTCCACTACGCTTGACCTCCGAGTTATTCCTTTAGGATCCTAATGTGTAGTGTTGGGTATGGATTGGCTCGAGGCTCATCGAGCCAAGGTGGATTGTAGAGAGAAGGTCATTGAGTGTCGTGGATGATTTGGGTAGTGCAGTTGTGATTTTTCAGGATGCAGAGACCCATTTCCTGCGCATGATCTGGCTAAGCAACTCAAGCGGAGCATGCGTAAGGGTTGCCAGTTGTTTGCTATCACTATCAGTGATCATTCGGACAGTACTCCAGAGCATTCACCCCTTGATGATCACGCAGTTTTGAGGGAGTATGCAGATGTGTTTCCAGGAGAGCTTCCAAGTTTACCACCTAGTAGGGAGGTGGATTTCACCATTGACTTAGTGCCTGGATCCGCACCAGTTTCTAGGGCACCCTATCGGATGACGACTTCAGAGCTTCATGAGCTCAAGATTCAGTTAGAGGAGTTGTTAGAGAAGGGTCTCATTCGCCCTAGTGTATCTCCTTGGGGAGCGCTAGTCATATTTGTGAAGAAGAAGGATGGTTCTCTCAAAGCTTTTTGTGTAGATTTGATGATACTCAATAAGGTCACAATAAAGAACCGTTATCCACTCCCTAGGATTGATGACTTGTTTGATCAGATGCGGGGAGCGAGAGTGTTCTCCAAAATGATCTCAAGTCAGGATATCATCAGTTGTGCATTTCAGATGCAGACATTCATAAGACAACATTTCGCACACGTTATGGGCATTATGAGTTCACAGTGGTTCCATTTGGTTTGACCAATGCCCCAGCTATCTTCATGAGCCTCATGAATGGAGTATTCAGGACATTTCTGGATCGCTTTGTTTTAGTGTTCCTTGATGACATATTGATTTATTCTCATTCCGAGGAGGAACATGAGGAGCATTTGAGGTAGGTACTTCAGGTTTTGAGAGAGCAGAAGTTAGTATGGGAACTTGGAAAATGCAGCTTCTTTCAGACAGAGATTCAATACTTGGGTCATATCATATCAAGTGAGGGTATCTCCGTAGATCCCTCTAAGATTCAGGCTATCTTGGATTGGCCAGCACCCACATCAGTCACTGAGGTGAGGAGCTTCATGGGTTTAGCAGGGTATTACCGCAGGTTTGTGCAGGACTTTTCTAGGATTGCTCACCCTATTACTTCTCTTCAGAGGAAAGGGAAGAAGTTTGATTGGTCAGAAAAATGTGAGCAGGCCTTTCAGTTGCTTAAGGAAAGGTTAACCACGGCGCCCATCTTAGCAGTTCCTGCACCCAACAGAGGATTTTTTGTTGTCAGCACCGATGCATCACTAGAGGGTTTGGGAGCAGTTCTTATGCAGAGCATCGGGGTTATTGCTTTTGAGTCTCGTAAGCTCAAGGACTACGAGCTTAACTATCCTACTCATGACTTAGAGCTTCAGAAGCAGCTTGTTCATGCACTTGTGCGTTGGTGACATTTCCTTTTGGGTAGACCTTTCATCTTGAGGATGATCATCATCAGTAGCTTACAACATATCTTCTCTCAAACCCGAACCTCAACGCTCACAATGGCGTTGGATGGAGTTCCTATGTGAGTATGACATGGAGGTGCAAAGATATCAAGGGAAAGGAAAATGTTGTTGCAGATGCACTTAGTAGACGATGGCATGTGCTTGCTTCTTCGACACCTGCAATCAGATTTGAGAGGCAGATACTTGAGCATCTTCCAGAGGACAGGTTTTATGAGGGTGCTGCAGCAGATGTTGGATTCTCGTGGTTCTTTTTGAGGGCAGATATTCAGGATGCATGTTAGAGTCAGATGGTTTGCTTCGGTTCCATAGGTGCATTTATGTGCCTAAGGCAGGTGATCTGCGTAGTTTCATCCTTACTGAGGCTCATCGAGCCCCATACGCAGCACATCCAGGAGTGAAGAAGATGCATGCCGATTTGAGAGAGTTATATTATTGGCCGGGTCTTCGTCGAGACATAGCAGATTTTGTAGACAGTTGTCTTGAGTGTCAGAGAGTCAAGGAAGAGCATTCTCATCCCGCATGACTCTTATACCCTCATGATATTCCCGAGTGGAAATGGGATGTGATCTCCATGGATTTCATAGTAGGACTTCCTATGTCCTCTTATCGTCATGATGCCATTATGGTCACTGTGGATAAGTTGACCAAGGTTGCGCATTTCTCACCAACCAAGGTTACCTATAATGCACAGGCCATCGCCAAAGTGTTTATGGAGGATATTTTAGATTGCATGGGATTTCAAGACGATCATCAATGACAGAGACACCATCACACATTTTTTCTGGACTTCTTTTCAGAGGCCTGGGTACATGTGATTAATTTCAGTTCAGCATATCATCCAGAGACAGAGATGGGCAAACAGAGAGGGTTAATCAGGTTCTTGAGGACATGTTGAGGATGTATGTGATGGACCAGCAGAAGAAGTGGGAAGACTATTTGCATTTAGTTGAGTTTTCCTACAATAACAATTATCATAGCTCCATTGGCATGGCTCCCTATCAAGCTTTGTATGGACGACCTTGCAGGACACCTTTGAGCTGGGATAGACTAGATGACAGGATTATTTTGGGGCCAGCTTATCTTCAGGATTTAGAGCAGCAGGTTGTTCTGATTCGGCAGCATCTTGAGCAGGCTAGAGCACGCCAGAAGGCGTATGTGGACACCAAGAGGATCGATCGTCACTTCTCAGTGGGTGACAAAGTCTTCTTGAGGGTTCGTCCTCATAAGAGTCCGATCCATTATGGAAAGGGTTCTAAGCTATCACCTCATTTTGTGGGGCCTTTTGATATTCTTGAGGTCATCGGTCCAGTTGCCTATCGCCTAGCTTTGCCACCACGCCTTGCACGGGCCCATGATGTTTTTCATGTTTCTGTACTACGTAGATATGTACCGATGTTTCTCATGTTTTGATTGGTCGGCATGGCATTACAGTAGGTAGAGGATGGAGGGCAGTGGAGATTGGAGCCCGTACGCATACTGGAGCACCGGAGGTTGGCCCTTCGGGGTCGAGATTTGGACCAGGTTAGAGTGCAGTGGGACCGATATGACGAGTCATCAGCTACCTGGGAGGATGCTACACCACCGAGGGCTAGATATCCCTATCTCTTCCAATGACTTCCAGGAGGAAGTCTAATTCTAGGAGAGGGGGATGTAGTGCCCACATTTTTATAGCTCCAGTTATCTGTTGGTTCCTTTATTCCTAGACATGTTTTGATTGAGACTCTGATAGACTTTGGACATTTTACTATGATATTTTATCCTCATGGACATTATGGCATTTTGGGCGCGTAGCGCCAATTGGACTAGATTCGTATACTGATATATTTCTTATGATGTTGATGACACTAACAGGGTTATATGATAGACTTATTGGTTAGATGTTAGTCTCTTGTGGTTGATTTGATTAATGATATAGTGTTTTGGATTTAATGATGGTAATTTTCATGCTAACCTAAGTGTATGTCGTTGCAATTTTATTTGTGGATGATTCATGGAAAACTATGTGGATAATTGTATGCATTGCACTATCAATGTTTAATTATGTTAGGACATTATAAGTTTGATTGATATTGTGATGTATAGATGATGTTTATTATATTGGATGATGCGGTTAATGTGTGCAATGAGTGTGCAGTGACAGTATAGAGAGCATGGGTTTCGTGGCAGCTACGCAATTGTGTGCACAAGTGGCCCACGGGCTGAGTCCTAACCATGCTAAATGTTTGAGGCCTTAGATTAGATGTATTTAATTGGGCACCATGGGTGAACCCTCAATTGTAATGTAATTATGTCTTGTAAAATTAATTATGTTTAGGGTGTGTTTTATTAAGTAAACTAGCTTAGGGGTTTAATGATCTCATCTTAATTTAAGTGTTGGTTTTGGGAAAGTGTGTGTGTGTTGGTAGAAGGGATTGGGGACCACATGTGAACCTTGGGTGGACCCCACACCCTCTACCCTTGTGCCCAAGCATGCCAAACCCGAAATTGGGTTATTTTGGGCATTTTTAGGGACCCCTTTGAGTTTGGGGTTCCTTAGCATGAAAATGGCCCTTGGACCCTACCTAATAGGTAGGGGGCCTATTTCAAGGTTTGGAGGAGTTTCCTCCCATTTTTCCCTCTTTAGTCACCATCCATGTAAGATGGTTGGGTTGTGTGAAATTGTTAAAAGTTGCTCCACTTTGTTTTATTTTAGTTTTTAGTATTTTGGGTGAAAAGGGATAAAAGGTGAGTTTACTCTTACTTATTTGGTTTTTGGAATCTTTGACTCTTGAGAGGAGAGGGGTGACACTTGTCACTTTCTCATTGGTGAGGAAACTTTTGGGTTCCTCTTTTTATTCTTCCTCATGTGGAAGGAATGGGTCTTCTTGGTTCATTTTTTTTTGGGAGCACTTGGAGAATTTTGGGAGCTTGGAGGGAGCTTGGACAAAGGGGAAAAGCTTAGAGTCTTGGAAAGCATTATAGAGGTAGGGTTCTTAACCTTTTTCTTCTTAGTTTTGTTTATCTTGTAAACTATGCTTGATCAATAAAATAGTGTGTGAAATGATGTGTTGTGAAGTTGTATGGTGAATGTGGTTGTTTGCTTGTTCTTGTTATTTTCTTTGTTTTCTCTCCACCATCATTTGGAATGATGGTTTTTGGAGAATGTAGGGGAAGAGAGAGGGATTTCCCTCTCAAACCTCATGGTTGTTGGTCAAGCCATGAAGGTCCCTTCTCATCCCCTCATATGGTTTGAGGTGGGAGAAAGGTTCATATGGCTTGAACCTTTCCCCATTCTTGGTGAGGAAACCCTTTTGGGTTTGAAAATCCTCCCAAGAAGGATTTCTATAGCATAAAGGAGGAATAAGGAGGATGAATGATTAGGAGGTATAAGGAGTTTGTATATATATGTATTTGTTGGTGCTCCTATGGTTGGACACCTTGATTTGGGCATCCTACTTCCTCTCTTCCCCCTTGTGAGGTTGACATTGTTATCCTCATGTTGTTGTTTTCATGTGTAGTAAGTGGTTAAATGGTCTTATGTTTTTCTTGTTGTGTGTAAATCCCCATTATACTTGTGCACATTGTGGAAGCTAGTTCCTCTCTCCCATGGGCTTGGGGGAGGCTAGCATGACTTCCAACCATGGAAAGGCATGTGATGATGCCTATTGGTTGGGTGGTAAACAAGCCATGTTCTCTTGGAGTTGGATCCTTGTAAGAGTATTGGAGTTTGGAGTTCAAGTTGAAGATAGTTGGAGTTCCCTATTCATCTTGGTTCTTATTGTATATTTATGAATGTGACTATGTGAAGCCTTCTTTTTCTTGTAAAACACCCACTTTGTATGTGATGTTACTTGTAAACTTAAGCCATATTGCTTAAGAAAGTTTCCTTCAATAGTGCAAGGATCTTGTAAAAAGGTTGTTTTGAATAGCTATGTAGTTGAGCATATTTTTACAAATGTGAACCCTTGCCTTGGAAAAGTAAGCTTGTAAAATAGATATGAAAAATCTCTTCATAAAGAAATTGTTGCAACTCTATTTTGGAATGAAAGTTGTTTATTGGAAACATTGTGTTACTCTTGTAGAAATTAAAAGAAATAATGTTTGTTGGAATAATATCTCTCTTGTAGAAATCTGCAATAGTTATCTAGTTATGCATTCCACGTATTATATGAGTATACATTAGTTTGATGTATTAGAAAAAAAAGCTAGAGTGTATCATGCGAAGCCCATTTGTTTAATACATTTTGTCAAACAATTCGCTTCCAAGTTCATGTTTACACATTTTTCATACAAAGATTCCCCACAACTTACAAATACAACATCTAAAAAGAGACTCATTCCAAATCTCCATTATACGTTTGTGTAAATACATGCTCTATTTTAGAGATCCCAGTTTGGTAGCATGACAAAGATGCTTTAGCATACCCTTGGAACCTTGGCTTTATCCGATCAAGTCATAATTTATTTTAGAGGCTGAAATATCTCTAATAAAATAAAATTTCCAATATCATGACACCATTGAATACCACAAACTTTTCATCAATAACCAAAAACAAGAAAAAAACCACTAATTTCACTAAATCGGGACATACTCCAGAGTGAATTGAGACTCTAGAATTTCAAGTATTTAAAGAAATATATCTCTGTTTTTACGTATATTTCATATAATTTTTCACTATATTGGTTTCCATAAGTAACAATATTTGATTCCATTAGTAGATATTTTGGATTCCAATAGTGTCATTATCCAAATAATTCAAGTTATAATTTCTCTATTATTGGATTCCAATTTCGATAATATTGGTTTCCAATTTCCTATTTTTAGACTATAATTTTATTATTAGTAGATTATAAGAATGCTATTATTGGATTCCACTTATAACACATAATCCTATAATCCGCCAACTTAAAAATTCCTAGCGGTTGATATCTTATATAACCCAAGTAGTTGTTAACTTAAATAACCGGCTTGAAGATTACAAACTTACATAAGCCAAGCGACCACTAACTTATATATGCCAAGCGACCGCTAACTTCAAGATAATGTGTAAGTGATTGTTGTCATTTATGCCACATATCAATCTTAATATCATCATACATATATGACTATTCACTCATACCTTATTCAAATTCATAAACATTGATGTTGAAAATACATTCCCGAACTTCCTTGAATGGTGTTAAATTTTATGGTTGTTTAGATTTTTTTCATTCTTTTAGATGTAACATACTTTCAAATGTTTTATAGAACTGACTAGTGTCACTCATATGTTTAAAACATTACATTCAATATTTATATACATTTATATAAATAGTTTCTTCGTATATACTAAGCATAGTCAAATAATTTGGAATTTTTATTTATAAATTCTATTAGTAGTTTATAAGTGTGAGTGATGTACTTACAAGTGTGATTATTTGCACATCTAAGTGTGAGCCTCAAGTTGCACATCTCTTAACTCACACTTCTAGTACGATTCTTGATTGAAACCGCTAAGTGTGAGTATTGATTCGCATGTGCCTAAGTGTGATAACACGATAACACACCTATCAAAAAAATTTAGAGTAATTGTAATTTTTCAACACTACCCTTTGAAAATAAAAAACAACGTTTATTTATACTAATTATTTAGTATAAATTTCACTACTTTTAATATATATTGATGTAAATTTTTATAATTTTTATAATCTATATGTAAATATATATTAATAATTGATGGCTAAATATTAAATATGCAATTCATGTGTGACGTTTATTACAAATATTTGCAAGTATTTGTAGTATTAATGATAAACATTTTCTAAGGCAAAATGACAATTAATGTTTCATTTACCTCAATATTAATTAGTCTTTAATTCAAGCTATGTAAAACTATTCATTTAAAATTACATGCGCCATTCGAACCATGTGCTCCTTTAGGAGCATGTAACTAGTGTCACCAATAATCATCCATTTAATGAAAAGTAATGTAAAATCATATGTGTTCCCTCTTAAATTTGTGTGCCAATGAAATTGGCAGTTGGATTTGTTTACATATCACTATAAGTAGACAATTTTGAGTTTATATTTTTAACATTTTCCTTTCTATTCTCTTCGTCATTGCATAAGATTATTCATCAATAGAAAAATATCCCAAGTCTGCAAACATCGAAAAAAATTTGCTCCAATTCTGAAAATGTTTTGATATCCTCTCTGTGGAAAACATTGTTATGCATCCTCACCTTTAGTCCCTCCAATTAATTAAAAATTATATTAATGTAAAATTTTCCATAGCTAATTAGGGATTATATCCATGTAAAATTTTCCATATCTTATTTTGGCTTATATCCATGTAAGGATTTTGTAGATAATTAAACGGAAGCAAGTTTGTTATTCAATATTTTGTAGAAGGTAGTTTTTTTTATCAAATAAATAATTTCATAATATAATAAACATTTGTTAGATAAGTGAAAGAGGATGGAATGGAGCACATCTTGATAGAGAAATGATGCAACTTAATATGTAATAACATGAGAGGAAGATTTACAAAATTTTTAAAAATGAAAAACACCTGCCAAGAACTTGTTTTGTTGAGTCTTGAAAAATAATGCCCAGTGGTAGGACGGTGGCTCAATTTGCACAATAAAATTGGAATATCATAATCGGTTTATTTTTTCATTAGATTAGGTAAAAATAGGGATTATGGCTCCCATAGGCTATACAAAGGAAGATGCATCATGAAAGCTCCGTAAAAGGGGCAAGAAGAAGAAACAAGACCCCAAAGAGAATCGAATCAATTTATGGACATGGTGGTGCGTAGGAATATAAGAGCATATGTATTTTATGAAATTGATATTATTTTATTGGCCTTATTTTTGTTTGCAAATAGTCCTCCACTACACAGACTAAGTGATATTCAATGGCTATGACATCGTTGACATTGTCAATGTAAATATTTTATAAGATATCCATGTTAATAATGAGTTTCCATTGAATGTGTTGATGTTAGATTAGAGTGACCTATGTGTGGAAAAATATGGCAATGCAAGAGTAGGAGAACCAAAAAAATTGGAGAACAAAGGAATGAATATAAATTTGTGAAAGGAGAATTCAGGAACAAGGAAATTCTAAGATCTTTCATATGGAAGAAAAAAATATCCTCAAAATTTTTCACAAAATATATTTTTTTGTATTTGCGTCGTGCCTATGTGTCTTTTTGTATTTTGTTGCCTATGGAATTTCTCTCTTCTAAACTTCAATGTCATATTTTTCCTTAAGGATATTTTGTAAAAGGATGCGGGTCCTTCAAAACCCCCATATTAACCGTTACACAAAAAAAAATGGACATAGTTTTTGTACATCGAATATGTTGTTGTGGTATAACCTAACATACTCTATGATAACAATATCTTACTTTATTTATTTAATTCCTATTGATCAATAATATGAAATTACTATGGTGTCGCATAAGCTAGTCGACGGTAAGAAAAAAAAATATTTTTTGACTTTTTAAATACCATGATCCATAAGCTCAATTTTTTTATTGTGGAAGTATTAGGCTACCTTAGTGGGTGCTAAGCTCAAATCATCTTCCTTAAAATTTCTCCTTAATCCACCAATGAAAATAAAAAAATTCTGTAACTTTTAACTTTCTAATTTTTGTAATTTATTTAAATTAATTTTTAAACTACAAAACTTATTTATATTTTTCTTTATTTGCTAGTTAGTATTGATTTGACAAATATGAGGCCTTTTTGCAACATTGATTTATTCTATTTAATAAAACCCATAATTCTAAGAAAACAATCCCACAATAAACACATCTAGCACAATCACACAACTATCACATCTACCTTCCATGAGGCATGAACTTAATGCTTTGTCTTTTTAATTTAAAAATTATTAACAAAATTACTATTAACAAGGTTTATTAAATATCTATGAACATAACAATTGGCTACTTTATACGAGGATTAAGGCACCCTTAAACCTAACAATAGAATGCATCGTGAGCATCACCAAAGAGTGAACAAAAATAAACAAGATAAAAATGGATAAGACAAATTATCCCAAACTACAGCCCAACATATCAATATCAAAAAAATCATGAAAATGGAGGGGAAAACATCCCAAATGATACAAAGTCCAAAAATACTCAAACAAAATTTCCAAGACCTAAGCAGATTAGTTAGTCTTCAAAAATTTATACTCCTCCATTTGACACTCCTCATGTCCTTTCATGTTATCATCTTATTCACTCACGATAGGGATGGGTTCTACAACCTTCTCTTCCTCATCAGTACTAATGATGTGGACATTATACCTATGAATGTTTTGTCCTTCCTCCAACATTACCATGCACTCTTGTAACTCAAAAACAAAAAATTTCATCTCTACCATATCGGGCCCGAGAGAGTTTTGGTGATGCAAATTTTCTTAGATACGTTGATACAATACATGACACTATTTCCCATATCCGTTCCAACTTCTCCTAAGGCCTCCATATCCATTTCCACCTGACTCACCCTAAGAGAAATTTTTATAAAAACCCATATGCAAACCTAGCTTCGTTCTCTCTTTCCATTTAGATGACTCCCCTTTCATATAAATAAAAGAACCTATAGCTTGAGAACCAAGATTGTTAGTCCCATGAGGTGCCTTACTCTTCTTTCTCCTTAATTTGTTCATATGGTCCGAAAGTGTACAATTTTCATCTACTCCCCATATTTGGTCTCTAATTACTTTACCACCATATGTTTACCATTGTTAAACATCAAGAAAATTAGTCCACAAGTGTATCGGGTATTAATAGTTCCCTGTTTCAAAATAATTTGTTGATGTAGAGAGCAACATAAACAAGAAAAAGGGAAGGCTCATAGAAATATTATGCCTAAACATATTAAGCATAGTGATATGGTGAGTAAATATATTTCTATAATTCACTTCAAGAGTAATTTACCTCATAAGGTGGAGGAAAACTCTATTCCATATATCAAGGATGTAGAATCTAGCTATATTATCTACTAGCAAGTAAACCATTTCTTTACCATGAAAGAAATTATCAATTTTGTGGGTGCATCAAGTGCAATCTTTAAATATATTTAAGCCCTCTGTCTCCACTCAATTTTCCTATAATATTGAATCCTATGAAACCTAAATTTCCATGTCATGGATCACCATAATGTCATTGTTCCATGCCCAACCAAACTCCAATGCAAGATAAGGATCAGACCCCATGATTTTTGAGATGAAATTCCTAAACCCCCAATTTTTAGATCGCACCACAAGGAGGGGTTATTCTTAAGGGCACCATATCTTGTGGGATCATTTCTCAAATGACCACCTCTCATATTTTTAGTCATCTGAGATTTAAAATGGAAGAAACAATGGCAAAAATGAATTATAAGAGTAATATTAATACAAATCCCACCATATATCCTACATGTGGGAAGGGTCATGTTAACCATAACTATAAGGATAAAAAATCAATGAGGTGAAACAACAATTGACACATCAGCACTTAATGTTCTCTCGTGAGATTAATTACATTGGTAATATCATCTCCTCCCACACAATTTAAAATTAATACCTTTTGCCCCCAATTTGGCAAGATAATCCACACATTTATTACCCTTTCTAAGGGTATGAATAATTACATTTATTAGACTCTTTCAGCAATTTTTCTTTAGTATCTTTAAGGATTTTTCTTATTCTCTAATTATTAATTGTATCCTTTCTCATATTATCAAGTGTTAAAATCGTGTTTTTAAAAACTAACAAGAAAAACATGTTGACATTGGTGAGTAAATCTTTAATCAAATTTTCTTCTTCAAATCCTTTGCAAAAAAACATATGTTCGGAAAATGATTATGTTTTCTCCAAGAACTAATATGTCGGTGTTATACTTAAGCATTATAGTCATTTCTCTCTATAAACATATGTAGGAAAAGAATGTATGTGAAAGAAATTTATCTAGGAGGTTTACAAGACATAAATTTAGTTTAGAAACATGTTTAATAATTTTCATTCAAACAAAAACATATTATCAAGTAAAACCTAACACGTATTTTGTGCCAAGTAACAAATCTTTCAAATAAATAATTTTTTTCCTCCAATCTTTACAATTCAATTTGACTAGAGGTAGGAAGTCTTCATGTTGTTGACCTTAGGAGTAAATCCTTAGTCCAATTTTTCATCCATAAGTCCTTTGCAAGACAACATATGTTTTCAAACTAAATAATTTGTGTCCAATAACTGACATGTGACATGTTATACTTAAGAATGAAGTCATTTATCTCCATGATTGCGTGTAAGAAAACTAATTTTGTGAAAGCAATTGAACTAGGATGTTTAAAACACACCGGCCTATTTTAGAAACATGTTAAACACTTTTTAATTCCAACAAAAACATATTATAAGTACAACATAAAATGAATTTTTTAATAAATATCAAATCTTTCAAACCTTTTAATAATAATAAATTTTAACATCCATGATGTTAGTCACACTTTGTTTGAGTAGTAACGAATTTAAAAATAGGTTACAAATTTCACGTCAATCCCAAACTACTATACCTTTTTTTGTTATATAAATTTAATCTTCCAACCAGGTGGAAGTTCATTATGAGATTAACACGTAAGATAATAGCAGTAAACTAAGATCAATATTTATTTCTTTAGCTTGTTAAATGATAGTGACTATTTAGCTCAAAATATTATATTCTTCAAATACATTCACTCGCTAATCTCAAAATAGGTTGATTTAATTTGTTAAATCCTAGTGACCACTAAAATCATAATAATATCTCACTTTATTTTGTTGAAACCCTAAGACCGTGAAGATCCAAATATTATGTTGTGTCATAAGCTAGCAGATGCTAAGTTCAAAATATCATTCAGTAATTTGTTAAATGAAAGCGACCACTACATTTGAAGTAATATAAAGAAAAAAATTCTAACTATAACTATAACAAAACAATCTTCATTCAAGTTAATATATATACCCACACCAAAGTATGAATTGTAAGGGTTCAATATAAGAAGAACTCTAAATATCCACGAGGCTAGGTAAAATATGAAAAATCATATTATTCTTGTTATGTACATGCCATTATACATATAATTGTGAATGAAATTATATCTATATGAGAACAAAAACTTATAAGGATATTATTCTTTCCATGTACGTGTAATTACATCTACATTTAATTTTATCTTTTTTCGAAATAAGCATGCTTCTCTCCATTTAAAAAATAAGACCTCCAGATGGGATGGTCTAGTGGGGCTGCATTTTTATTGAGAAAATATCATCATCGTATAATTCCTGTAAAATAGTGTTTTGTTACATCGCCTCACCAAATCTCACAAAAAAATTCCAATCACAAGTGTTGTTTATGCTCTTGTAACATCTTTTTCTTACCCACTTCATTTCCATTTGTAGAATGAACAACCTCTCGAGAACCTAAATGTAACAAATAGAAGCATAAATAAATAAATTCTAATAAAATATTGCCTTATCATTTGTTTTTCGATAATCTATACAATATGCAATCATATATAACAATGTTAGTTATTTAACCTTACTTCATTTTGTTTGCAGATTCTTCCTTTATAATATATATTAACTAAATACATATAATATCACTAAAATTCAAACCATAAACCTCCACTAAATGTAGTAATTACAAGAAAATTAACTAATTAATGTTGGCATTGGCTAAACATTGTCTAAGATTAAAATTTATTAGGTTATGTTGAGGCATAATCTTTTTGGCAAGTGGCAAGAGGACACAAAATTTGTGGAGTTTTTTATGATTTATGACATTCATAGATTGTGTTTTTGTGATGGATGTGAAAAATTAATGACTATTGCTAATTATAAAATAATTTAATTAGAAATCTTTGAGACACGAGTTGAATATTGAAATGAAGGTGCTCCATTGGGCGTTTGGAAATCACTATCACAATAGCCCTATTCACTATGGGTAGCAACATCAAATGCATTTTTCCTTCATCTTATGAAGAGTTCAAGTCCAACTTTGGTAGTATGGAATATTTTTCATGATGGTGGTGTTATGTCATTTATGGAAAGATTGATCGTCACTTTGTCCAAGTAACCCAGTAGCAGCCGACAACTGGAAGAAAGGAAGAGTCAAAGTGGGAAATACTAAATTTATTATATTGAAATATTTCATCATAGCTTCGATAGGGATCTCCACGAAGGGAGACATTTATTTTAAACGCTTGCTTCAGGAGGAGATGGATTATTTCTTGTATCTTGGTGAAAATACGATAATGTATCACTCGGTTTATGAATGTGACTCACTTCCACAACCTTGGGATAGGGTTGTTGAGAAATTGAGGAAGTAATTCATGCTAAAAAAATGCTACAAAGTGATCTACGGAACTCAAATTTTTATTTTTGTGCATTTTTGACAGATTAAGGTAAACTTTGTGGATTTTTTGTTTTAATCTCTTGAGAGGTCCCTTAAAATAGCTAGAGAAGATGATGATCCTTTCCTACACTAAGGCCTTGTGTATTTGTTTTTTAAAATGGAAGCTTCCCAAATATAAATCTTGTACTTCCTCTAATCCAAGTGAACAGCTCCGTGTCCCCACTCCTATTCCATAACCAAATCCCTATTTCAATCGCTATCGCAACCACCTTCATCTCCCTTCCACCCTCATTATTTCACTATTGGATCTCCCTCGTCTTCTCGATGGATCGTAACCCTTTGGACACCTTGATGAAATCTCCTAAGGTCTCTAAAAAGTATCCTAAGATCTCTCGAAACAATTTTAGACCCAACATTTACTTCCTCTCCACCTATTACTAATGGTTCTTTGGATTCTCCTGTCATCTCCACCGACATTATAATAGCTATAACCAACTCAACTCATCGACCACAAACGCATGTGTGACTTCCGTCCTACCTTTTTACATGGAAGTTAACATGGAATTGGAAATTCCATATGTGTTTTAAGATCTATCCTCGTTTACCCCGATTCTCATCTCATCACGTAAAATGGGATCTCGTACTATAGCTTTAGAACATAAGGACGATTAAGAGAATATCTCTTCTTATCCACATGTGGCCATTAAAGATAATGTTACACTCAAGTACCTACTATCAAAGAATGTAAAATTCACATGGAAATGACCTAGATAAAAATCAATGAAGACTTCCCGGAACACATTACGTTAGTGCAAGTGCTGGTTCAAGGAAGCCCTGCTACCAATGCTAAGGATGAAGTAACAACTCTCATGAATATCCATAAAATTTAATTTGTCTTTGTCCGGTTTGGGAAATTTTAGTTTTTGGGTTTTTGTTATGTACATGATTTTTCTTCTTTTTCCACTATAATATATTGCCATGAGGGAGATTTTGTGCAAGTATGTGGGTCATTTGGGAAAACCCCTTTTACTATAATTCCTAATATTTTTATGTTTTGGGATATCATAGTCGTGGCTAAGCTCCTAATATATTAATGATTTTTCTTACATACTTAAGATTACTATACTTCTTAGATCATAGTATCCTATTTTATTTTTATAAAACATACAACCACCATGCTCTAAAATTTATGATAGCAATCACTAGTATTTAAATAATATAGTATGGAAGTACCTAGTGTCTCTGCGTTGTTAAAAATATGTTAATTTAATTTATTTATTCCTATCGACCGTAACCTCCATATATTATGGCATTGTTTAAACTAGCGTCACCTAAATTTGGAATATCTTCCGTAATTTGTTAACTACCTGTAAAATAGTGAATTCAATGTCTAAATAATATGTTGTGGTAAAGGCTACCGGATGCTAAGATCAAAGTATCTAAAACCAATTTTAGTCTCTAAATTTTGGTTGGTAGCATAACCTAGAAAGTGCTAAGTGGAAATATTTTAAATGCATACAAAAATTTCAAATAATTTATATTGGTCTTGATTGATATAAATAACTCCAAAGTCAATTTCTTCATTTTGTTTGTTAAATACTATAATATTTATAGCACAAAATATTTATATTATCAAGTTCTTAATTTATTTTGTTGAAACCTAGAGACTACTCACATCCTAATATTATGTTGTGAAATAACCTAGTGGCCACTATGTTGAAAATATCTTAATTTAATTTATTAAATCCTAACCACCGATCGATCAAGAGCAAATATTGTGTTGTGGCATAAACTAGCAAGCACTATGCTAAAAATAACTTAATTTTAAATCTTAAAATCATACAATAAAGTCGACTAATTTATATAGATCTTGATTACTATACATTTATCCAAATTTAACATGGTTGATTAACTTAGAGGTTGATAAGCTCAAAATAACTTACTTTAATTTTTCAAAACGAGTGAATTATAATATTTAAAAAAATTGTTAGATTATTCATAGGGGTAACCCTTTTCTTGCGGTGACAAGAGGATATGGCATTCGTGGCTTTAATAGTCATTTATAACATCGATAGATTGCATTCACACGATAGACAAAATCAATTAAGGGTTATACACATGTGACATGTAAGATGGTATTGGGAATTTAAGATTTTTAATGGGAATCATGATATTTATGATTAGGATATCTAATTGATGATCTTTTGTATTGTCACACTTACCTCCTTTCATGTGTTGTGCGTTGGTGGATTTATATCTCTGGGCTAGCTGTACATTTCACTACCACTTTCCTCTTTAATTTTTGGTCATTATGATTCCTATATCTATGTGATGGTGACAAGGGTATTGGTGGTTACATTGATGGCATGGTGTAAGGTCCTAGTAGGAAGAGATGGAGGGATATGAAAGGAAAGAACACTTGGGAATCGTTTACTTCTTGTATGGATGGGAAAATTCACAACGTAGCTATGTGGAATTGGCTCAAGAAGGTCTGGTCGGTCATGATTGATTCGAAGAAGAAGATGAAGGTGATATTTGTGAGATTATGCATAATATAATTCTTGACTTGAACTAGTCAAAAGGGCGAAGCAACATTTTTGACATGGCACAAGGATTGAGCATGGAAAATATATTGTCCAACTCTTTGGGGAAATTTATATTACATTAGGAGAATGAAAAGTTAGAATATTTTCTAATTAGCCTTCATTATTATGTCCATTCCCCACGACACACGGGATGCGAGTTATCGCGCATGGTGTGGGGGAAGTTGTAGAAAATATGGGTATATAATTCCCTACTTACGCTAAAGTGAAAATGTTGGAATCATCTATCAATTTTTCCTCCTATGATAAGAGTAAAAGGGATGTAGATTTCTATATCATCGACGACGTAGAGTTGAGAGGCCGAATGGCCTAATCTTTCATGGCTGTATTTTTCATTTGTTTTTATTAAGGACTATAATGATTGTCAGTATAGAAAAGTGTATAGATAGAGGAAGTATTTGTGGGTGAAGTGAAGCTGATTACAACTCTTCCCCATATTTTGGCATGTAATTAGTATGATAAGTTGTTTGTAATCATCATGGGAGTCGGGTCCTCATGTACTATTTTTTGAAAACTTATCATCGAAATATCCTAATTTAAAATCTTAAAATCATAGAATGAATTAAACTAATTTATATATATCTTATTTATGATATATATCATATTTACGATACATAAGATAGCTAATTGAATACCAAAATAATGTGTTTTTTTCATAAACTAGTGGCCGTTAAGATCTTAATATCTCAATTTAGTTTTTAAATCCTCACTACGACTAGGTTTATGTGGTTGTATAAACTAACGGGTGCTAAGCTCAAAATATCTTAATTTAAAATAATGTATCCTGTTTGTGATACATAACCTAGTGAATTAAATACCCAAATAATATGTTGTGGCATAACCCGGTGGCCACTAAGCTCTTAATACAAGTATTCACTAAGACCATATTATTATATTTTAGTATAACCTACCCGCCATCATGCTTATAATATATTACTTTATTTTATGAAACCTAGAGACTTTTAAGATCCAAATATTATGTGGTTTCATAAACTAGTGGAGGATAAGCCTAAACTATAATTCGGTAACATATCATATCATGTTTGTGATACATAACCGATCGGAAACTAAAATCAAGCTAGCTGGTGCTAAGTTCAAAATATCATTCAGTAACTTGATATACTAGTTGAAACTAAAGTCATATTGTCTTTCTTTACTTATTAAAATAGTATTTAATTTTCAGATTGAAATATTATATTGTTTAAATACCTAATGCAACCGTTAAAAAAAAATATGTTGATATAATTTAAATAACATATTGTTTAAATACCTAGTGGTCGCTAAGATCAAACTATGTCGATTTAATTTGTTAAATCGTAGTGACCACTAACATCCAAATATTATGTTTTGGCGTAACCCGTCAACCACTAAATATTGTGAAATATTATTAAATATTGTAATTGAAGTTATTAAACCATACTTGAATTAAATACCCAAATAATATGTTTGCGGCATAACCTAGTAGACACTAAGTTCATAATACCTAATTTAGTTGATTAAATCCCAACGACTCGCTAGGCCTCAACAATTATGTGGCAACCTAACCTAGCTGGTGATATGCTCGAAATATCTTAATTTAAAATATTAAAATGATACCTACAAGATGGTAAGATTATAATATCTTATTTTCTTATATTGAAACTAAAGACTTCTAAGATAAAAATATTATGTTGTGTTATAAGATAGAGGATGCTAAGCTCAAAATATTATTGAGTAACTAAATAGATTATATCACCTACTAATCTCGAAATATTATAGTATGGAAGTACCTAAAACTCGCTTAGCTCAAATTATTTTAATTTAATTTTTTTAATCCCACCCACCGTAAGGTCTTAATTATATATCTATGAGTAACCTATATGATGAAAGACTGTGGAGATTTATGATAAGTTTTTTAAGTACAACTCGATATACTCGATGAAGACTAGTGGTAGCTAAGCTATTCTTAAACATTAATATATTATATTTATAATGTACCGTGTTATTAATTTAATTATTAGTCTTTTCATATTTAATAGTAGATAAATAAATAAGTGATCACTTGACTCGAGAAAACCATGTTGCCTATAACAAAATCCAGCTTATCGGTGTCTACAAAGGTAAATGAAGACTTTATCAAAATAAGAATTATAGCTTAGTGGTCACAGAGTAGGTTTTTATTATTTAGATTGTATTCAAAAAGGATTTTATATAAATGGTAAAAAATAAAACTTGAATTTATATAATAGTATATGTATAGACTTGGACTCGTTGTACCTTAAAGAACAACTAAGTTATCCTTAAAGGCAAATATATCATGTGCATAATGAAGTTGTATACGTTTAGAATTATTTTTTCATGTGTTACACATCTATAAGTCTAGAATACTATATTTGTTATGAGATTTTGGAAAATGAATTTTACATTTATGGCAAGAAAAGAAACCTAGACTAGCGACCAAGAGCTTATACTAATTTTTTTAATACAACGGTCTACTTTTGCACCCTAGTGGCCTCTAAGCTATTTCTAAAGGGAAATATATCATGTTCATAATGAATATATGTTAAAAATCTAAATTCTTAATCTTTGCAAAAATAATATTGAAAGTCTACAAAAGATAACAAATAATTATGGCATTTATATAATGGATACATAAATATATGTGTAAAATCATATCTTTAATATGTTATACAGTGGAAATGTATAGTTTTATCTACTTCTTACAAGATTTTTCTAGAATTATTTTACATTTATTAAAAAATAAAAAATAAAAATTACGTCAAAGAATCTATAAAACTATTTTTAACATATGACGCAATCTACTCGTTACATCCTAAAGCGGCCACTAATATATTATTAAATGTAAACATATCATGTTTATAATAAAGTTGTTTTATAAATCTAAAATTTTAATCTTTGCAAATATAACAAATGAAAAAGAACAAAAGCAATCTCTAGGACCAAAATGTTTGTGTTGCCTACATAAAAAAATTGATCTACAAGAGGCCAAGGAAAAGAATTTATTTTTATAAATTTGAATTATAGCCTAGTGGATGCTAGCGTAGAAATTTTTTTCCTATGGTAGATTTTATTCATAGAAAAGAAATCATACTGAAAATATATGTAAATGATAACAAATAGATTGGGAATTTATATAATACATATATAAATATAAGTGTACAATCTGTATTTAATTTGAAATAGAATTGGTGTTTCTTAAATAGGTTGTCGAAATAACCAATTATATCATGGAAGCCTCAAAGATATGTTAGTTTTTTGCATAGATTATTGGGATAAAAAGGAATAATATATTAATTATAATATGCATATTGATTAAAATTAGATTTAATAATATTATTGCATATATAATGTGTTTAACTTTCAATGTACATACCATAAAAATGATGAAGACATTACATTTGGTTAATTCTACATGGAAACACATATATAATTGGAAATAATTATCATACAATTGAATTCTTAATAGATTTCAATAGTTTTGAATTAATATTTTAACCTCATATATTTTCCTCAAATATCTAAGAGAAAATCATGTAAAAATGTAATATGCATTAATTAGCGATGTTTCTTTACATCGTCTTGATGAACAAAATTAAAATATTTTTGGTTCTCCAAACCAAACTAAAATTAAAAATTAGGTGATTATGCTATAATATATCATTATCCTAGAAAAACAATCGCAAGAACGAGAATGAAAAATAAAAATAAAAAAGCCAATGAGAGGCATTGAATGATGGGAATGGGAAATCGTTAAATAGAGATAAATACTTGAGTAGAAAAGGGATTAAATTTTCTTTCATTAATGCACAATTTTTTTTTTTCATGAAGAACAAGGTAGTTTGACACGAAATCAAAATAACTGGAAATCAAGGCTTGACTTTGGAGCACAATTTAGTATGAAAAAATAGGGGTGGTGAATCACGATTGTATCATGTGTAAAAATCAAGAACAAGTCCACTACAGAGAGAAACTAATATATCCCGCGATAAAAAAATTACACCTTTACTATAAATACTTGGTTTAGTAATATCTAGGATTATTTCATTTTTTATGTTATCCGTGAAACCTCCATTTGCTATAACATTCAAAAACTCATCACGATTCATTTTTGCAACCTCTAATGTTATCGTCCTTCATATGCATCCTTTATGTTCATTCTTTTTGTGCTTCCTTTTGTTCCTTTCTCTATGAACAAGATTATTATCGCATGTTAATAAAACCAAGGAATCAAACATTAAACCTTGTAGTCTATGACGTCCACATATTTAATTTATTTGGTAGATAGGCTTTTATGATTGACTAAAAAAATTACAAACCCTACTATATATTTCTCGAGATGTATTTAATAATTTTTTTAACACGTTCCATAAAAGAAATTTTAAAATGAAAAAGAACGGGATATGAAAATTTCAAATTTTCACTTTCCCCTATAAAAGTAAAAGGGCAGCTATTGAAATTTTAAATATTTGAAAATGCGGGAAAATTCAAATTTCCCTCTTTTTATTTTTACATGGTTTAAAAATTAAAAGATAAACTTTTTTCATTTTCTATAGCACATAATAATATAAACATAATAAAAATATATTATACAACATATAATTTAACTAAACATAGTGAAATATCATATTATAAGAAAATAGATAAAATATGTACTAAACATAGTTTTCATGTTTATTAGAATAATATATAGAGATTTACTTATCAAAATATATTTCTTCATTGTTAGATATAGTGTGCACTAATTTAAATTAATTATCCGATTAAAATGTGCCATGTGAGAAGTTTGAACAAGCTATTTGGGACACATAATAAAGCTAGTTATCTAAGACCGTATAGTTAGTGTTATCGTATGGCTATTTTCACAATAAGAAATGTTTGAGCCTAGGGTTTGATACATCATTTTTGTCAATAACTTAAGGATCATAGTGGGTGATAATAATTTTATTTGTTAATAAACGATGTGAAATATGCGTTGAAAACCATGTATCGTATTGCGACTAGATACTAAGCCCAACGGTCAATAACTTTCAAGATAGTGTTTAGAATTAGAAGAGGTAAAGGTAGAATCCTAGTGGCTGCCAAGCTAAATCATGATTTATTATTTCATGGATACATTCAAAACAAGAAAATTTTGAGCCTAATGTATGAAATGTTGTTCATGTGAATAAGTAAAGGATCTTTTCGACACTAAGTATCTTCTTTGATAGGAAATGATCCGAAGTATGATATGAAAACCATGTATCTCATCGAACTACATACCAAGG
Organism: Taxus wallichiana var. yunnanensis; assembly: GCA_018340775.1. Classification (NCBI taxonomy): domain Eukaryota; kingdom Viridiplantae; phylum Streptophyta; class Pinopsida; order Cupressales; family Taxaceae; genus Taxus; species Taxus wallichiana. The sequence continues at coordinate 707,243,791 of CM031240.1, forward strand.
CCAAGGATTAAAAAAATGTAATGATAGTGTTTAAAATGATATGAGGTAAAGGTAGAATGCTAGCACCGCTTAGCCTCCCATGATTTTTTGTTATTTTATGGCTATTTTCTAAATAAGAAACTTTTGAGACTAGGTCCGATATGCTATTTTTCTCAATAACTAAAGGATCTTAGCAATGGTAAGGATTTTATTCTATTGTAAACAATATAAAATATGAGTTTTAAACTATGTATCTTATGGGAACTACATATTAAGGCTAGCGATCCTGAACTATAAAGATAGTGTTTAAATTGATAAGAGAGGTACAACTAGGAGCCTAAGCGGCTCCTAAGCTATACCATTTAGTTTAATACATTATGGAATTCCATTCAATGTGTAGGAAAGCTTAGCAGCCACTAAGAAAATTCTATCATATGAACAGATGTGAAATATATGTTAAGCTGCATAATAAGTCTTGTGAGTACTACATAGTCCATGAAAACATAAAAATGACCCAAAGCTATATACGTATGGTATTTATAATGACTTGTAGTAATGGTGGGATCCTAGCAAATTCTAAACTAGAGCATGATCTTTTATTTTATCATTGTTTTCAAATTATTAAACTGTTGAACCTAACATCCACTATGCCCTTACTTTCAATAAGGAAAAAATGCTTAGCGTTCACTAAGAATTTTTTCCCATAAGATCCTATGTGAATTATGTGTTTCAAATAATATACCTTCTGTGAAATACATAAGTTTTGATCCCCTCCGTATAGTATGAAATGCGGATATTGTTTCCATCACCTACATTCCAGCCAATGTGAGATAATTATAATTAATAAGAAAATTATTGATTCAAAGTTGTATAGATAGTGTTCATATTGAATGTAATGGTAGCATCATTGCAGTCACTCAACGAGGTCACGGTTTATTATTTTACCATAATTTAAAATAAAAGAAACCGTTGAAACTAGTGTTCTGTTGTGCCGTTACTTTCATTACATAATGAAACTAAGCGTTAGGTAAAAACAATTTCTAATACAAAACTTTGTGTATTATATGTTACAAAAATATATTTTATGGAAAATACATATGGCTTGATCCCTATCGAGGATTTGTATTGTATCACTTCTTTCCACCATGGATACAAGCTAAAAGTGTACATACAGTTTATGTTTTTGCAACCTAAGAAGACTCGGCACTATAAATAAGTTAGCATAAGTTTTCACAATTTCAGATAAATTTCTTCAATTAGTATTGAAAATATAACTTATAGTCATAGAACGAGAGAATGTACCCTTGTTTTAGTGGTACTGCAAAAAAATTTAAAAATCAAATCTTTTCTCAAATAGGTTTAACCCACCATGACCTTATAGAGAGCATTGTTTCCACAAAAAGACTATTGTGAAGAGAGCCATACTTATGTTAAGGAAAATTTTAATCCTTCCCATTTTTTTTTGATATATTTTCATTGAAGTTCCCAGAAATATTGTACTTAGAGTAGTTATAGACATTTAGACATAATGGATAAAGTATGTCCGATATACATAGATTTAACATTTTCTAATATAAAAAAATGATGAGCTATCACTAAATCTATTAAAGTGATTTGTTTCTCAAATACACTCCTCAAAATACAAAACATTATATCTTCCAATCGGTATCCTTTAAACACGTTCATTAGTCTTGTTACAGAATTTAATCCTTACTACTATAGTATGACTGATATACACATAATCACATCGTCTTGTAAAACAAAAAATCCCAAGCTACCACAAAATCTCTTTGAAATATAATTTTTTTATTCTTAAATGATTTTTAGCCATAGCTATGAACCAAAGGGTTACATGACCCCACCCGTAAAACTACAAACCGAAATAAATCTCAAAAAACCAACATCGAAGGTCCCATTAAATGGCCCACATGGAGAAAATAGAAACACCATAAGAACTAATAGATGTGGTATCAAAACAAGGAATACACATGGCCAAAGAACAAAACAAAAATAACTCGAAAATAGTATCAACCCTCATCCAAAATAACTACCACCCCTAGCTCTAGAGACCGACATTTTTTCCCATTAAGGTCGCAACAAGTTTTGAGTTGACTTTAGCCCAACGAGAGTCCCCGCATATAGGAATCTCATATCACATACTCAATGGCCTCAAACTAGATCATTGAATCATGGAGAAACACCTTTTGAATACCCCTATAGGAAATGACTAAAGTAAAGGGGATTTCCTTCTCTCTCCTTCAGAGAAATAAAAGGAAATCCCAAAAAATCCATTCTTTTTCCAGCCCAAAGGCACAAACAAACATAATTAGGGAAAAAGGAATGCAAGTGGACAATAAAAATAAAGGGTGGCATGATATGCCATTAAATATTTGAGATTATTTCGTGGCACTCATCCCGAATAATAATATATTCCAAATTGTTCTAATATTTGATATTGTTAGAAATCAATTCAACTCACGCCATCAATTTCTCGCATTAGATAGATTATCGTTAATGTCCTTTATGGATTATCATAAAAAAGGTGTAAATGGCATAAAAATTATTTTAGGTTGTTCTTTTATATGTTGACTAAAAGTCTATCTACCATTAAATTGTGTATTTTTAATGTTCCTATCATGCCATCTATATAATTTTATAAATTTTCTCGCTCATAAGTAATACTTTCAAAATATGCAAATGGTTTCATATTTTTCAATGCATCATAATTCTATTTTAGACGTTTCAAAAAATTCTTTTATAATTTATTTTATCCACAAAATATGAATTACAGTAACCCGTTGAATGATACATAAGATGTGTTATCGAATCCTAGCGTTCACTAATAATTTAAGTTAATTAGTCTCATATGATACACAATAAAGATGTAGTGCCCACATTTTTATAGCTCCAGTTATCTGTTGGTTCCTTTATTTCTAGACATGTTTTGATTGAGACTCTGATAGACTTTGGACATTTTACTATGATATTTTTTTCCTCATGGACATTATGGCATTTTGGGCGCGTAGCACCAATTGGATTAGATTCATATACTGATATATTTCGTATGATGTGATGACACTAACAGGGTTATATGATAGACTTATCGGTTAGATGTTAGTCTCTTGTGGTTAATTTGATTGATGATATAGTGTTTTGGATTTAATGATGGTGATTTTCATGCTAACCTAAGTATATGTCGTTGCAATTTTAATTGTGGATGATTCGTGGAAAACTATGTGGATAATTGTATTTTGCACTATCAATTGTAAATTATGTTCGAGACATTATAAGTTTGATTGAGATTGTGATGTATAGATGATGTTTATTATATTGGACATGTGTGGTTAATGTGTGCAATGAGTGTGCAGTGATGTGTATAGGAGAGCATGGGTTTCAAGGAAGCTACGCAATTGTGCACAAGTGGCCCATGGGTGAGTCCTAACCATGCTAAATTGTTTGAGGCACCTCATTTTGTAATGTAATTATGTCTTGTAAAATTAATTAGGTTTAGGATGTGTTTGCATTAAGTAAACTAGCTTAGGGGTTAATAATCTTATCTTAAGTTAAGTGTTGGTTTTGGGAAGTGTGTGTGTGTTGGTAGAAGGGATTGGGGACCACATGTGAACCTTGGGTGAACCCCACACCCTCTACCCTTGTGCCCAAGCATGCCAAACCCGAAATTGGGTTATTTTGGGTAATTTTAGGGACCCCTTATGAGTTTGGGGTTCCCTTAGCATGAAAATGGGCCCTGGACCTTACCTAATAGGTAGGGGGACCTATTTCCAAGGTTTGGAGGGAGTTTCCCTCCCATTTAGCCCTCTTTAGTCACCATCCATGTAAGATGGTTGGATTGTGTGAAAGTGTTAAAAGTTGCTCCACTTTGTTTTATTTTAGTTTTTAGTATTTTGGGTGAAAAGGGATAAAAGGTGAGTTTACTCTTACTTATTTTGTTTTTGGAATCTTTGACACTTGAGAGGAGAGGGGTGACACTTGTCACTTTCCCATTGGTGAGGAAACTTTTGGGCTCCTCTTTTATTCTTTCTCATGTGGGAAGAATGGGGCTTCTTGGTTCATTTTTTTGGGAGCACTTGGAGAATTTTGGAGCTTGGAGGGAAGCTTGGACAAAGGGGAAAAGCATAGAGTTTTGGAAAGCATATTAGAGGTAGGGTTCTTATCCTTTTTTTTTTTTTCTCTTAGTTTTGTTTATCTTGTAAACTTTGCTTGATCAATAGAATAGTGTGTGAAATGATGTATGGTGAATGTGGTTGTTTGCTTGTTCTTGTCTTTTCCTTTGTTTCTCTCCACCATCATTTGAATGATGGGTTTTGGAGAATGTAGGGGAAGAGAGAGGGATTTCCTCTCAAACCTCATGGTTGTTGGTCAAGCCATGAAGGTCCCTTCTCATCCCCTCATATTGTTTGAGATGGGAGAAAGTTTCATATGGCTTGAACATTTCCCCATTCTTGGTGAGGAAACCCTCTTGGGTTTGAAAATCCTCCCAAGAAGGATTTCTTTAGCATAAGGAGGAATAAGGAGGATGTATGATTAGGAGGTATAAGGAGTTTTTATATATATGTATTTATTGGTGCTCCTATGGTTGGACACCTTGTTTGGGCATCCTTCTTCCTCTCTTCCCCCTTGTGAGGTTGACATTGTTCTCCTCATGTGTGGTTTTCATTGTATAGTAGGTCTAAGTAGTTGAATGGTCTTGTGTTTTCTCTTGTTGTGTGTTTAAACCCCATTATTACTTGTGCACATCAGGAAGCTAGTTCCTCTCTCCCATGGGCTTGGGGGAGGCTAGCATGACTTCCAACCATGGAAAGGCATGTGATGATGCCTATTGGTTGGGTGGTAAACAAGCCATGTTCTCTTGGAGTTGGTTTCTTGTAGGAGTAATGGAGTTGGAGCTCATGTTGGAGATAGTTGAAGCCTCTTGCCATCTTGGTCATCCTCATCTTTTGTGGGCATTATCTTCTTGTTGTAAATAAATGTGGCTTGTAAAGTTCTCACTCTTGTATATCACCATTTTGTACTCATTGCTTCTTGAAAACATTGGTCCTTACGAAGAAAGTTGTTATTTTTATTGTTGCTAGAATCTTGTAATATTATCATTTGAGAACATAATGAAAACTATGAACTTTTTACTTCAATGTCTCTTGTTGGAAGGTGTTGTTTTGTTTAGAAATCTACTCATTATATAGTTATTCAATAGACACTTGAAAACTTGAAACATTTAGTTGTGCATTGCATATGAGTATCTGAAAATTTAATGTGCTTACATTTAAAAAAATTTATGGCATTACATTTTGGTATCAGAGTGAGGTTCAAACACCCGGACTCTTTGGGTAATCTCTGTTTTAATCATCTTATTGCCTTGTTTCAAAAAAAATAAATTTGCCTTTTCTTTTTGTTGTTTGATTTCCCTCTTGTAGAAAACTGCATTAATGGTTTAGTTATTACATTGTAGAAAAGTTAGTGTTACATGACATTGAATGAAAACTATTATCCTAGTTGCCATATATCTCTTTTCTAAAAATAAAAATTTTTGTAGCACTATTTTAGATAAAATAAGATTTGTTGTTTCTTGTATGTGATACGAAATAGTTAGTTTTATTAAGAAAACCAGTTTAGAGTATGTGTTCTTCCCAAAAAGAAATATACATATATATATATATATATATAAATATATAAATAAAAATAAATATAGTTTTGTTTGAATAAATACATTCTATTTGATAAAAGAGGTGTAAAAATAAAATAAAATGATAATAATAATAATAATACATATTGGTTTTGTTGCACAATATAATATACTTGTCATATATTATGTAATATATAAATTATAAACTATATATTATATATTATTATAAACACTTTTTTATATATATATATAAAAAAGGAAATATATATATATATGTATGTATGAATTCATATATATATATATATATATATGACTTTTTTTTTATGTGGTTGTTTCGTTTTATTTAAAAAAAAATTTTAAAAATAAAATAAAATAAAATAAAAGTGTATTATACAATATAATAAATCACTTATTAATTATATATATATATATATATAGTTTTTAAAAAACAAAAAAAAAAAAAAGGGCGGATCGTGGGGCCGAACCCCCCAAACCCTGCATCAACCGCTTCCCCAGAGCCCGCCCCAACCGAACCCCCCACTGACTCCCCTCGCCCCCCGGCCCGCTGGGACAGACCGCCGCACCTGCCCCCGCGGACAGACCGCCCTAACCTGGATGCCCCGCCCTCCCCTCGTCCCCCGCCTCGCCCCCGCACCCTGCTTCCCATGGCCCCGCATCCCCTCCGGCCTCCCGCGCCCCGCCTTTCAGTCGCGCGCTCGCGCAAAGACACCAACTAATAAAACAAAAAAAGTTTATATAAATTTTGCAACAAATATAATTTTAAAATAAATAAATAAATAAATAAATCCGCGGCCACACATACACACAATTGCAAATTCATACTTGAAAATTTGGACAAAGCTAATATACATAAACAAAATAATATATTCATAAACAAATGTTTGTAAGGGTTTCCTTTACAATTCTTTGGACAACAGATCCTCCAAGTTCTTCCTACACCTGCACCTGCAAAGACAATAAAACAAAATGGGAAGAGGAGAAAACAAACAAAAGAAAAAGAGAATCTATGAAGCCAATATCCCAAAACTCCTCCACCGCACAAGAGAAAACAAGGAAAACAAAATAAGAGAAACAAGAGAGAAGAATAAACAAATGAATGAACAAATAAATGAAAAAGAAAATAAAAACATCATAGAGAAATCTAGGGCAAGTTTGAAATCAAAGGCCTAGATTTGTTGTATCCAAGGGCTCTAATTAATCCCTACACCCTTTAGGTCATGATCTTTTATGGGAATGGGAGATAAATTTAAAGGGGTGTGATCTAATTAAAAGGGGGAAGACTAATTATTTACAAAAAGTGTAAATTTTTATTTATAACCCTAAGGAGATTAATAGATTAAAAGGATTAAAATTATCATGGATTGATATTAATTTATTTCGGGAAAATAAATAAATTAATTAATAAATTAATAATTATTATAAATTAATTATTAATGGGAAGGGGTATTGCATTTAGTGTTGTAATGATAATAACGATAATAATAATAATTAAAATAATTAAAATAATAATAATATAGCACTTCCAACAAACGTTTAGAAGGTTTATAAAAATAATTTTTATTTCTTTTCGGGCTCAGGATGGCACCCAAGAGGGGACGATCGGCTCGAGGTTCGGGACGTAGTGCACCTACGCGAGAGCCGCCGGTCCCCGATTTTGGGCCTCGATATTAAAGACCCTACAAGAGCCGATAGGTGTCGACAGAGTGCTCTTCCACCAACGCTGGGTGCTTGATAGAGGAGGACATTCAGTTAGGAGATGAGGAGTTGATTGGTGAGGACGCACATCCAGAGCCACCTGAGCACAACATTCCGAGACGAGAGAGGTCACGCAGCCCTTCCATCCTTGGCGAGAGGGTGGCCTCGTTTCGTCACAGCCGTTCACACAGCTTCGAGGGACCTTTTGGAGATATGCGACCCCTCTCACCTGTTAGACCACATCGTCAGGATCGAGACATGGCGGTGTGATTCGAGACCTCTTCACCGCAGCCGCCACATTTCTTGGTTCGATGATGGTTTTGGGGCGGAGTCCTAGCTTCTTAGCTTGGATAGCTGCTTTGGTTTGCACTCTCATGAGAGCAATGTCAAAGCCAGGTTCGCCATACACCTCCTCCAAGACGTAGCAGGCATTTGGTGGAGGAATGAGGAGCGGAAGCTCCATTTGACTCGAGATACTGATGGACATGGGAGATGTTCGAGAGTGATTCAGGGTCCAGATATGTCAAAGCATTTTGTGCGAAGAGGATTGATGAGTTCCATGACTCATGGCAGTGGTCTCGGCTCGGTGGCGCAAAGATGAGAGCAGGTTCTTGGATCTCGCAGATGTAGACTACCTGCAAGATGAGAAATTGTAGGTAAATAGGTTCATTCGGGGCCTGAATGCAGATATAGCAGGAGCTGTTAGGATGTTATCTCCTCCCACGCTCGAGAAGGCCGTTGAGAAGGCCTACTTGGCTGAGGAGAATAGGACCAAGGCTCAGGAGCACAGAGAAAGAAACAAGAGCAAGTTCGGGTGACGTGTCAGGCATTCCAGTCAGAGATCACGGGGAGCAAGCATTTCACCCCTAGAGGAGGATTCGGTCTTCTCCAAAGAAGATCGAGAGCTCCTCCACACCCATCACAACAGACACAACATCGTGGTCACCAAGATCGGAGGGTAGACAGACTCGAGTTTTCAGCGAGGTGGGTCTAGAGGTGGTTTGGTGGGTCTAGAGACAGGAGGCCGGGTACACATCACTCCCACCAGCCCGCCGCAGCAGATCTACTAGGGTTGGACCGGCAGGTTCAGTCATCGTAGTACATGGAGGGACCCCATCTCGGCGGGTACCGGAGGATGTTTTATTTGTGGGGTCTCCAGATCATTATGTGCGTATGTGTCCACACAATCCCACTACTACGGATATGTAGAGAGCTCCTAGATCCGAGCAGACGGTGGGTGACGTGGGATGCGCCCATCGTGTGTATGTGTATGCAGCTGGTTGACAACCGCCAGCCGAGCATCGAGCCACACAGTCATTGAGACGACAAGTACTATCGTGGGTATTTGTCTCAAGCATTTTTGATTCAGTGCTTGATTCCTTTATATCACCTTCTATAGTGGACCAAAGGTGGGCTAGTGGTGGCTAGGGCAACCAGAGATAGTTGGCAGTGGGTTGAGTTGGCCTCGGGGCTAAACTCGCCGTGGACTCGTATGTGGAGAGTTGTGTACTCGATTTGGGAGTCTTCTCCACTACGCTTGACCTCTGAGTTATTCCTTTAGGATCCTATCGTGTAGTGTTGGGTATGGATTGGCTCGAGGCTCATGGAGCTAAGGTGGATTTTAGAGAGAAGGTCATTGAGTGTCGGGATGATTTGGGTAGTGTAGTTGTGATTTCGGGGATGCAGAGACCCATTTCGCGTATGATCTCGGCTAAGAAACTCAAGCGGAGCATGCCTAAGGGTTGCCGGGCTTGTTTGCTATCACTATCGGTGATCGCTTGGACAAGACTCCCAGCAGCATTCACCCCTTGATGATCACGCAGTTTTGAGGGAGTATGTAGATGTGTTTCAGGGAGAGCTTCGTGTTTACCACCTAGTAGAGAGGTGGATTTCACCATTGACTTAGTTCCCGGATCTCACACGGTTCTAGGGCACCCTATCGATGACGACTTGTGAGCTTCATGAGCTCAAGATTCAGCTAGAAGAGTTGTTAGAGAAGGGTCTCATTCACCCTAGTGTATCTCCTCGGGGGAGCGCCTTAGTCATATTTGTGAAGAAGAAGGATGGTTCTCTCGAGGCTTTGTGTAGATTTAGCATACTCAACAAAGTCACAATAAAGAACCGTTACCCACTCCCTAGGATTGATGACTTGTTTGATCGATGTGGGGAGCTAGAGTGTTCTCCAAAATTGATCTCAAGTCGATATCATCGATTGCACATTTCGAGATGCGAGACATTCATAAGACAAAGACATTTGGCACACGTTACGGGCATTATGAGTTCATAGTGGTTCCATTTGGTTTGACTAATGCCCCCCACCTGTCTTCATGAGCCTCATGAATGGAGTATTCGTGACATTTCGGATCGCTTTGTTTTAGTGTTCCTTGATGACATATTGATTTATTCTCGTTCTCGAGGAGGAACACGACGAGCATTTGAGGTAGGTACTTCAGGTTTTGAGAGACCCAAGTTGTATGGGAACTTGGAAAATGTAGCTTCTTTCAGACAGAGATTCAAGTACTTGGGTCATATCATATCAGGCGAGGGTATCTCTGTAGATCCCTCTAAGATTCAGGCTATCTTGGATTGGCCAGCACCCACATCAGTCACTGAGGTGAGGAGCTTCATGGGTTTAGCAGGGTATTACCGCAGGTTTGTGCAAGACTTTTCTAGGATTGCTCACCCTATTACTTCTCTTCAGAGGAAAGGGAAGAAGTTTGATTGGTCAGAAAAATGTGAGCAGGCCTTTCAGTTGCTTAAGGAAAGGTTAACCACGGCACCCATCTTAGCAATTCCAGACCCAACAGAGGATTTTGTTGTTTGCACTGATGCATCACTAGAGGGTTTGGGAGCAGTTCTTATGCAGGAGTGTCGGGTTATTGCTTTTGAGTCTCGTAAGCTTAAGGACTATGAGCTTAACTATCCTACTCACGACTTAGAGCTCAGCAGCGCTTGTTCATGCACTTGTGCGTTGGCGACACTTCCTTTTGGGTAGACCCTTCATCTTGAGGACGATCATTGTAGTTTACAAAGATATCTTCTCATAGCCGAACCTCAATGCTCGCCAATGGCGTTGGATGGAGTTCCTTTGTGAGTATGACATGGAGGTGCAAGATATCAAGGGAAAGGAAAATGTTTGCAGATGCACTTAGTAGCCTAATGACGGCATGTGCTTGCTTTGACACTGCATAGCTTAGATTTGAGAGGCAGGATACTTGAGCATCTTCCAGAGGATGAGGTTTTATGAGGGTGCTAGGCAAATGTTGGATTCTCGTGGTTCTTTTGAGGGCAGATATTCGTGGTGCATGATAGAGTCGATGGTTTGCTTCGGTTTCATAGGCACATTTATGTGCCTAAGGTAGGTGATCTCGCGTAGTTTCATCCTTACCGAGGTGCATCGAGCCCTATGCAAAGCACATCCAAGAGTGAAGAAGATGCATGCCGATTTGAGAGAGTTATATTATTCGCGTGTCTTCATCGAGACATAGCAAATTTTCTAGCACGTTGTCTTGAGTGTCGAAAGTCAAGACAGAGCATTCTCATCCTGCAGACTTTTATACCCTCATGACATTCCAGAGTGGAAATGGGATGTGATCTCCATGGATTTCATAGTAGGACTTCCTATGTCCTCTTATCATCATGATGCCATTATGGTCACTGTGGATAAGTTGACCAAGGTTGTGTATTTCTCGCCAACCAAGGTCACCTATAATGCACAAAGCCATCGCCAAAGTGTTCATGGAGGATATTGTCGATTGCATGGGATTCCAAAGATGATCATTAATGACAGAGACACCATCTACACATCGTTTTCCGGACTTCTTTTCAGGAGGCCTTGGGTACACAGATTAATTTCAGTTCGGCATATCATCCAGAGATAGATGGGCAGATAGAGAGGGTTAATCAGGTGTTAGAGGACATGTTGAGGATGTACGTGATGGACCAGCAGAAGAAGTGGGAAGACTATTTGCATTTAGTTGAGTTTTCCTACAATAACAGTTATCATAGCTCCATTGGCATGGCTCCCTATCAGGCTTTGTATGGATGACCTTGCAAGACACCTTTGAGCTGGGATAGACTAGATGAAAAGATTATTTTGGGGCCAGCTTATCTTTAGGATTTAGAGCAGCAAAGTTGTTCCGATTCGGTAGCGTGCCTTGAGTAGGCTAGAGCATGCCGAAGGCGTATGTAGACACCAAGAGGATCGATCGTCACTTCTCGGTGGGACAAAGTTTTCTTGAGGGTTCATCCTCATAAGAGTCCGATCCATTTGGAAAGGGTTCTAAGCTATCACCTCATTTTGTGGGGCCTTTGATATTCTTGAGGTCATCACCCAGCTTGCACTATCGCCTAGCTTGCCACACGCCTGCACGGGCCCACAATGTTTTTCATGTTTCTATACTACGAGATATGTACCAGAGATGTTTCTCATGTCTTGGATTGGTCGGCATTACATGGTGCAGAGGACGGAGGGCAAGTGGAGATTGGAGCCCATATGCATACCGGAGCACCAGAGGTTGGCCCTTCGGGGCTGAGATTTGGACCAGGTTAGAGTGCAAAGTGGGATCGATATGACGAGTCATCACCTACACGGGAGGATGCTACACCACCGAGGGCTAGATATCCCTATCTCTTCCAATGACTTCCGTGAGGAAGTCTAATTCTAGGAGAGGGGATGTAGTGCCCACATTTTTATAGCTCCAGTTATCTGTTGGTTCCTTTATTTCTAGACATGTTTTGATTGAGACTCTGATAGACTTTGGACATTTTACTATGATATTTTATCCTCATGGACATTATGGCATTTTGGGCGCGTAGCGCCAATTGGATTAGATTCATATACTGATATATTTCGTATGATGTGATGACACTAACATGGTTATATGATAGACTTATCGGTTAGATGTTAGTCTCTTGTGGTTAATTTGATTGATGATATAGTGTTTTGGATTTAATGATGGTGATTTTCATGCTAACCTAAGTATATGTCGTTGCAATTTTAATTGTGGATGATTCGTGGCAAACTATGTGGATAATTGTATGCATTGCACTATCAATTGTAAATTATGTTCGGACATTATAAGTTTGATTGAGATTGTGATGTATAGATGATGTTTATTATATTGGACATGTGCGGTTAATGTGTGCAATGATTGTGCAGTGATGGGTATGGCAGAGCATGGGTTTCAAGGCAGCTACGCAATTGTGCACAAGCGGCCCACGGGCTGAGTCCTAACCATGCTAAATGTTTGAGGCCTTAGATTAGATGTATTTAATTGGGCACCATGGGTGAACCCTCATTTTGTAATGTAATTATGTCTTGTAAAATTAATTAGGTTTAGGATGTGTTTTATTAAGTAAACTAGCTTAGGGGTTAATAATCTTATCTTAAGTTAAGTGTTGGTTTTGGGAAGTGTGTGTGTGTTGGTAGAAGGGATTGGGGACCACATGTGAACCTTGGGTGAACCCCACACCCTCTACCCTTGTGCCCAAGCATGCCAAACCCGAAATTGGGTTATTTTGGGTAATTTTAGGGACCCCTTTTGAGTTTGGGGGTTCCCTTAGCATGAAAATGGGCCCTTGGACCCTACCTAATAGGTAGGGGGACCTATTTCCAAGGTTTGGAGGGAGTTTCCCTCCCATTTTCCCTCTTTAGTCACCATCCATGTAAGATGGTTGGATTGTGTGAAAGTGTTAAAAGTTGCTCCACTTTGTTTTATTTTAGTTTTTAGTATTTTGGGTGAAAAGGGATAAAAGGTGAGTTTACTCTTACTTATTTTGTTTTTGGAATCTTTGACTCTTGAGAGGAGAGGGGGTGACACTTGTCACTTTCCCATTGGTGAGGAAACTTTTGGGCTCCTCTTTTTATTCTTTCTCATGTGGGAAGAATGGGTCTTCTTGGTTCATTTTTTTGGGAGCACTTGGAGAATTTTGGAGCTTGGAGGGAAGCTTGGACAAAGGGGAAAAGCTTAGAGTTTTGGAAAGCATATTAGAGGTAGGGTTCTTATCCTTTTTTTTTTCCTCTTAGTTTTGTTTATCTTGTAAACTTTGCTTGATCAATAGAATAGTGTGTGAAATGATGTATGGTGAATGTGGTTGTTTGCTTGTTCTTGTCTTTTCCTTTGTTTCTCTCCACCATCATTTGGAATGATGGTTTTTGGAGAATGTAGGGGAAGAGAGAGGGATTTCCCTCTCAAACCTCATGGTTGTTGGTCAAGCCATGAAGGTCCCTTCTCATCCCCTCATATGGTTTGAGGTGGGAGAAAGTTTCATATGGCTTGAACCTTTCCCCATTCTTGGTGAGGAAACCCTCTTGGGTTTGAAAATCCTCCCAAGAAGGATTTCTTTAGCATAAGGAGGAATAAGGAGGATGTATGATTAGAAGGTATAAGGAGTTTATATATATATGTATTTATTGGTGCTCCTATGGTTGGACACCTTGTTTGGGCATCCTTCTTCCTCTCTTCCCCCTTGTGAGGTTGACATTGTTCTCCTCATGTGTGGTTTTCATTGTATAGTAGGTCTAAGTAGTTGAATGGTCTTGTGTTTTCTCTTGTTGTGTGTTTAAACCCCATTATTACTTGTGCACATTGTGGAAGCTAGTTCCTCTCTCCCATGGGCTTGGGGGAGGCTAGCATGACTTCCAACCATGGAAAGGCATGTGATGATGCCTATTGGTTGGGTGGTAAACAAGCCATGTTCTCTTGGAGTTGGTTTCTTGTAGGAGTAATGGAGTTGGAGCTCATGTTGGAGATAGTTGAAGCCTCTTGCCATCTTGGTCATCCTCATCTTTTGTGGGCATTCTCTTCTTGTTGTAAATAAATGTGGCTTGTAAAGTTCTCACTCTTGTATATCACCATTTTGTACTCATTGCTTCTTGAAAACATTGGTCCTTACAAAGAAAGTTGTTATTTTTATTGTTGCTAGAATCTTGTAATATTATCATTTGAGAACATAATGAAAACTATGAACTTTTTACTTTAATGTCTCTTGTTGGAAGGTGTTGTTTTGTTTAGAAATCTACTCATTATATAGTTATTCAAATAGACACTTGAAAACTTGAAACATTTAGTTGTGCATTGCATATGAGTATCTAAAAATTTAATGTGCTTACATTAAAAAAAAATTATGGCATTACAAAAGAACTCTAGAGTTTGATGTCCACTAGGCTAGTATTTAAATTCCTTAATAGACAATGTGAGGAAAACACTTTAAAGTTCAGATATGAATTAATTATTAATGTATTTTACTCTAAATATAGGTAAAATATCATCCATTGTTTGTGTTCCAATAAGAACAATTCCATTCATCGCAGTGGCATTTTTTGAATAAAAGAGACAAGGAATGGCTGTGGAACTTAATTCCCTTGAAAACTATAACGTCGACCTGCAATGATTTTTTGTTATAGATGACAATCATGAGGAAATTGGTATTATTCTATCATCAAAAGTTATTGGTTTGGGGACACTACATGTCCAATTGGAATGCTTTAACTTTGAAAACAACAATTATCTTATTCTGGATATGGAGTTGGTTGTTTATTTTTTTTAGGAAATGGGAAATGCATGCCTCCATAAACAATAGACCCTATTCTTGTTCAAAATATGGCTGGAATTTGTGGATTCTACCAAATTTTGACAAAATTCATTGTTCAAATGCATAAGACATTCAAAATTGTATATTTATAGTATTCAATTTTTTTATAGAAAAAAAACATATTTTGTTTTTCATTTCTTCCATAGAAAATGTTTTATTTCACCTCCAAAACATGCCAAGTTGTTTACTATGTTAAGGCGAATATATTTTACTAAATTTGAGATAGACCCATCTAAATAAAAATGTATGGGTTGAAAAGGAATAATACATCAACTTCTCTTTTGAGGCTAGTATAATAGCAAAGACATTTGATTCTTACTACTAGAGAATAAAAGGAGACACCAAAATGAGAGAAAAAGTTCTACATTATTTGAAAAATAAGCATCTGGATAATATTGTATTGACATCCTACAATGAATCAAATGTAATTGAAAAATTAAATCTGCATGAATCAAACTATCACAATTGTCTCGTAGTGTTGGGTGAAGAGAGCACTTTGGAAAAATAAAATATGATTCCTATATTGGGGAAAAAATGGCAAAAGAGAAAAATATCATGAGATGGAATAATTTATTCCCGCCAAGGCTCAAACAATATTATACAACTATGTGATGTCACCTGGAAGGAAATATACCAAAGAAGGATGAAATTCAAAGACAATTTTTCTTATAAATGTCTATATCCGTTCCATATTCCATCAACTTTATCAGCTATTCATTAAACGAATCCTTTTAATGTTGAATGTGTGATAACTCAATTTTAAAATTTGGCCAACAAGATTTCTTTTGATGTCATAATGGAGATTCTAAAATTATCAAAACCAAAGGTGTTGGTTTCTATTATTATTGTTGTAATAACAAGTGGTTATTCAAAAATGTTAAGATAAATAGTTTAAAGATAAATGGAAAAGGTTAAAGACATTTGAGTATCAATTCGGGAGAATCTCTCGATAGTAAAAGGAAATTAGAAAGTGTGTGTCTTATGTACACAATATATTGTGGCACAAACACAACCGTGACCATAACGATGATTATAGAGAAGAGGTGACTATCAATTAGATGGAGAAACTACAAAAAAATAGTAATTGTAAGCAAAATTGTCCTACAAGGAATCATTCAGCCTTTTCTTTCGCAAAAGATCATATGAGTTCTTGGCCGAGGTGTTCACTCAATGTTGTTTCAAAATTCTCTAGTTCTAGTGCTTCATGGAGGTAATTGTCACACTCCGTGTATTGGTGGATTCCAAACTATCTCGTTGTTTTTATTTTTGAGACACATAGTCAAGCAATGTTTCAAACATTACTATTCTCACATGAAGAAAGGTTCGACTCTGAAAAAAACTTCAACAACTAACTTTTCTTAATGTATTTTAACCTAAATATTCTACTTATAAAATTATTATTCATGCAAATAACCACAAAGCTATAAAAAAATATGTAAAACAATTTCACCATGATGATACACAACTAATTCAACATGGTGATTTACTATCAATCATTTTATAAATGTATTTAATGAGATCTATCTTAAATTTCCATGGTTTTAAATTTTTCTAACAAATTTATGTATTTTATAGTTCGATGACAGAGATGTGGAGGACACAAGAACATCAGCCACAAATATTGCATCGATCTAGGTATGTTAATCGTTAGAATTTACCAACAAAACCACTAATAAGAATCATAAATTTATAAGACAATAAATGATTATGTAGAAAACCAAAAAAACCAATTAGGCCCACAAATTATAGGAAACGATAACTAACATACATTATTTTATATGCTTGGCTTAGGTCGAAGAAAAGGTTCAAGGAAATGCATTTGTGAGCTAAGATAACCATTTAAAACAAAGTATATAGAGCTTAGCAGTAATCTATGTATCCATGTTCTATACTGAAATGGTTTGACAAAAACCTTACATTAATCAATATCTCATTGATTTATTGATTCACTACTTCATATTGACTACTTACATTGAATTAACATTGTTTTGGCCTTAACATCATTATGTACGTAACTACATATAGCTTGATCCAGCTCATACATATGTAAAGCAACACTTGTCTAGCCTCATTAAAGGTTTTCCAAATAAGTCTAGATCGGTCATTACTAACATAGCCTAGTAGTTCAGCATATGCTCATCAATAGATGAGGATTGTTCTCTTCCCTAGATGTGACTAAATTTTAATATAATCATAGCCTAACGGTGGTTAAGTTTGAATTATAAGACAAAGAATAATAGATATTATACTTACCATATAACCACGTAAATAACTATGTTTACCCATTTAAGTTATCCACAACATGAAATGAATTATGAGTTGACTAATGTTTATTTAAAATAAATTATGCTCACATTTTTAATATAAATAAATAGATTATGAATTGATTATCGTTTATTTGAAATAGCTCCTACATCAATGGATCTAGCAATGTGTAAAGGTGGTGTAATCCAAGCCACAATCTCAAATGGTGATTGTTAGCCACAAGCTAAAATATTGTTTATTTCAATTGGTTTTAATTAATATGTGGCCAATGTAAATAAAATTTATTTACTTCCCCATGGCAGTAGTGATAAGATTTATTTACTTATTTTGGATATGGAGGACTTGCTATATGGGATAAGAAAACATACAATAGGAAGATTTCATTCAATTTTGATAAGAAATTTATCAACCCGTGAGATGGCCTATCGAATTTGTAAAATTACTATCACCATATTGTGAACTTGAATTCTAGTCCTGAAATATCATTTTCTGCTAATGTTAAATATATATCAACGGGCTTCAATAAAAAAAAATATCAACCATATTGAATCCAAGACTCACTTTGGGAAAGGAACATTGCAATACAATCAAGGGAATAACAATAAGAGACCTAGAAAAGGTTTAGAGCAGAAATGATTTTTCATAAAGTTTGAAAAACACTTTGTGTATTACATTAGTGTAAAGGGAAACCGTCTTGAAAATTTACAAAGAAAAGAAGACAAATATTTTACAAAAGATAAATGGTTGATGGCCGATTTGTACAAGAAAATGCTACAAATAGTTTCACAAGAATTGAATGTGGTAGGGGCATCAAATAATTGGAGCAATAAAATGCTAAATAACTAATTATCTTTTGTAATGTTGCCAAGATTGTACTTCTTAACATTGTCAATAATATATATATATAACATATCTTATTATGAAATTACTACGTAACTCTATTATATTATGATGAGATTATCGAAATTTAAGTCTATTGGATTTATATTTTCTCCGATTATAAGATGAAAGTATGATTGAATAACTTATGTGGTGAATTATAAGAAAAATTTCTCTTAAAATTTTGTAAAATAGTATTTTTTTTACACTTTTCATACAATAAATATAAAATTATACGCATATACTTAATATATATATATATATATATATTGATGAAATAGTCTATATTACTTTAATAAAATATTACGTTCTATCCACAAAAATATGGGTGGTAAAGGGCACGCCATTACCAAACTAGCTGAAGGCTAGGAGATAAAGTATCGGGCCCAAAGGGCAATAAAAACAAAGTAACCATGCCGAGAAAACTAAAGGAAAACTAAGCCACCACAAGAAACATGAGGCATGGGGCAATGATGGAGGCCCTTTATCCTCCAGGTTACTACCTCGGAAGATCGCTCCCATCCGTAAGGGGTAGCCAACTAGAACTAAATTCTTCATATTTATCATCTTGCTGATTAGGAGAAATTACAAGATCCAACCTGGGACTTTGCTGTAATCCCACCCATCCCACTATGCAATAGGTAGGAGTGGTGGCGTAATCCCCAACCATAGAGATGCGTGGATCGTTGTGGGGACCCCAACCTCGGTGGTTGACAAGGCTTCACCAATGATAGGGCTTCCTCCTAGGAGAGTGATGGTGCTGAGCATGTTCCACCGATCGGCTTCGACGATGACTTCATCTCGAACATACACTCCAAGAAGGGGAGGTAGGGGTTCCCTTGCTATAGTGTAGGGAGCATTGGCCCAATGATCCATAAGGGTCCTGGAGGTACCACACTTCTAGCTCCACCTTGCATGTTGGGTCATGGATCTATAAGAACACATTCAAGATAAACATGGGTTTATCATAATGTAAAAGAAAGCAAGAGACTATAGAATTAGCAAAAATAGTAGAATAAGTGCGTTCTTTCCATATAAAAAAAGGATCTCCACTCTGAAAGTATGCCACACTTGATCAAAAGGATGGGGGATTGAAATATAATCCCCAAGAAAAGCATGTTACAAAAGAAATGAAGGATTAAACAGATGAAAGAAATCATGGATCTAGGCCCAAATAGTCCGAGCTTTTGGGAAATACCAAAACATATGCGTAAGCGTATCAATATGCCCACAAAAAGGGAAACACTAAGCAATCATGTAATGAGCCAATCTGTGCCCAAGGGGAGGCCTTGAAAAAGTAGGCACCAAGAAAACTGCAAGCTTGGGATGAAAGATGGCTTTCAAACCTGTATGAAATATAGACTACCAGAGGACTAACCAAAATTAATGGAGCATCCTAGGTTTAGCAAATCCACCATAGGCATCATGGGGGTGAGAAGAGAATACCCTTTTCCCCCGGGGAGTAATTTAAGAATGGTGTATCTTCAAACATTTCCAATCCTTCCACCAAGGCCTAAGAAAGAGAACACCAACTTTTTGAAGCATCTCAAGAGGGAATGGAATCAAGATCTTCCGATAAGACACTCTATTAGATGAAGCAAGCCAAGACTTGGCTTTAGGTTGAGGCCTAGTGAGAAGCAATATGGACTACTTACAAAAGATGTCTTTAAGAGTGCACAAGCCTCAATGATATAACTTAAGATCCCGAACCCATGGCACTTGGGCAAACAACACATCATGAAAATAGATGAGAGGATACCACCGAGATTCTATGGTAATTAATGGAAATCCCATTACGGAAACCATCCTCATCCAAGATTAAAAAGGGTTTGAGAAATTACAAGGATTTCCATATGCTTTGACAAAAAGTTTCCCATAATCTTGAGGGGGATTTTAGAATGAGCAGATCTGGGAAAATCTAGCCCTTCCTAATTTTTGCACCTTGAGGGGAACCTTGGCAAATACAGTTGTCAATCAGCACTTTCCAAGCTTCATTACCAATGAAGGCCTGAATGATCCACTTGGTAGCTAGAGTAGGCCCCTTATAACCAATGTTAGTCGGACCAAGCCCGCCTTTGAATCCCTAGGGAGGCAACAATACTCCTAGGTAACTCGTGGAAGCTTTTTCCAACCCTCCGAGCTAGCCCAAAAGAAATCTCTAAGAATATTTTCCAACTTCTTGTATGGGTATTTGGCTAGTACCCAACATGAATAATAATAAACATGCATGGCAACTAAAATCTTGGAGCAAATCTGAAATTTTCCTGCCAACGAGAGGGGTTTAGTAATCTAGTACTCCAACTTGCGGGAGACTCTATCAATAACATACTTTCGCTAAAGTTCGATGGGAGCATCATCAAACATAAAGGAGATACCTGTGAATTTAAAAATTTCTCCATGTTGGATGTATTTCCATTCATAACAAATAAGCCAACCGAGGCTTAGGGAGAAAATATTTTCTCAAGCACCGGGTATTTCTTCATTGGATACCGGAACCACATGCTAAATAATACATGTCCAAACATTACATGGCATTGTTGATATTTGCTTCTTCCTCCGGGAGCATGAGGAAGGATTCATCTATAAAATTCCCATTAACCAACTAAAGGGTAGTCAGGGAAGGGATTTGAATTCCTCTCACAAGCCCTTGATCCCAAGCATGGGCCAGAGAAACCCAAAACCTTCAAAGAGCTAGCACACAAAGAGAAAGTGCTAAAGGACAACCCTACCTAATAGAGGGGAAAATACCAATCTACTTAGAAGTAAGACCATTCACGAGACAGAGAGGTAGTGGCATCTACAAAAACATTTTGTTAAAGGCGATGAAAATCGAACCAAAACCCAACACTTCAAGCATCGCCAAAATGAAATGCCATTTAATCCTATCATAATACTTTTCAAATTCATATTTTTAAAAACATGGCGGGTTGTTTAGATGTTCTTTCCCACTCCATGCCTTCCCAGATAGCCAAGATATTATTCAGAAAGTACCTTCTCTTTATGAATCCAATCTTCTTAGGACTAACGATAAGTGCAATATGGGCCAAATCCGGAGAGCTAATGCCTTATGTATGATCTTGTATGAGACATTGAGCAAGGTAATCAGCTGCCAATTACAGATGAGCTTTGGGTCACCTTCTTTATAGATGAAATTTATGTGACCCGAATAATAATGGCACTAACGGACCCCGAGTGGAGAGCTTCGAGGTAGACTTATAGCAGATCCCGACTAACCATGTCCCAAAGGGCTTTGTAAAACTCGCAAAGAAAGACATCCATTCCTAGAGCTTTATCATTGGCCATGAGGGAAACAAATTCAAATAAATCCTCAAGAGTGAGCAATCGGTCACGGAAAACTCTATGTGCAAAGTGATAGTTTACAAGGAACAATCGAGAGGCATTCAAATGAAGGTGGCTTGTGGCTCAGAGAATCCTCCGAGCTTTGAAAACTGAACATAGTGCCTAACAAAGGATTGGACCATCCGAGGAGTGTCTATAATCTGAATACTAGCATCAAAAATAGCATAAATTTTACGGTTCATGTGTTTGGCTTTGAGCCACTTGTAAAATGCTTTGGAGTTATATTTAAGCCGGTGTAGTCAGTCAAGCTTTGATATGGGCACACGAGCTATGTAATCATCAGCAAAGTGGATTTTTGCTATGATTTAGAAAGTTGGAAGTAGAAAGACACATTGAAAGGAGCCTCATGCAAGCACCACCGTGGAGCAACCCAACTCGGCGCTGAGGTGGTGGAGTAATCCCGCCACCGAAATTTAGTGAACTGGACACCATACTTATGGAGGAATTTAGTGAGTCGAATTATAGCATCCTTCCA
Organism: Taxus wallichiana var. yunnanensis; assembly: GCA_018340775.1. Taxonomy (NCBI): domain Eukaryota; kingdom Viridiplantae; phylum Streptophyta; class Pinopsida; order Cupressales; family Taxaceae; genus Taxus; species Taxus wallichiana. Next base: position 707,265,702 of record CM031240.1, read on the forward strand.
CCAACTTATCCATCCAACATGCCAAGAGGCGAGGTGTAAGGTTCCAAATTTAGTGAATGTGAGCCAAAGTGGGGTCATGATGCAATAAAGTAGTATTTAAATAAAGCGCATCTTTTTAATCTTTGTGCAAAGGAAAATTCCATTGAATACATAACCGGATTAGAATGTGGTCGGAAAGGACGATGTTCGCAAAGCTTCCACGTAAGAAAATAACAACTAGAAAATTTAAAGAAAGGTTGACAAGAGATCATGACATGATCCATCCTTTTAAAAACCCGATCTTGGTCATTTCTAAGGTTAGATCGGTGTGTACCATGGCGGATGTATTGGTGTGGTGCAAATAATTAGGTCATAAAACCCAAATTTATTTCAGATGTAAAACTAAGCCTCCTTTTTACCTGGCCACCTAAGGGGTAAAAGGCCTAATTTATCATTGGGCTATTTCACCATATTAAAGTCCCCATTGATTAGCCAATGTGCATTTGGAATATCGTCGACCACCCACCTCTAGAGCGCCATCTTTTTCGACACATCATTAAGCGCATACACATTGATAATCCCAAAGGAAAGATTTTCAATATTGAATAACACCCAGGAATATGGTTTCTAGGGTCACATCCATGATTGATGTAATCGGCTGCCATTTCGAGAAATAAATGTGATCATTCCACCTATTTTGGCAAAGCATGGTTCTTAGAGATAGCTAGACTATCGAGCTAAATAGTCCCGTGTGAGAATCAAGTAAAAAACCTGAAACTTTGATTTCCGTAAACACAGAATATCCATATCTAGGAAATTTTCCTGAAATCTCACACTATGTATTTGTGAGTGGATCCCGTGAGCAGCCAAACATTCCATGAGTAGAAATTCATGAGGAAACATTATCAAGATGCATTTCGAGTCTAGCTCACTCAAACCATCAAGGTCCCAAAAATTGTTCTACAAGAATCGTTGTTCGTTAACTAAAAAAATCGAGATAGTTGAGTAGCCCACCAGGCTGGTAGGGCTATAGTCCCCCTTCCTCATGCTCACGAGGAGGGTGCGAGAATGCCAAACTGCCTACTTTCATGGAGAAACCACTTTGTTGGAAATGAGTAATGGTTCAAGACTACCCTCATGCTGCAGCAAGAGAGCGGGCTAAGAGTTTGAGGCCAAAGGTGCCAATTTTGTTGAAGAACCAACCATAATGCCATACAATACCTTTGTGTCGTGTAGAGGTAACTTGGTATCCGAAGGATGCTTAGCAGTTTAGTTGTTAGCATTTAGAGGAACCTTCGGCTTAAGAAGATGAACCATGTTGTGAAGGCGACATGAGTGGCCTTATTATTAATTATATAGGGCTCCACCCACAATGTTCCAGCCCTCCTCTTGTGGTTGAGGGTGAGAATCTTCCATAGGCGTTGAAGTGGCACAAAGAGCGGCCAACAAGGACAATCCCTAATTTTATGCTCAAAATATTGACAACAAAAGCAAGTATTCGGAAGATTGATGTATACCACCTACTGAGAAAAAGAAACATCACTAACTTTAATGGAAATCAAATCTTTAAGGTCCTTTGAAATATCTAGTTCAATGCAAACCCTCTTTTGTAGACAGAAATGAAAGAACCTAAAAGGTTCTCATATATATAGCACAACCGAGAGTGGAAAAAAATACACTCTAAAAATGCTAGCAAGGCATAGGATGCCTTGGGAATTCAACCCAAATAGGGACTTTAAGAGCCTTCTTGGTCGAGACAACAAAGTCTCCGGTCTAGGTGAAAAAAACTAGGAGAGGAACTTCGTACATACCATGTATGTTGCATATGTAAGATAAGAGAAGCATGACTAGGATCAGCAAATCGAAGGAAAAAAGACCATGGGTTAGGTTCTAGATGGAATCGCAGTTTATTCCATGTGTCGTCCAAGTAGTTTGGACCCAATATTTAAACATACTTTCAGAGGGATTCCTTCCAACAAAATACCCTATTAAACAAAATTATTCTAGCCATTTTGTTATCTCTTGAAAGTGTGCCCTACAAAGAGATGGCAGATTTTCTAAGCAAACACCTCATGTCTACATGGGTATACCTATTGTGAGGTGAATCTCCGGGATTAAAAGGCCGGTTCCTTATTGGTGTATACTAAACTGGTTTCTTGGGAGTTTTAAGGGCAAAAGATGACTGAAAATTAATAATACTAAGGTGATACACCAAATTTGTGTGAGAACTTTTCTTGAGTGATATACACAACTAATTTTTGAAGAATTCTTTAATGCAAGAACCATTTAAACCTTTTGCACAAATATAAAGGCAAAACACTTAATTTTTTCTTGAGGGAGATTCACAACAGTACTAGTAAGCTAACATGCACAATAAAATTTAGCTTGAGATAGGATAAATTTGTAGTAGGGTAGAGTAGTTGATGAGGGAATTTTATTCACAAGATTAATGTTGAATACACAAGACTACAAAATAACTTGGAAAGGAAAAAATAATTCACACTCGAAGGGCAAAGCCGCGAAATGGCTTCCGGTACTCATATATCAAAAGTTCTCTCGAAAATTCTCTTAAAAGTCCCTCTCTTTGTGCTTTGCAAAAGCACACAATATATAAGCAAAAGTTTACCCCTTTCTAAAAATAGCCTAAAGGCTTTACTCACCCATGTATCCTAATTTTATCATAGGCATTAACAACCTTAGATTCAATCTGGTCAAACTGAAGTTGACTGTTCTATTTTAAAGAAGGAAAGGGTGAATAATTTGCTAAAAATACAATTTGCTTGCTAGGCAAGTCTTCCTCCATGAAAATTCATCATCTTCTCTGTTTTGTCCTGTTGTGAAGGCATGAAAAAATATCATTCCCTGTATGTGATCAAAAACTGCAATCCTTATCAATATTTACAAACATAATGTGTGGGTACCACCTCAATGTGCGCATGCTCGATTTATCTCTTTTTGAATGGTCACATGAGTGAAACTTTGCAATTTTATCTCAAAAACCATTGTGAGGACCACCTTTCATTTGTTTGGTTTGTTATGCCACCATGTGGACGTAGGAAAATTCATGTTTTATTTGGGGCACCACCCTTGATTAGCCCACCATTGTTTATTTGAACAACCATACTATCCACCACCTTTGGCCTTGGCATATTGTAATTTCACCTTTCGGTGATCATGGCATATAACATGGTTTTCCTTTGATTATTTTGGAAGCATGCATTATTAGCTCGGACTATGGTTTGGATTTTTTAAAGGTCACTTGCAATGACTAATATATGGGCCACGTGGGCTGGCCCCTCCCCACAATGACTCAACCCTTTAGTGAACTAGGTTGGTGGTGACCTAACCATGATTGGTTAACTTGAATTTTTAGGAGCATTAAGGGCCCTTGATCTTTGTCATCTCATCCATGATGTCGTCAATCCTTTTACCATGGTTAGGGTTTCCGGCCCGAGGATTATTGGTCACTATGGCTAACTTTGGTTATCATTTTGGAACTCGAGCATGGCTCTCCACCATTTGATCTTGTCCTCGATCTTGTTGAACCATTGATCTTCACCTGTGGTTAAGTGAAAAATGACCCTCGGTCTCTATGGGGGGTTAAAACATGAGTTCGTCACATTTGCTCATTCCATTCGGTTTTTCAATTCATAGCGAGCCTTAGCAAAATTTTTTTGCTCTATATTTTTATGAAATCATGGTTGTTTTGGAGGTCCTCGAGCCTAAATAATTCATTTTTCAGCCTTACACACCATATAAATTTACTTCGGCTTGTGTTTTCGATGAAATACGAAGGTATTCTACTTCATTTGTACCTGTAGCTTGTCATTTCTTTCATGTACCTATTTTATTTGTGAATCCCATCTCATTTTAATTGGTTTCCTCTGAATCTTTCGATCTCTTTTGAATGACAAATCTTTTCTTTTCTTTTGGTTTTTTGTTTTCACTATTTGGCTTCAATGAGCTTGAACTCAAGCCTGTAGGAGGAGTTGACTTCACTGTTCTCCCGCTTCGACTTCATATTTGATCATGGTGAGTTCTGTGTTCCCTGAAGCTTATTTGCAAGTGTTAAAAAAAACTTTGACCTATTTTTCGTTCTCATCCTCCTTGAAATATGGCTTGGCTTGTGTGGGAACTTGATTATAAATGTTCTTCTTGATATTTTCGAGCCCTGTATTGGGTACTTATCATTCGTTTTCTTTTACCTGGAAGGAATGAATGCTTCTGTCAAGCTTGTAGATCTGTAACTTGAAACAATATTGAGATTTTTTTTACAAACTGTAACTGATAAAACTCCATTTAGACATTGTAGATTGAAATGGGTTTTGTCCCTTTTGCTTGTAGTAATTTTTGGTTTGAATCAGTTCTAGAATGCATGCTTTGAAATCTTGACTGTAATGATTTTCATTGTACCTATAGCTTTGACATTTCCTTTTGTTGATACTTTTAGATCATGCATTGGGTTTTGTTTTACTACTCGAATAATGACTACCATTTGTAGATCTATACATTCTGAAAAATGGCATTTGTGGTTTCTTTGCAAACTAGAACCGAAATCTATAAATCACCGTATGATATCATTTTTGTCTTGTATATAGTTACATCTTAGATAGATATTTGTATTTACTTTCTATAATGAAGAACTTGATCCTTTTTCTAGAAACCTAAAGAAAATCATTAAGTTCTTTTCTATAAAATTTCTTTCCTTTCGAAATGATAAAATAGAAACTATATTTCAATTTTAGCATTAATTTCAATTCTATTTTTTTCTTAAAACCCCATTTTGCAAGGGGAAACTGCGGTAAAATTTTCCTAAAATCCTTCTCTTTGTAGATTTTTGCAACTTGACCGTTCGAAAATATATAAATATCTTCTGAATTATCTATTCACTTGAATGAATCTATTTATGCTACTTTGCTTGATCTATTGCATCTTTCAAAAATCACAAAGTAGATGGCTTTGGATTCACACCTGAATTTGGAAATAAAAGGAACCTTGAATAGCTGCAACTTGATGAACTTTTGGAATACTTGTATGTTTCATTTGATCATAATATCATCTTAATAATGATGAAACATGTACTTTTGTTTAGTGTTTCTATTCATTTTGAAGTTCAAATAGCTTATAAAGCATGTAGTATTTAAAAAATCATGTGTTTCAATTCTATTTTAAATCAAAAGTCAATTTTACAAGGGGAGACTCTTGAAATTTTTTCCAAAATCCTATTTTTCTCTCTCCTTTTCCATATTTTCAGCCTGATTTGTAAAAATATTCCTTTCTTGACTTATTCTGATGCTTCTTCCTTCCTGTAAACCATCTAGAAATGATGTTTGTTTTCCATTCTCAGTAGTTGCTTCTTTCTTAACTAGTTAAACTGATTTTCCATTCTTATGTCACAACCTGTTCCTGCAAAACTCAAATAAAAGTTAGAAATATATAGTATTTTTGGCCTCTCTTGCATCCATGTGATTTTATTTTCTTCTTCATTCTTCTTGCCCAAACTTTCCTCCAAATTCTTTCTCAAGTCAATTTCCACATCTATTTATTTTAAAATCTATTCCAGATCCTACCTTTGTATATCAATCCTTATCTCTTTTACTTCTTTCGCCACTCATTTCTTTTTATGTACTCTGCTCTTCTTTTACGCTAAGCCTATATGTATTCTTGAATTACCCCACTGTGTCATGTGCCTACATTTCTTTCTTTCAAGTAACATTAGATACCTTAAACTTAGAATATGTATCTTCTCTAGAACATGTGTATAGGAATAATAGTCCAAATATGTGACCGAATCTTCCTTTTTGAAAGGTCCAACCCTTCTAAAGCAAACTAAAGTCAGGGAAAAGATTTACCAAACCGGACTACGTGCACGAATTCACTTATTGAAAATAAAGAATGATGCAATGTGTGGAAAATACACTTATTGAATGGGAAATCCTACTCTAAAAATCAACGTAAGATTTTCAATAAAGTGTTTGAGAAACATACCATTCATAGGAATGGGGTTCCTCTCCATTCATATTCAAAAGCTGAAAATCATTATGTTCCTTAAGCTAAAATCATGTAAGGACCACTCAAGAGTGTATCAAATTTTGAGTGTCTTCCTGGCTTTGACAATCAACATCCCATTTCAATACAATATCTCCTTCATTGACGATTCTAAATTTGGCTTTCTAGTCAAAAATCTTCTTCATTTACTTATGATTCTTCTCCATATTTAAATGAGCTTGATCTCTTAGCTCTCGTAATTCCATCAATTCTACGTAATGAACCCGCAATGGTTTATTTTCAAGTAGTTCCAATTGGTGTAGCAAATCTAATGTAGGTAACTCAACTAAAATTGGCATTCTTGCTTATTTTCTATACATAAGTTTGTATGTTGTGTTGCCAATCGATCTCTTAGGGGTTACCCCACAACCCAAAGTGTTGAATTCAACATTATATGCCAAGCTCTTTGATTATCCTTGAGTGTTCATCGATGGTCCTTAACAAATTTTTGTTGGTACTCTCACTAAGCTATTACCTTGTGGGTAATAATTAGAAAAAGAGCTTAAATAGATTCCATGGATGACAACCCAATTACTTTAGCACCGAGAAATGCTAGAGCATTATTTGATATGATAGTCATTTGGAAAACCAAATATGTAGACTATACCTTCATAAAAGGATAGTATTAAAGCTTCATTAGCATCTTTCAAGGCTATTGCTTCAGTCCATCGTGTAAAATAATTTGTAGTAGTTAATATCCACTTATGTCCTTGCGGAGATGGCATGTTTTTCATTCCAATAAAGTCAAGACCCCACTTTGCATAAAGGGCTAATCAACCTGAAATAGGCTGCAAAGGTAATAAGCTAAACATTCTTTTTCGATAAATAGAGAACATTTTTGCACTTTCTTATCCATTCAAAATATTTCTTAAATATGCTAGGCCAATAGTAACCTCCTTTCATGATTTTTAAATCAGTAGTATGTGTTGAGAAGTGACCTCCGTAGGTCCTTCATGGAATTCGATAATATTTTCTCGAATTTTGTCGTAATTGACACATCGCAGCAAGATTTCATTTATATCTCTTTTGAAAATACACCATCAAAGAAAAGATAAGGAATAGCTTGTAACCTGAAATACCTTCATTTATTCTTATCCATACCTTCCAGGATGGGTGCCATGTTGTAAATAGTTAACCAAATCATGTAATCCACCTTGATTCCTAAATTTCTGAGAAGGTTCGAGGGTTGCTGATTTTCTTCTTTGGAACATGATATTTGATTGCTGATATGTGGTTTCAGCATGTTGTTCTGAATCTTCGGGTTTTGCAGCCTGCTATTTCTCCATATCAGTGATTAGATGCTCACATAAACCTTTACCTCGAACTGTCTTGGCAACTCGGATATCAACATCATATTCCATAACCTTCGTTATCTAGCCTGCTCTTTTCTCATTCAATTCTTTGTTTAGCAAGAAATCTTTCACACTTGGATGAGAAACAAGAACATGAATTCTATTGTTTGAAAGCATGTACTTAAAATTATTTAGTCCTCTGACTACTGAAAGTACTTGTTTTTCAAGGAATGTGTACCTTGTTTCATAATCATGCAAACTTTGTCCAAAGAAAGCAATTGGTTGTTTGATATTCTCATCATTGACCTGGGTTAGAATAGCGAGATTGTTTCAGCTCCTGCAAGTGCATACATTGTAAAATCTTTATCAAAATTTGGATTTGCAAGAGTAGGGGCCTAAGAAATAGTTGTTTTGATAGCCTCAAAACCTTCTCTCCCTTCACTGGTCCAAGAGAATGTTTTCTCTTTCTTTAACATAGCTGTCAATGGTTTAACCAATGTTGTAAAATTTGGAACAAATATCCTAACAAAGTTGATTTTTCCCAGAAAGCTCTATAATGCCTTCTTGTGATGAGGAAATGATAGCTATGATATAGCTTCAATTCTGAAAGGATCAATTGCTAAACCTTGCTTAGAAACAATATGACCAAGTAGTTTACCTTGATGTACTAAAAAGATAGACTTTTTGGGGTTCAAGGATATTCCAAACTACCTACATAACTGAAAATTCTGCCTTAAATGCATTAGATGTTCTTCAAAATCTTTTGAAAAAATAGTAACATCATCTAAATAAATAAATAGGCATTTATTTAGTAGGCTGTGAAAATCCATGTCCATTACATATTGAAATGTTGCACCTGACATTTGAAAGACCAAAAGGCATTCTTTTGTAAGCGTAAGTACCCCACTTAGTGGTACAAGCTATCTTATATCTATCCTCTTCTCGGACTAAAATTTGATTGTATCTACTATAACCGTCATAAGGGATAATCTATCTAATCTTGAAACTGTTCCCAAAATCTGGTCCATATTTAGTAGTGGATAATGATCTTTTAGTGATGCTTTGTTAAGATCCCGAAATCCACACATAATCTGATTTCTCCATTCTTCTTCCTAACAGGGACAAGATTTTCTACCCAACTTGGATGTTTAAGCGGGAAAATAATTCCTTATTCAATCAATTTTGATAACTCTTTCCTCATAAGAGGTTCTATTATGGGATTTACAGGCCTTTGTTTCTGCCTAATTGGTTTAGAATGTGGTTGTAATTTAATGGTATGTTTTTCTAGAATGGGGTCAAACCCTTTCAAGTCTTGGTATCTCCAAGTGAAAACATCTTTAAATTCTATGCAAAGCTTAATTAAAAGCGTGTTTGAGATAAGGAACATACCTTTCCAAGGAATAGATTCTTTCCTTCATCAACTGAAATCTCTTCGTAATTATCAACATGAGTAGACATCTTAGTTTTGTCCTTTCTTAACTGGTCATTAGTACTAAAGATGTCTTCCAATGTGACAAGTCCTCAAGGAAATTTGTTTGTATTCGGTTGAACAATATGGTCACCGTATAAATGTTGTAATTTATCCTAATTTTCGCAAAAAAATTTAGCTTCTTGCTATAAAAACCTACAAATTTGATCATCACTTTCAGAAACCTACCAATTTGATTCATTATCGGGGATAGAAGGCGACAATTAAATTAATATGAGACTGAATTTTTCTTTTTCTATCTATTCTAACATTTCAAAACTAGCACCGATCGCTGCAAGTCTCATCAACATGCTTATTTCTAGTTCTAGGAATATACTTGAATATTAAGGGCATCAAAATATTCCATTAAGTATAAAACTCTATGTCCATGAGACTTCATTAAGAAATTCTTACAAACATTGAAGTTTTTCACTTGATTGATAACCAACTCATAATCACCAAAGATTTGTAATGTGTTGATCCCTCTTTTTCTAGCCCAATTTAAGCCATGAATTAATGCTTCGTATTCAGCTACATTACAGGTACATGAAAATTGAAGACTCAAAGCTATAAAATACCTTTCGTTTGTTGGGGAAGTGAGCATCAAACCTACTCCCTATCCTTTCTTATTCTTAGCTCCATCAAAATGAAGCTTCCAAATCCCTTCTTGATTTATTTGTTTTGAATGACAAATAAGGGAATTGTTGCATTTTCTTCATGCATGTAATAAACACCGAAAAGATGTTCGTCAACTTGCTTATAAGGATCATGGGCATGTTTTTCAATTATTTTTTCATCCATAAACAAGTTAGAAAAACCCTCTAATGCTAAAACCGAGCTACATCATCGATATCGATTGATCTAACGTTGAATATTTTACGGTTGCATTCGCGAATGAGGCTCAATGTGAAATTTGGCCAATGGTTCTAAATTGATGGTAACCTTAGTGCCATAACATTTGGTGAAAAACAACAAAGACCAATCTAAAGAGAGATAACCTCTAATTTTTGTTGTGAAGTCTCGGATAGGCACAAAGTAAAATATGGAGGTAAATCTACAATCAGTAACATCTTGTAAGATGGAAACATTTGGGCAAGAATGTAATGTTACCTCTAAATTTTTGATTATACCAACTATATTAGTTGCAGTCCCATCAATTTGTAAAACACTCTTTTATGTAGGTTCATACTGCAAGCCTTTTTTGGCATAAGCGTGCTACTTGCACCACTATCCAACATGCAGTTATGAACTAAATTTTCTCCAATAATTAGTGATAGATAAAATTGTGGTGGTTTCTTTATGTCTTGAGCGTTTAAAACTTTCTGAACCATCCATCTAACCCCTTTTAAGCGGTCTTGATCAAGTGTTCCAAGGACCATATTTGTCTTTTGAACTTCCTTTTCTGTTGTTTTTGAAGAAATTTGTAGTTTAGCTAGTTCATGAGAGAGTAAATCCTACTATCCTGGAATGCTTAAAGCATCCCACATTGAGATGTTAACATTATGCTTCTTCATTACATCAATGATATTAAAAGAAGCAACCATTTTAGAGATAGACTCAACTATTTTAGCATAAGCCTTAGCAAAAATTGATTCTGCTTCAGTAGCTTTGGATATCTGAGGAATAAATAATCTTCTTGGATCAGGTTGTAGCTATTTTTGTTGCTCTTTACCAGCTGTAACACTTGCTATTTTCTGTGAGACAACAGGACTGTTGGCTAGTTTTGGGGCTGTAGATGCTGAATTATTAGTAACAAGTGGGCAACACATAGGTCTATTTTGTTGTTTTTACTTTCAGTAGCCTTCTCTTGAGCTCTAGTGGTAAAAACAATGAAATCTTCCTCATTGAAGCTGACCGGATTTTGTTCAGGCACTTTCTGAACATGAATTTCTTGTTGCTCACTCTCCATTTGAGGCATGAACAATGCTTCAGATTGAGGTTGTGCAGCAAGATTCAGTTCAAGAAATCATTTGGGCCATTTACAAGGTTGGATGAGGCTAATTGTAAGGTTGGCACCACTCCTTTGTAGCCATATTAACTAGAACCAGAGCATTATATGTACTAGGAACATTAGGATCAAACTACCTTTGCTGATAAGGCTACCTATAATTCTGATTCTATTGGTAAGGCTACCTATTTTGTTGATTTTTCTTTGATAAGGAGCCTGATAAGGTCTGTTAGGCAATGCAAGTTTGTTTTCAATTGATGTCAGCTTATTTCCCATGGTTTGCAAGGCTTTAAACATATCTAGGGATGGGGCTGCAACAATAGGCTCCATGATTGTAATAGGCTATGGAATAGGAGCTAAATCTGCCAAAAATGGCATTGTAGGCCTTGGTGCTAATTTTCCATCCTGAATAAGGTTGTTTTCAGCTTTTATAGCAATGTCATAGGCATCTGGCAGAGTAAAGGCTCCCATGGATTGGATCATAGTTGAAATATCGCTATTCAATGCTCGAGGTAATAAAGAAAAGTGTGATCAGCTTAAGGCTTAACACTTGCTAGGATTCTTTCCCAAGTCCTAGCAAAATGGATGTTGAAACTAGACATATACTCATGAGGGGCTCTTTTGATAGTAGATAGTTGTTCTATGAGGGATAAATGATCTAAATTATCTTGGAACTATTTCAGTAGTTTCTCACCTAACTCATCCCAAGTTCTTATGCTTCCAATCTCTAGATTTCTATACCATTGCAAGGCTTGTCATTTAAATGATGAAACTAAAAGTATTAAAGCTACGTTTTCATGAGTGAAATTATGGACTATACATATGGCTGCAACATACTTAATATGTTCGTGAGGTGTAACTTGATTTTCACCAGTAAATGATGGAAAAATTTTCACAGTAGCATTCGGAATATCATGGTAATCTGGAATTACTAATGGGCTGCCATTAGTAAAGGTCACAAAATTTCTTGGTTGTTAAATGGCCATTGGAAAACTAGGATATGGATTTAAAAATTTATACGTGGTGAAGGAATATCAGAAGACAATTATCAAAGCCAAGTTTATTGTAAGGCAATGTATTACCAACTCTTCTCCTTCTAGCGTAATTCAAAGGTAAAGAAACAAACTCGGGAGGAATTACTCTTATTGATGATCTTGTAGTAACTTTAGGCATGGGACATGCTGCAATACTAGTCCTGAAATCAGCTTTACGGAGTCACCAAAAGATCATAAAATGTTTAGAATAAAATTGCTGCAGCTCTTCTCCTGAAAGTAACTTTTATTTGCTGTAAATATACTTTAGATCTTCTCTAGAATCTATAATTTACATGCGAGATCTGATTCGTAGTCCCACCGAGTGCATGAGAAAATCTGTTATCTCTTGAAATTGTGCCCTACAAAAGCGGAGCAGATTTTCTAAGCTGTAGAATATCTCTCTCTCTCGTAGATATAATGGAGACACCTTAGGTCCTGTGGGTATACCTATTGTGAGGTGAATCTCGATATTGAAAGGCGTTCCTTATTCGGTATACTAAACTGGTTTTTTGGGAGTTTTAAGGGAAAAATATGATTGAAAATTAACAATACTAAGGTGATACACCAAATTTGTGTGAGAACTATGACTGAGTGATATACACAACTGATTTATGAAGAATTATTTAATGCACAAACCAATTATTACCTTTTGCAAAAATATAAGGGAAAACACTTAATTTGTACTAAGGAGATTGAGCTTGACTAGTAAGCTAACATGCATGGTAGAATTTAGCACAAAGGATAAATTTGCAGTAGGGTAGAGTAGTTGATTAGGGAATTTTATTCACAAGATTAATGTTGACATACACAAGACTACAAAAATAACTTGGAAAGGCAAAAATAATTCACACTCAGAGGAAAACTGGTAGAAATGGCTTCAATACTCATATATCAAAAATTTCTCTGGGAAATTCTCGGAAAGCTCCTACTCTTTGTGCTTTGCAAAAGCACACAATATATAGCAAAAGTTCACCCCCTTCCTAAAAATAGCCTAAAGGCTGTACTCGCCCATGTATCCTAATTTTATCCTTTATTTAGAATAAAATAATACAAACTAAAGCATGTAATAAAAATAGGCATTAATAGCCTTAGATACAATATAGTCAAACTAAAGTTGACTGTTCTATTTTAAAGAAAGAAAAGGTGAATAATTTGCTAAAAATATAATTTGCTTGTTAGGCAAGTCTTCCTCCATGAAAATTCATCATCTTCTCTATTCTATCCTGTTGTGAAGGCATGCAAAAATATCATTCCTTGTATGTGATCAAAAGCTGCAATCCTTAGCAATATTTGCAAAAATAATGTGTGGGGACCACCTCCAATGTGCACATGCTCTGATTTATCTCTTTTTGAATGGTCACATGAGTGACACTTTGCAATTTCATCTCAAAACCCCTTGTGGGGACCACCTTTGATTTGTTTGGTTTGGTATGCCACCATGTGGACTTAGGTGAATTCATGTTTTATTTGGGGCACCACCCTTGATTAGCCCACCATTGTTTATTTGAACAACCATACTATCCGCCACCTTTGGCCTTGGCATATTGTAATTTCACCTTTCGTGATCATGGCATATAACATGGTTTTCCTTTGATTATTTTGGAAGCATGCATTATTAGCTTGGACTATGGTTTGGATTTTTTAAAAGGTCGCTTGAATGACTAATATATGGGCCACATGGGTGTCCCTCCCATAGTGACTCAACCCTTTTGTGAAGCGGGTCGGTGGTGACCTACCCATTCTTGGTTAACTCGGATTTTGGGAGCATTAAGGGCCCTTGATCTTCATCTTGGCATCCATGATGATGTCGATCCTTTTACCATGGTTAGGGTTTGCACCCAAAAATTTATTTTGGTCATTATGGCTAAATTTGGTTATCATTTTGGAACTCGAGCAAGGCTCTCCACCGAGTGATCTTGTCCTCGATATTGTGGTTAAGTGAAAATGACCCTCGGTCTCTATGAGGGGTTAAAACATGAGTTCGTCACTTTTTCTCATTACATTCGAGTTTTTTCAATTGAAGTGGGGCCCCTGAAAATTTTTGTTCTCTGTATTTTCTATGAAATCATGGTGGTTTGGAGGTCTTCGAGCTCGAATACTTCATTTTTCAGCCTTGGACGCCATAGAAATTTGCTTCGGCCTGTGTTATCAATGAAATACAAAGGTATTATGCTTTGTTTGTACCTTTATCTTGTCATTTCATTCATGTACCTATTTTATTTGTGAATCTTGTCTCATTTCAATCGGTTTCCTCCAAATCTTTTGATCTCTGTTGAATGAAAAATCTTCTCTTTTCTTCGGTTTTTGTTTTCACTATTCGGATTCAATGAGCTCAAAATCAAGCTTTGTAGGAGAGTTGACATCACTATTTTCCTACTTTTACTTCATATTTGATGATGGTGAGTTTTGTATTCCCTGAAGCTTATGTGCAAGTGTTAAAAAACTTTAAACTATTTTACGTTCTCATCATTCTTGAAATATGGCTTAGCTTGTGTTGGAACTTGATTATAAATGTTCTTCTTGATACTTTCGGGCCCTGTATTGAGTACTTATCATTTGATTTATTTTACTGAAGTACCGCACCGATTACTTATCAAGCTTGTAGATCTCAGAATGGAAACAATATTGAGATTTCTTTTACAAACTATAACTCATAAAACTCCATTTAGACATTGTAAATTTGAAATGGGTTTTGACCCTTTGCTTGTAGTAATTATTGGTTCGAATCAGTTCTAGAATGCATGCTTTGAAATCTTGATTGTAATTATTTTCATTGTAGTTGTAGCTTTCACATTTCCTTTTGTTGATACTTTTAGATCTCGTACCTTTGGTTTTTGTCTTACTACTCAGAATAATGACTGCCATTTATAGATCTCGTACATTACGAAAAATGGCATTTGTGATTTCTTTGCAAACTGGAACTGAAATCTATAAATCACTGTATGATATAAGTTTTTCTTTGATTCATTTTTGTCCTGTAGATAGTTACATCTTGGATAGATAGTTGTATTTCTTTTCTATAATGAAGAACTTGATCCTTTTTCTGGAAACCTAAAGAAAATCATTACGTTCTTTTCTGTAAAATGGCTTTCCTTTTCAGAAATGATAAAATAGAAACTATATTTCAATTTTAGCATTAATTTCAATTCTATTTTTCTAAAAACCCCATTTTGCAAGGGGAAAATATGGCAAAATTTTCCTAAAATCCTTCTCTTTCTAGATTTGTGCAACTTGACCATTCTGAAAAGATATAAATATCTTCCTAAATTATCTCATTCACTTGAATGAATCTGTTTGTACTACTTTTCTTGATCTATTGCATCTTTGAAAATCGTGAAGTAGATGGCTTTCGATTCACACCTGAATTTGGAAATAAAAGGAACCTTTAATAGCTGTAACTTGATGGACTTCGGAATACCCTGTATGTTTCATTTGATCATAATATCATATTAATAATGATGAAGCATGTACTTTTGTTGAGTGTTTCTATTCATTTTGAAGTTCAAATAGCTTATAAAGCATGTAGTAGCTAAAAAATCATGTGTTTCAATTCTATTTTAAATCAACAAATCCAATTTTAAAAGGGGAGACTCTTGAAAAATTTTCCAAAATCCTATTTTTCCCTCTCCTTTTCCATATTTTCTTTGATTTGTAAAAATATTCCTTTCTTGACTTATTCTAATGCTTCTTCCTTCCTGTAAACCATCTAGAGATGATGTTTGTTTTCCATTCAGTAGCTGCTTCTTTCTTAACTAGTTAAACTGATTTTCCATTCTTATGTCACAACTTGTTCCTGCAAAACTCAGAAAAAAGTTAGAAATATATAGTATTTTTGGCCTCTCTTGCATCCATGTGATTTTATTTTCTTCTTCATTCTTCTTGCCCAAACTTTCCTCCAAATTCTTTCTCAAGTCAATTTCCACTGTTTATTTTAAAATCTATTCCAGATCCTACCTTTGTATATCAATCCTTAGCTCTTTTACTTCTTTCTGCCACTCATTTCTTTTATGTACTCTGCTCTTCTTTTGCTACCAAGCCTATATGTATCCTTGAAATACCCTGTGTCATGTGCCTGCATTTCTTTCTTTCAAGTACCATTAGATACCTTAAACTTAGAATATGTATCTTCTCTAGAACATGTGTATAGGAATAATAGTGTACCCTGAGCTCAAAATTTGAGTACTTACTCTTTGTCTTCAGAGGTGAAAAGAAGATGGAATGAGCTGAAGTGGAGATGCGGATGATGTGAAGTGGGAAATAAGATAGAAAAGGAAATGATGGGTTCACTTTTACTCCTCTACTCTTATTCTTTAGCACATGCAATATTCTCATTTCCATGTATATGATGTTATTACTTAGTCACATCCCATGGTTTGTGTGGGAAAAATTATGATCTCTTATGAATAAAGCATGAAATTGAAATAATGAGTTGAATACCTCTTTTTGTATTCAGTTTTTCTTTTGATCAACAATGATGTATGCAACTCAATATCTCAATAAAATGACTTAAAGTAGGAGATACACTTAAAATGAATACCCATAATTCTAGTAAACCACCATTGAATGAGATGTACCTCCTTGTATGTTGTTTGACTACCTTAGCATATGCTCTTCATTTTTACTCCTTCGTACTTTACCTCCATTTCGACATTATTTTCATTGTTTGTCACAATATTTTCTTGATGGAAGTAGCAGGAAAGGAGTCACTTGTAACATTTTATGCCAGCATAGATGGATGCAATTTCATTAATCACAAACAACTTTGATGAATACAAAGCAATAAATCTGATGAGCACAAACATAATAATAATGAATCTGATCATTTGAAAACTGCAACTATGTTTGCTATCCCAGGACCATCCACTTCACATATTATGCAATCTGGTGTCTTCACCAAGACAACACACCGTGCTTCAAGGCTTGTGTTCTTTTGCTAAGGATATTCATGAGATCATGAGACTATGTGATTTGTTACATTTTGTAACAACAAACATAGCTACAAATTTCACTTAATCTTTTTCACAAATTAGTAGTAACAACATAATCTGATATAAATTCCCCTAGCTTAGGTATACTTCACCAATGCTATTTTTCAGTAATAAAGTTTCAAGTTTCCCATTTCGCTCAAGTGCGAAATATTCAACACATTTACTGAGAGGAACCAAGTTCTAAAAGAGGTAAAACAATATCGTGGGAAGTATCATTACCTTGTGGAACACTTTCAGCTCAAACTTGTGAGGGTATTTCCCTATAGCCATTGTTCGCAAACTTGCCGCTCTCCGTCAGCAGCTTGAAACAACTAGAATAGAGTTGTACACGAAGCCATATTTAAATCCCACCAAGCTTCTAAGCTCTAGAAAAGAGGCAAAAACACATGTTAATGGAAATAAATCACTCACTACAAATGGATCTCTAACAATAAGCATGCCCTAATTGTTATCACCGAATCACAACACCCCGTGCATATACTATCTCCAAGTTGTGCATATACATGGGTACTATCTCCAAGTTGTGGGACTTGCTACTTGAGATAGACCTCCAGAGAAAGCTGGTTCTTACTCCTAAACTACCTGCCACAATCTACTCTAATGCAGGATAAGCTAACTGTTCTAATCTAAATTTCCAAGGGACCAGGGAAAGAGAATGCATAAAATGAAATCCTACACTAAAGCGGTGATACACCAGAAAAGGAGGATGTGAGAGTAGTCTCCAAATGTGTGAAATATAGAGGCAAAGTGCACACTAGAAGAGGTAATGACATTTCTCCATAATATAGCAAAATGCATTCACAGCAATATTCCAAGCACACACAATGATAATGAATTCCTGAAAGAACATAATAATAGACACAATATTCTTGTAGAAAGATAAAAGGGGCAAGAAGAATGCAAGAAAACACAGCAGGGGAAGATACATCCACAAACTTTGTATTTTATTGCTTCCTGGTATGCACAGTTCAGTCTATTACAAGATAAGGGCCTGGATCACCATGCAAGGAGTCCACTACAAGGGCCTACAACACACTGGCTTCACAAAGCAATTTTGGTAGAGCTTTGCTACCCAAAAACTCTCTCTTTACAATGAGCCCAACACTCCAATTTATAGAAAAATGAGAAGGGAAAGAGAAGGGAAAATGGAAATCCCGAAATCTGTCCTTCAACCACCTGTAAGAGGCATTAAATTGAGTGAAATGATTACACATTACTTGCAAAAGGCTCCCCATACTATCCCATGTGCTGCAGCAGAGAAAGAATGATGACCATGCCTCTTAATTGCACTCCCAGCTACCAAATAAAACACTGTTCTGAACCCGGCCACGTTTTCTTAAAAATCTTAATCAATTCTTGATCAAATCTGGAATTTATTGATTTCTATGCATTGGGATTGGAACCACGATTCCAACGGTACCAATTTTGTGTGATTTTGTTGAGAAATGCAAAAGTTATGGCCTTCTGAGTGCGGGCAGCTATTTTGGGTCTGGCAGGCGTTTTCTGTCATTTGACGGGAATGAGCATTGACTGACTGGAGCCAAATATGTTTATTTTATTTTCGGCCAGCAGCGTAGAGGACGTCGTGCTTGTTCCAGAAAGTCCAATTTTGTGAAAATCGGAGCTCGGAGTCAAAAGTTATGGCCGTTTGAAGTTTCCGGACCAAATGTTGACTTTTCTTCTTCTCCTTCGGCCGCTTCGGCTAAGGCCCCATGCGTCCCTCTGTCCCATTTAGAAAAGTGCTGAAATTTCCCATTTCAGCTAAACCGGCCGGTTCGCGTACTCAGGCCCAGATGTCCCATTTGCTTTCGGACTGTTTGGGACAAATTTTCCCGATTCGCCCGGTTCGGCCGGTTCGCGTCCTTTTGTCCCGCGCGTCCCTGACTGAAAGTTCTCATTTCGGCTGATCCGGCCAGTTTGCGTACTTCACGTACCTTCGGCCCAACTGTTCCGGGCTGCCTTGACTCATTTCGGCCGATCCGGCCGGTTCGCGTGATTTTTGTCCGTATGCAACCCGATCAAGCTTGTTTAACGAGTTAGTCAATTTTTTCAACTTTTCGCCGATTCGGATTCCCGCCCCATGCGTCCCTTTGTCCCAAATGCTGCGCAGAGTCACCGCTGGCTGTACTGCCTTTCGGCCGGTTCGCGCCCGGATGTCCCAACTGTCCCAAGGACCGCCTGGACTAGGACTTAGCCATTTTTCGTGATTTTTTCTGGCCCGAGCTTGTTTTTTATGCAATTTTTTACATTTTCTCAGAACTTGCTCTCTTCTACTTGGACAGGGGAGTTAGAAAAATATGAGGGGACCCTAGAAACATGACCTTTCACCCTGAATCAATATAACTGCTTGGGACTAAAGAATTTGATGCATGTTATCAAAATTTACCTGGGGGTGAATTTTGGATAACACTAATTTCACTCAAAAAAAAGCTCCTCCAGCTTCGCCTTTTATTAATATTTTATAATATAATTAATATATAAATGAATCTTGAGAAAAATTGATGGTGACATCTACAATATGCAAGTCATATGTGATGGTTGATCAAATATTGGCAACCATTTTAAGGATAAAAACATTACAAAAAGTATAAACATGCATAAAATTTAACACCACGTTAAGGCCTTTATTGCAACCATTGACATACAAATGAAGATGCTCGCTATCCCGTATAAATCAGAATCATGTTATTTATTTAACAAAACATAAATAATGCTTAGATATTATTAGCTCATTTCAAACATAAATTTTTTTCTTTATATAAAAAATCATAAATAATGGCTAGTGGCTGCTAACAAATCATCAAATTGCATTCATTCTATCTTATATCATCATCAATTAACTACATTGCACTAGTTAACGGACTCCCTCTATCGAACAAAGACGATAATTAATGACCTTCCATTATTGAAACCCTGTTTCTATCCAGTTAATTAATTAATTATAATTAATTGAATTTCCTCCTCTATTAGATAAATAAATCATCGCTTATCTAATATAATCCTTCTTATCTCCTAAATCATGCTAATTTTCTTCTAAACTAGCCTAATAGGCTCATCTCATTTTGATTGATCACCTTTGATTAATTAGGTGAACCTCTAATTTCCATGGGTCACTAAAGGAAAAATTAAATGCTCCTAAGGTTCACTCAACCCTCCATAAAGCTACCTTATCTATAATTAACCAAACCTCTCTATTAACTCACATGTAAAGGGATGTAGATATTCTTTTATCCTTGGGCTATATAAGGATCCCTCTTCCCACCGTTTGAATTACACATAAATGAGCATATATATTATACTAGAGCTATATCATCAGCTTAGGGAATTCTCCATTAGAGTGGAGCTAAGCATCATCCATTTGTATTCAATCATCCAAGTTATTTTGTGAAGAACAATGGAGTTAATCAAGATAGGATTTGTTGTCATGACTTGATGAACCTCCATCCTCAATCCTCTTGGATCAAGGGAAAAATATCAAATTTTTGATAGATAAAGGATCTACCTAGGTCCATTTCATTGATTTAGATTTTGAAGAGTAGAGCAATAAATGTTAGCATGTTAGCTTGAGGTTTATTTTCAAGGTTCTAATGCATAGTGTTGATGTTTATAACCTTTTTAGCTCTTAGAATGATGGTATATTGATCTAGTTATAATTGTATTGAAGCTATTAAGTGTTAGGTTCTATTTTCTTTGAATTTTTAACTAATTCATTTACACATGAAGGGATACCCTAAACATGAATTTTTAGCCTGCAATATTTATAGTTTCTCATTCTGCGTTTGCCACATTTTCTCTAATTCCCGAACACCAATTTCAAAATCTTCCTCCTATGTAGAGTTTCTTCCATAACTTGTATATTTTTGTTCATATTATGCATAAACTTGTTCCTTAAAAACATAATGATTGTAATGAAAACCGTATTTATTCTAGCATGTGGATACAAAATCAAGCACTTGCATACATTTCTAGGTCATAATCACATACTTGAATTCATATGATTCGTAAGAAAGAAAAGTAATAATTAAATATTGTCTTTGGCATATTTACTATTTTCTATTTTCCTTCTTAGTCTTACACATCTCACCGCTTAGTATGAAATTCTTCACTTCAATTTCTATGAGTCTAGACACTAGTGCCTAGCCAAGATGCCAAAGCACTCAGGAGCCCTCATCCCCTTTGGGAGCCCTCAATATATTTATATCTTACTCATATCTTTTGGTCATCATCTAGATTTTGAGCATCTTGATTTCTTATGGATCATCCTTTTCATGGTTAATTATGAAATTCAAACAAAGGAATCATATTAATAAAATACTATGTGATAAAATTAAAGGAATAGACTATAAGCATATATTACTATCACCTAAGGTTGAATTGAAAGGAATTTCAAGAGCATAAAAGATTCCATATAGCTTAATTCAATGGACAAAGAACTAGATTTTCTTCATACATGCATAGGAGGGGAAGTTCATATTTCCATCCACACATCTACTTACATTGTTACATTTATTTATTAATTGCTATCAATTCAAACATGCAGAAGAGCCTCACAGGAACAAATATTGTATACACAAATGAGAACTACATGGAGTCTAAAATTTTGTCAAATTCTTGGATCGTAAATTCACTCATTCAGGTGACCATAGTGGTGGGTCGACTCCACATTTGCATATTTTTATTTTTAGGATTATATTTTTTTGGGGTTTTGCAAGTTATAGGTAAATTTGGAAATCATACAGAGAAACATACAAGAGAGAAATAAGGAAGTCTAGCAAACATATTTTGATACTCCAAAACCATTTATGAGGTTTTTCGTAGTCGCATGCACCCTAAACAAGTCAATATCACCTAGGCACTATTGACCCTATCTAGGTGCCCTAGTCCTAATATTTCTAATGGTTCTGAAATTTTTGGGTTCCATTGTGACTATATACCTTCCAATTTTATCAATCTTCTAGGTCAACACAACTCAAGATTAATTGTGAAATCAGCGAAGTAATTTATTGCTTCTCTTACACCTATGGTTTTATTTCAATATTTATTATTTCTTGGGTAAAACATTTACTTCATCTCTCTATTATTGCATTGTGAATCAGTAATATCTAGGGTTTAATAATTTCAACTTTTATTAAATCAATTCGGAAACACTTTTTTGAACATGCCTTTATTCCAGGTCTTTTATCATATTATTATAATGGCTCAATCTTATGGTCGATTTCTGAATATCACCTTCAACAGCTCAATGTTCATGTTATTAAACACCCTAGGATCTAGATCTAATTTTATTATTCGCTCTCATGAGGATGTCGTGAATCTTGCGGAGCTTAATGTTCCTACATCCATCCCTCGCTTCCATGCCTATCGCTACTCATTCTCCCGATTCCACTTTTGCACCTACTTATATTGTTCCTATTCATATTCCTTTTCAAACTAACAAATTCAATCTACACATTTTTTCCCACACATGGAAATTCTCTTCATTGCAATCAAGACATAACCTCTCTTAATCAATATCTTCAATTTTAACTCTATCAATTGCAACAATATACTTCTCGTGAATATTAATATAGATATTCCATTTTACTACTTCATACTCCATTCACACATGCCATTTCAAATTATGGAGTTCCTCTAAATTTATTCACTCCCAAGATTCTTATTTTCAATGGCCACAAAGTGGCCCTTAAGAGCACCTTCGATAATTTCATGTGACATCAGTAGATTATGTGGATGATCATACTCTATTAGGTAAGCTCATTCCAATAATTATTCAATATTATGTAATGTGTTGGTTGTATGATCTACATGTTCACTTGGTAACATATTTTACTTATTTATCTAATGATTTTTAGTTCATTTTTCTATCATTATCAGCTCTAAGAGATCTTATGCTCAACTAGAAAAAATTAAATAACAATATAACTCGAGAATCTTGTGGATTATGTTTTGTGATACAATAACAACTTAGCTAAGATGTTTAATGTAACGCGAGACTCTTCACTTCAAGATCAATTTATCTAGATTCTATTACCACTCTCGAAGGAGAGCGTCATCTTTGAGACATCTCCATAACTTGATCATTTATGTCATACTCTTAAGCTATGCGAAAGTAAACTATTTGCTAAGGGAAAGCTTAAGTATCATGAGATTGCTTCATATTCCTCTTGGTTTCAAATTCAATCCATTTTTTAATTCATCTACTAAACATACTGAATTTAAATTTGTTGTTAATGTTGCCTCTAATCCTTAAAGGCTTCAATGGAAAATGCCTAAACATACGTTTACAAAATTTCTTTGCACTCCCCATATTTTATTTCCACAACTCATTGATAGAAATATTATTATGGTTCCTCCTCAAGTCAAGATGGACCCATCTCATCCTAAAGGTCATAATTATAATGAAAATTTCATATGTTATTATCATCGATGCATTGGGTGTTAGAGATATTGTATAGTGTGAACATTAGATATGATGAATATAATATTATCATGGATAATATTATTATAATGTGAATGTAATATTACATATAGTAAATAATATTTACTATATGGTAATTAGTAAATTAGTAAGTTAGTAAGTTAGATAATAAAACAATGAGATATTGTTTTATTATCAATGTTATTATTAATGGTTGAAACCATTCGGGTAGATTGGTTTCATATGCAACCAAAGATTGTTGAGAAGGTTGTAGGTAAAGACAAATTAATTATTATGAGAGTTGTTATAGAAAAGAATTCAAGCTAAATCGTGTTTGTCACTCGACATTCAAAATTCTATATATCGATGTTTCAAACTTCGTCATCTTATTCAAGATATTATCGATAATAATTTAATTGAGCTTCCTCACCCTATGACATATAAGTCAGTCAATAAAAATAAAAATCTCAAGATATTCAATAATCCTCTACCTAATCATGAAAATTAAGTGACTAACTCTGCAGCCTAATCATACATATCGTGTAGTGCTTCCTTTTTCATCTGGGGCTTTTGATTTTATAGTTTATTATGGTTATTAATCTCTAACTTTCATTAAACTTTCTTAACATGATCATCATGTTAAATTTTATTCTAATTTATTTCACATCGTTGCTTTTATTGGATATATTTCTATCAATAACACCATGGTTGATCCAATTTTTGCATAATCCCATGTTCTATTACACTTTGTGTTGCTATAAAATATCCACTCTTGTAGATTTCATGTCCAGTTATTATATATTATGGATATGACAAGATTCTATTTACAATCATCCCTCGTCATCATGATTGTGAATTTCCTTGTGGTACCTTGTGTAAAATATTGTGACATTGTCTTAGGTCTCCCTGGATAAACAATACTCAAGCTATCATTTTTATGATTCAGTTTTATCTTAAATTCATTCATGACAAAAAAATCATCACCATCAAAGGAGTCCCAACATGCACACCATTGCCTTAGCCTCCACTTGAGGTGGCCATTGCACTCCTTAGAGCATCCAAGTCAGCTAGACCACTTTGAAATCTAAAGAAAAATATGCTCATATATCTCCTACTCATACACGTCTTACTCAATTGCATTGGTTTATTAGTCCCTCTCATCATCCTAGGCCCACCTGCTAGGATGAATCCTTCACCAAGGTGCACATCACCTCATCGGTATCCTTCATCTAGGTACACATCACCTCGTCGGCCGCCTTCATATAGATACACATAATCTGATCAATCTCCTTCATTCCAGCTTGACCTCACCTTCCTAGTCTCCATCATACGGGTGTTCACCACCTCGGCTACCATTGCATGTACATCGTTAGTGTCATTAACCACCACCTTTAAAGCATGATCACATATCTTTATCTCTAAATACATCAAGTGGAGTACCATTTCCCTTCACTTTTATGAGATAAATTTCTCATACTCATCAACTGGGGAAATTACTCTCATTCTTTCCCCCTCCTATTATTCTCGGTGTCTCTCATTTCGCTTTACCATGCTCACTTTGTTTTTTCTTCTTCTTACACATCTTTATAAACTTGTATATTCATTCCTCGATGCCACACTCTTGTGTTATAGTTATCACTTGACTATTGAGGGATCACTACATTAATTAACCTTAAATCATACACACTAAACATATCTACACATGAGACATTTTCAACAAATCTTTCTCTCGCATGATGATCACAACACACTTCCCGATGTTGTACTCTAGTTTTATAATTTATACCAAAATATTGAGGGTGTAAATCTTAAATGAACCTCCCAAACACACTTAATCTCTTTTATCTATTCATCATTAATCATATCTATCTACCGTACACTATTAAAACATTTCTATATGACACACTCTTGTTCTATGTTTCATTTTTACTATTGATGGGGATTTTATAAATGAACCTCATATCATGTATAATCATTCACATCAATTAGGATAATTCTTCTCCTATTACAATCGATTTACATTCCATTCCATTTGTAATCATAATATGTTATATATCTTTGTTGCACTTACTTTTGTTTTCTTATACTCGTCTGTTATAATTTTCTTATTATGTTAGAAGAAGATTTCATATATAATTATCTTTTCTATGTAGACACATGAATTCACTTTCCTTTTAGTTGTGAATGCAGACCTTACAAAAATCGTTAAACACAACATAGATACTTGCACTTTGTACCTCTTACCACTCCTACGGTGGATCTTGGGGGCACCTATTTTTGTACACACGTAACAAGTAGTATTGTTTCTTTTCATAGTACTTCTTATTCTTACTACAAAACTATTATATCAATTGATAGATGTTTTGAAATAATTTTTATCTTTATAACATGCTACCGAGTACTTCATGTGCAATATTTACTTTGTAGGAACTATTTTCCACCATGGTTTTCTATTACTCTTTGTTTTCCATCGTTAACCTTTATATTCCATTAGTTGTGGAATTTTCCCTATGTCATTTCCGATTCACTACTTATATTTCTTTGGCTGCTTTGGCCCTAAATGTCTTGTAGTATTGTGAGTGATGTCCCACGTTTAGATAAAAAAATTTTGTCTACATTTTATCCTTTCTTGATAGATTACACATTGTCTTTTATATGTGTGTTTTTCTTATTTTCACTAAGATATTTTTCCAGCCACTTTGTTTACATGTGCCTTGGTCTCTACTAAGCAAATTCACTCCCCTTATAGGAAATTAGTTTTAGATAACTACTTGGTCCTCTAATTTTACCCGCATACTCCTAGTAATGTCACATGAACCCCAAATGAGGGGGCATACATTAGGTGAATCATTCGCCACATACAACAATACATAGTTATAGTTGAGACTTGCACAATACATGAACATAAAAAAATTTAAGTTACATAAATGACCCAAATTCTTACATTGGTCTTCATCAAAATATTAATTTCAGCATCCAGATATAGACATGAGTTCTTGAACACTCTTGACCCTTCCTAGGTACCTATGGCTAGGGGTAGTTAGAGAGTTTTTCTCGGATGAGCACAATTTTAAGAATTTTACATAACGGTTTTCATGAAGAATAGGCATAGTCTACCAAAGAATGAGCATGCATGTTATTTCTGTTTATATTTGAGTGAGATTGAACATGATAAAAAAATTTCCAACTTGACCAACTAAGGACCAAACCATCTACAATGTTGTATAAATTGTCAAGATGTAGTCGAGTTAGATAAT
Source organism: Taxus wallichiana var. yunnanensis (assembly GCA_018340775.1). NCBI lineage: Eukaryota > Viridiplantae > Streptophyta > Pinopsida > Cupressales > Taxaceae > Taxus > Taxus wallichiana. The sequence continues at coordinate 707,292,134 of CM031240.1, forward strand.
AAAACTAGACCTTTCTCCCCAACACTTCCTCTATCATGGCATGAGATTTAAAAACTCTTTCTTGGCATGAGATTTCCTAAAACTTACACTTCTACAACATCTTCAGCAAAATTTCTATCTTTTTCACTAATCACGGATCATGTGCACATGTTCCTTTTTATTACTTTTTCATAGTTTCTACGCACTTTTCACATATTTGGATTGAATTTTACATATACACATATTTGAATACTCGTTTATCTTCTCTTTAAAGTTCTATCCTTATGGGAATTAGCAATCAAATCATCAAAAACATCAAGTGAAATCGACAATAGGTACAATACGACAAAAAAATACATTTTCACCACTAGGTGAATTCCTCTTCTTTACCTTTAACTCTTCATTTTATCACTCCACATTTTTCTTGTCTCCTCAACATGCTTTCGTCATAGATATACATGGTTATTAAGTTAGAAAATATTATCTACTTTATGTTATCAAGTAATCACTCAAAAAATAAAGTGGGGGATAATGTAGACACAAAGTCATGTACTTGGGAGCATTTTTAGTTCCTAATCACACATTTCCATTCATATGATTCTAAGTGAGAAAAGTAATAGTTGAATATCGTCTTTGACATCTTGTCTTTATTTGTTGTTTATTTCTTGGTCTTACACACTAGAATGCCCAGTATGACATTCATAACTTTAGTTTCTTTGAGTCTTGACACCGGTGGAAAACCAAAAATCTAGTGCTCAGAACCATTGTCCTCTTTGGGTGCCCCCGACCTCTTTGTATCTTACTCACCTATTTTGGGTCTCTTCTAGTTGTTGGGTGTCTTTATTTCTTATGGGTATGAATTTTAGTGGTTAATTACAAAATTCAAATAATGGAATCATATAAATACAATGTATGTGATCAAATTAAATGACCACAGTCTAATCCTCTACTACCATAACCTAAAGTTACATCCAAAGGCATTTAAAAATTTGTTGAAAATTTCTACACTCGTCTAGAAATGGGTAACTCAAAACTTTGTTAAGATGGATAGCATTGGTGAAGTATACCTAAGTTAGGGAGATTTTTTTAGATTATGTTGTTGTTGCTGATTTATTTAAAAGATTACATGAAATCAGTAGCTATGTGTGTTGTTACAAAATATAACAGATCACATAGTTTGTAATTCCATGACTATCCTCAACAAAAGAACACAATCCCCGAAGGACAGTTGTGTTGTCTTGATGAGGACATCTAATTACAGAATAGGTGAAGTGTAAAGTTTTGGAACAACAAACATAAGTACATATTGTAGAAATCAGAGTTCATTACTGGATGTTACAGGTTCTCTAAATTCTTTCCTTCATGATTAAGACATTCAATTATATTACTAAGTTGTTTAGTTCATCATACAATCCATACAAAAAGTAGAAATGTAGAAAGAAATATACAACTCATTTGGTAATTCAATGTTTTATTCATAAGGAGTTTTCAAATGTTTCCCACACAAGCCGTGGGATGTAACTGAAAAGTAAAGTACAACTACTGAAATCAAAGGTACACATGCATGAAAGAGAAAGTAAAGGAGTATGAGTTAACCCATCATTGCCTTGGGGTTTCTTTCTTTGATCGAAGCATCTCTACTCCAGCTTTTTCTTCATCTCCATTATAGAGGCCACTGCACTTAAAAGAAAAGAGGTTAATTGTCAGTTACGAGCTCAGGGATCAAACCATATTCCTACATTGTCCTATTTCATGCATATGAATCTCAAATAATAGGAGATATATTCTACTGGAAGATCAAACTGCATACATGCTTATACACTCAGAAAGGAGAAAGAGAAAAGAAGAGAAGAACATGGACATAAGAGAGGCCAAAAAGCCTAATTATTTTTCTAACTATTTTACTAAGTGTGCGTGTACAGGTTGCGTAACCAAAAATAAAAAAGACAAGTCATAAGTGCATGCAATAAAAGGAAGAATGCAACTCAAAGTTCTAACAACCTGTTCTAAAATGGAAGAAGTTACAGTGTAGAAGAGAGACTAGCAATAAAAGCACATGTTTTAGTTTTCAACAAAAGAAAAGTAGAATTTGAAAGCTAATGTTTGGCTAAAAGAGAAGGTCACAGTTGAAAGGAATGAAGACAAGATTCTAGAAAATTTTTGACAAGGCTTCGCCATGTAAAATGGACATTTACAACTTTCCATCATGTTGTTTTTAACTACTACATGCTTAAAGGAATGATTTAAATCAAGTAAGTGATACAGAAAAATAGTAAAGCATGCTATGATCAAGATAACACAACTATGATGTCTCATTTTATTTACCAATCCAGCTTCAAACATGAAGTGTCATAATTCTATATTCTGAAATTAGAAGATACAATTACTATGTTGGAAATGGATGGAAGATAAAATTATGGAAAAAAATTTCGTGGCTTTGACATAAAACACAAACATTTTAAATTTTTCACAATGTCAGAAATGTTACTATAAAGGAAATAGAGCCTCTATCTAAAAGAAACAAGCTTCAGAGATCAAATTGAATGCAAAAATTTACAGCTACAAAGATAAAAGTCATCTACAGTTCAGAACAGATGAGCTATTCATAAGTTTCCAGAAGGCCACTTGCAAGGTACAAAATATCAGAGAATATACTTCAATCATAACTGATGAATTAAATTTAATTTCAGTTACAGAATCAACTTAGAGTCAAAAATACAATAAGCTATAGGTTACAAGAATGTTTTCCAAACAGAATCCATTTTGACAAGTAAGAATCAAGTACAGCTGTATCATTTGAATCCCTTAAGTAAAGATAACAGGAAGTATTCATGATGCTACAGTAAAGTCAATGAGCTCATTGAATGCAAGATTCACAGTTAACTGGACCAGAAAACCACAAAAGGTCAAAAGGATCTCAACTTCACCATGGCTCAGCTCAGCAAAGCTGAAATACAGAACAAAATAGTCTGGGTTTGCATCAGAATAGAATAAGATACCGGAAGCTCAAATGTAGAGAAAACCCCAAGGTATTAAACATCAAAGAAAAGGGTTCTACACAAGGATGAAACACTGAATAAGTGCAATGTCTAATCAAATTAGGGAATGCAGAGATTAAAACAATGTGAAGTGGTTTTCAACTTTTCAAAGAAGACATTATAATCCTCCAAACAGATTGTAGAAATAAAAAATGAAGAAATCAATACCCACATTGATAAACCTTTAGATCTAGTGAGTTTCAAGGAAATAAGGAATACCCTTTTATAATTCAAATACAAAAACAAACGGAAATGTTTTGAATCAAAATTCATACACATATGAGTTGAAGAAATATTCAATTATTTTAGAAAACTATCTTTCCCATTAAACTCAGTTTCCAGTTGCAAATATCAGGAAGTAAATATAGATTCTGAATTTAATTGAAAATCCCATTAAATGGGTATCAAGAATCAGAATAAGAAATAAGAACTTACCGTTTAGTTTGGAAGTTGAAAACCCTCAAAGGTCAAGGATTAGAGCCCAAAAAGAGGAACACATAATAGTTTCCTACTCTAAAAACCAAGGATGAGTCTCGAAGGTCACAAGAAATGAAAAATGATTATCGCTTTCAGAGGTTGAAATGTAAATGAAAACCAATAACCAAACTTTGAGGGTGGGAAAACTTACCTTCCTCATCAAACGGTGATGTAGATAGCTCCGATAAACAATAAGCAATAGAGAATCATTTAATCGGAAGGGTCAAGCTTGAAAGAACATAATAATGGCGTTTAAACCGTGGCTTTGCCCATACAACCAAAAAAACCAAATGAAATTTACTTGTGGGTCGAGTTCCTTTCTTGGCTAAACCTAAGAAGCGGGTTAACTCTAACTTCACCATGATCAAGGATCAACGATCAACAAACATCAAGGACACAAGATCAACATCCTCATATCAATCGCAATAATCAACACAAACCACCAAAGTTGGTGCCACTGTTAACATTCAATGCAGTCCAAAACCATAACTACAAGTCGAGATCAATGGTGCGTGATCGATAGGACACCAAATCCATGGCCTCAAATCATCGCAATAATCAAAGCAAACTCAACCAGAGTTGATGCCATCGACCAAGTCACCAAGGGGTGAGTCACCGTGGAGAAGGGGACAGCCCACGTGTCCACCAAACAAATCATTTTCCATGAATTTCAAATTTTAACTTTAGTGCATGCTCCGAATAATGTAAAAGGGCCGACCAAATCATATACCATGATCACCAAAAAGGTGAATTTTATAATATGCCAAGGCCAAAAACTCAAAGGTGGTAGACCATATGGTATGGTCATTCCAAATAATCAAAGGTGGTCGAGCATAGTGTGGTGGCTTTACAATGTTCCCCATATGTTTTTAAACCATAGTATATGCTAAGTCCACAAAGAGTGGCCAAACACAACGAGGACAAGAGTTCACAACCACAAGCGGTCCCCATAGTGAATGTCTATATTTTACAAATATTGGAAGTATTGTAGTTATTTTGCTCACATACGGGGAGTTTTATTTTTTCATGCCTACATAAGGACAAAATAGAGAAGAAGACAGAGTTGCTTGTTCATGGAGAGATACTTTCCTAGCAAGAAGCCTTATTTTTAGTAAGTTATTCACCTTATTTTCTAAAAATAGAACAATCAACTTCAATTTGACTGTAATGTAAATAAGGCTAATAATGCCTATTTGTAATTGCATGCTCTATTTTTTCCTTTTATCTATTATTAAATAAAGGATAAAAATAGGATGCATGGGTGAGTACAAGAATTAGGCTATTTTAGGAAGAGGTTGAATTTGATTTTTTGCTATATATTATGCGCCTTTGCAAAGCACAAAAGGGAATTTTTGGATACAGAGTGATCTTTGAAGCATTCTCGCTAGTTTTTTCCTTCGAGTGTGAAGTAATTTCTTTCCTTACCAATTATTTGCATCTTGTGTATGTTTCTGTTAGTCTTGTGAATGAAAATTCCCAACCAATCATCTCATCCTCCCGCAATATCAGTAAATTCTGCTTAATTTTAATGTGCATGTTAACTTATTAATATTGTTGTGATATTTTTTCCCTCAGTACCACCAAGTTTTTCCCTTAAATAATCTACAGAAAACTTTTGGCTCGTGCATCAAGAAAACCTTCCCATATCAATTGTGCATATACTCAGTCAAAGCCCTCATATAAGTTTGGTGTATCACCTCGGTTTATTTATTTTATAGCTATTTCTTACCCTTACCCCAGAGAATCATTTTAGGATACACCAAAAGGAACCGGCATTTATACCGAAGACTCACCTAAAAAAGATATACCATTGAGACCTATCTACGAAAGAGAGAGACTAATATTGTAGGTTTAGAAAACCCTGCAACCATCTCTCTACAAGGTGCACTTTCAAGAGATAAAAAAGCATTAGAGCATTCATATAGCTTCATTAAAAGTACAATAAAGTAAATTTTCTTCATACAAGCTAAGGAGGGAAGTTTGTTTTTCCACCCACATATCTACTTATATTGTTACATCAAGTTATTGCTCGCTATCAAGTGCATATTACACAAGAGCCTCCTATGGCATGATTATTGCACACACACACATGATAAATACATGGAGTATGAAATGAAATGCAACACCTAGATCATACATTCACTCAAGTAGGGTTACCACTAGGTCATTATGACTCCCCATTTACATCTTTTTAGTTTTAAGATTTGATGTGTTTTGGGGTTATCTGTCGAGTTATTTTGTTTTTCTTTGGTTACATGTGAACTCAATGATCATATAGTAACATAGAGATGACAAAGAGTAAAGTCTAGCAAATATCTTTTGACACTAAAAAAGCTAGTTTATAAGGTTTTCCATAGTGCGGGCACCGAGACAAGATACATTGTCTAAGTTCCTTGACCTTTTTAGTGGCCCTAGTCTTGAAATTTTTGAAAGTTTTGAAATTTTCTATGTTTGGTTATGATAATCTTCCATCCAATTTTATAAGTCTTCCAGCTCAACAAAATTGAGGATTAATTATGATATCAACTAAGTAATTTTATCATTCTCTAAAGTACCTAGGGTTTCATTTCTATATTGTTTATTATCAAGTAAGACATGTAATTCATTGATTTACTATTGTGTTGTGACTCTGAAATATCTAAGATTTAATAATTACAAATATTATTAAATCATTAGCAAGGTTTTTGTCATGATCATACATATTATTATAAGGGTTATAAGAATAATTTAGAGGATGATATTGGTAAAAACGAGGTGGATTTTAATGATACTATAGTCGAAAGTGGAGAATCATGATTATATGACCTCAATAAAGATGGAAAATGGAAAAACAAGTTTTTACTTATGAAAGTGGGTTGTTTGGATCAACAAAGAAATGAGATCTATTATGAACATTCCTCGAAAAGGATGAAATTTTACCAAGCACAAATCAAACCCAAAAAACTCTAAAAATATAGACCATGATGTTATATAACACCTCCAAATAATTATATGAATTCGTTGTCCCACTGTGCATGCTAAAAATATTATCGATCCAAAGTGCACCTTTCACTTGGAAATGCGATCGACACTTTAATTCGGTCATGACAATGGGAACTATTCTAAGTAGCGGGTGACTTAGACTGCAGAGAACCTCCGAAGGTATTGGTTCCCTTAGACAATCAGCTAAATTATCTCTTTGGTGGGGTTGAGAGAGAGAAAGAAACACAAACTTAGTGAAATAAAGTAAACTTAGTGATACACATTTTTTTGGAAACTCAAATGTGCTAAACACACACTACTTGACGTTATTAGGACCTACAGAGTTCACTTTAGTTTCTAATTGATTGGATTTCAAACTCACAAAAGGCATGCAAAAGCTTACAAGTAAACATGGGAGGGAAGATATGGGTTATATCCACTTCCAAGGTGATTGAGGAACTAAATCTATGTTTATTATGATCTGGAAAAGGTTTAAAATAACTTAAAAGAGGTGCTTCAAATTTTATTAAGCATGCAAAGGAAAGAAAAATTCAATTAAAAATTAAAAACTTTGAAAAGTTGTAATTGGATGAAAATGGTATTTATTTTTGAAATAGGTGATGCAAAGCATAAATTGGCATGGGCTAAGTACATGAAAAAAAAATGAGCCCCCTAAACACTTACACAAACAAGGTATAAGTAGCAAAACTCACCCTCCAACCTCCAAATATGGTTAATATTGAATTTGACCTAGTTGATGATTGGAGAAAAATCCATTATCAGTTTGCCATGTATAATTTTAATGCACTTACAAAAATAAAATATCCCAAGAATAAGTCAAAAACTACTCATGGTTTGGAAGGCTAAAAATATCTTTTTCATGCTCCATTCTTCCCTTGTTTAACTTAATGCTTATTTCACTAAATTTGGACATATTCCAATGAATATAGACTCCAATATTACAAGTATTGGAAGAAATCTATCTCCATTTTTACATATATTGGATTCCATTTTTTGCTATACTAGATTCCATTATTACTATTATTGGATTCCATTAGTACAAATATTGGATTCCAATATTGTCATTATTATAATTATTCTAGTTCTAGTTTCACTATTATTGGATTCCAATCTAGTTATTATCGATTCCAATATCATTATTATTGTATTCCAATTTGACTAATATTGGATTCCAATAACGTTATTATTGGATTCCAATTTCTCCACTATTGGAATCCAATTTCTAAATCTCGATTTTTGGATTTCAATTTTTCTATTTTAGGATTTATATTTTATTATCATTTTATTTCACCACAAAATCATTGCCACTTCCACTTACATAAGCCAAGCAACTATCAACTTACATAAGCCAAGAACCGCTAACTTCAAGATAGTGCGTCGGTGATTGTTATCATTTGTTCCACATATACCTTATTCAAAACAATAAACCTTGACCTTGAAAATCCTATCCCCGAACATCCTTAATTGGTGTTAAATTTGACGGTTGTTTAGATGTTTTCCATGATTTTAGACATAACATACTTACAAATATTTCATATAATCAGCACGTGTCACTCGAATGGTGTTAAATTTGATGTTTATTAAGACATTTTTGTGATTTTAGATGTAACATACTCTAAAAAACTCTATAAAATTGACACATGTGACTCAAATGGTGTTAAATTAGACATTTATTTAAATATTTTTCACGATTTAAAAGGTAACATACTCTAAAATATTTTATGAACTAAAACATGTGACTCGCATGTTTAAAAGCTAATTGTCAATTGTTGTATACATTTATATAAAATAATTATTCCACATATTAAGCATGCTTAAAAAATATGGAATTATCATTTATAAATTTTAAAGGTAGTGTATAAGTACGAGTGATCTCATTTACAAGGGTGATTGGTCACACGTCTAAGTTCTACCCTCGATTCGAAATTCTCTCAAATCACACTTTTAAGTGGGAGTCTCGAATCACACTTTCAAGTGTCACTTGACTCGGACTTCTAAGTGCAAGTCTTCAATGCCGTTAAACTAAGTATGAGTCTTGACTCACAAAGCTAAGTGCTATAACTCAAGTGAGTCATTACTTATTTCAATTGAAAATAATTGAGGGAGTTAAATCTATATATAGTTGTGTGGACGGCCCTTGTCAAACAAAATTTGGGTAGCAATAATTTTTCAAAAGTGCCTTTCAAAAATATAAAACAACATTTATTTATACCGATTATTTATTATAGATTTAATTATTTTTAATATATATTCATGTAAATTTTTATAATTTATAACAAAATTTATGTTAATAATTGATGGTTAAATATTAAATATTCAATTCACGTATGACATTTATAACAAATATTTACAAGTATTTTACGGTTGAAAATAAATTAAAAAATGCCTAAACGGGCATCAAGAGTCACATGTCGAAGGGAAAACACAATAATTAAGGGCTTTATTTTATCTAAATTATAGAAGGGATTTTATTTACAATTTATAAATTATAATATTAAATTCTTACTTTAATTCTTTACAATACCAAATGCAGTATTAATTATTACAATTTTTATAGGAAAAATGCTAATTAATGTTGTGGTTGCCTCAACATTAATTAGCCATTAAAAAGAGCTACGTAAAATTTTCCATTTAAAAGTACATGCACCATTCAAAATATGTGTGACATTTTGAACTTGTAAATTTTGTCAACCATCAATTAGCCGATTAATATTAAGAAAAGTAAAATCATATGTGTGCCCTCTTAAATTCATTCACCAATAAAATTGGCTATTGAATTTGTGAGTTACATATCACTATAAGTAGGTAATTTTTTGAGTTTATATTTTAACATTTTCCATTCTATTATCTTTTTAATGCCTAAGCTTATTCATCAATAGAAAAATCTCACCAAGGAAAGCATCAAAAATTTTGTGCTCGATTTCGAAAATTTAATATTTTCTCTCCATGCCAATAATAGGTATTTGTTCTCACCTTTAACTACTCCAAAATTAAGAATTTTTGTTAATGTAAAAGTTTCCATAGCTCATTAGGGCTTATATCTATGTAGGGATTTTTACATATTTAAAGGGAAGTAATGTTTGTTTCAATATTGTGTAGAATTTAGTTTTGTATATCAAATAATTAATATCGCAATATAGTAAGCAGTTGTTATAAGCATTGAAAGAAGGATGGAATGGATCACATTTTGATAGATAAATGATGAAGATTAATCTGTAGAAACATGAGAGGAAAATTTCTATAATTTTTAAAACCCATAACACCTACCAAGAACTTATTTTGTTGTATTTTTAGAAAGAGGTGTGGTGTTATGGATGGTGGTTTAATTTACACAATAAAAAAGTGAATATCGAATCTATTTATGGTCATGGTGTTTATTAGGATTTGATGAACATATGCAATTGATAAAATTGATATTATTTTGTTGGCCTTATTGTTGTCCACAAATAGTCCTCGCTACACATAGTTAACAAAATGCAATGGCTACGATGTCATTGACATTATCAATGGAAATATCTTAGAATATATTCATATTAAGAATGAGCTGGTATTAAATGTGCTAGTGTTATATTATAGTGACCTATTTGCTAAAAAAATATGGTAATGAGAACCAAAAAGATTGTGGACGACAAAAGAATGAATATAGAATTCTTAAAGGATAATTTGAGGAACAAGGAAAACTCTAATATGTTGATATTTTTTTAACGAAGTACCACTACTGCTATTATGGAATTAGCGGCTATCCTCAAAACTATTCACAAAATGTAATTTTGGAATGTTTGGGTTATGCCTATGTGGATTTTTGTCTTTTCGCCTATGAGATTTCGTCTTCTATGATTCAATTTAATATTCTTCGTTAATGGACTTTTAGTAAAAGATGTCGGTCCTTTTAAAACCACCATATTTACCCTTTTATAAAAAAATGGACATAGTAATTGTACATCAAAATATGTTTTTGTGGAATAACCTAACAAGAATCTATGATGACAATATCTTACTTTATTTTATTAAATCCTATTGATTGATAATATCCTATTACTATGGTGTCACATAAGCTAGCAGACACTAAGTTAAAAATAATAATCTTTTACTTGTTAAATTCTAGCAATCCATAAGGTTGAAATATTATGCATGGAAGTATTAGGTTACCTTAGTGGGCGTAAGGTAAAATCATCTTACTTTATTAAATCATGCTCCCTACAAGAATTCTATACCTTCACTTCAAATAAATAATTTCTCCTCAATCCTCCAATCAAAATTAAAAATTCTATAACTTTCTAATTTTTATATTTTACTTAAATAATTTTTTAATCTATAAAACTAATTTAAATTTATCTTTATTTTTTACTTAGAACTTATTTGACAAATATGAGACATTGTTGCAACATTTATTTATTCTATTTAATAAAAATAAAAATTATAAGAAATACATTTTCCCAATATTTAAATAAGATATGTGATTTAGAAAAAAAAATAATAGAATTGTTGATGCAAAATCACAAAGCACCCTGGACGCACGTCAGCTTCTAGGTTGATGTTCTGGGCATCCAAAGTGTGATTGCACAACATGGAAACCTCTCTCCAAGCATGGGACTTGTGAAACCGAGAGAGGAATCTCCAGAGAAGGCTGGTTCCTGCTCCTAAACTACCTGCCACAAGCTATTCCAGCAGGCAAGCTAATCTAATCCTAATCTAACCATGCCAAGGAGACAGAGAGAGAGAGAGAAGGAAAAACAGCAAAAGCCTACACTAAAACGGTGATACACCGGAGAAGGAGAATGTTGAACATCTATCAAAACTGCCATGGGACAAAGAGAGGTGAGCAATGGGAAGGATGGGACAGATGCATCACAGCCCAAGGATAGATTTCACACGTAAAATGTCCCAAAACTCCATGAACACGCCTCCAGCACTCCGCAATGAACATTCAAACATGCACAAATACCTACCGCAATGAAGAGAGGCAAGAAGAGAACAAGCAAAAACGAGGAAGGATGGAGATGCATCACAAAACACATTTTGTTGCTCCGTAAGTTTGCATAGAACATCATTCCATTAGTAAAAGGCAAAAAACGCCATTACAGAGCAGGGAGGAGGTTCGAACTCCATTTTCAACCCTAGAGAAGAAAAGAAGGGAGGGCAGAGCAGAAAGAATGAACCACTTTTTTTTTTTTTTTGAGCCAAAACTGGCTTTTACATTGCATGGGTCGAACCCAGGGGACAGAAACGTAGGAAAACGTGCAAGCCCATTCCTCATTGACTGCAGATGCATAAAAACGGCATGGGATACCTTTCCAACCCATACCCTGCCATCTTTGACCGATTTGGGAGGAGAATGCGACCCATTTGTATTAATTTGGCCGCTAAAATGTCACTTCTGGCCGTGCAGAAGAAGAATGCGACCCATTAGCATTAAAACGGGTTGTTGAAAGGTCGCTTCTGGCCATTACCACACGTCAGAGCCGTTTCTCGATTTTCTCTCTTCAGACTGCACCAAAACTTGAGATTGATCCCAGAATCATGTAGAGCATCTCAACAGCTTTCCGTTGATATAAAGAACGTGGAAATCCGAGCTCTGGATCAAAAGATATGGCGATCTGAAGATTTAGGGCACGGAGCAGACCAAGACAGATTTTAAAATGTTTTCCCGCTCTTCACCGTCTGGACGACACGTGGCACGTGCTGATTGGACGAGCAATTCTCTGTCCTCCGTCTTTCGCGGGCCTTCCTTTGAAATTGCTTTGGGCCCCTTAAACTTGGACACGTGGCGCCATTTCATTGGTTCTTGGTTCGGCGCTCGATAACTCGCCCCTTCGACCTTTTGACTTTTTCTCCGTGAGGACACGTGGCGCCTTCGATTAGTCCTCGGCTCCTTCGGCCCTTCGCGTATTTCGCCTCCATTTGTCCCGGATGTCCCATTTGATTTTGGGGCCTTTGTGCTCATTTCTCGGGCATTTCGCGTCCATTTGTCCCAGACGTCCCATTTGATTTTTGGACCTCTGACTCATTTCGGCCCGATTCGGGCATTTCGCGCCCATTTTCCCGGATGTCCCATTTGATTTTGGACCCTCTGGACTCATTTCGCCGGTTCGGGCATTTCGCGCCCATTTGTCCCGGATGTCCCATTTGATTTTGGCCCTTTGACTCATTTCGCCGATTCGCCTGCCGGTTCGGGCATTTTTGGCCCGCTTGTCCCACTTTGTTTTGGATCGCTTGTGCTCATTTCGCCTGTTCGCCGCTTCGCGCTTTTTGTCCCAAATGTCCCAAAGGCGACCCTCTCAGCAGTTAGCCAATTTTTTCTCTCGGTCGAACCGGCATTTCGCGCCCGCCGCGTACTTTTGTCCCAGATGTCCCTGTTGCTATTTGGGCCGCTTGGAGGCTTTTCGGCCGATCCGCGCCTTTTTGTCCCAGATGTCCCAATTGCTCCTAGGACTAGGACTTAGCCGATTTTCACCATTTTTTCTGGATCAACCTACTTGCCTTTCTGCAACTTTTTTGCATTTTCTCAGAGCTTGCTCCCTGTTTCTTCTTCGCCAGGAGTTAGAAAATACCGAAGGGACCCTAGAAACTGATTTTGCTCAATCAATCAATTTGCTTGGGATTTGAATCTTCTCGATGCATGTTATCAAAATTTACCCTAGGGGGTGAATTTTGATAACAATTTGGCGACTCAAACAGGTCATCCGTCGCTAGATGAAAAGACCAATAGCTCAAGCAATCCATTGGGCATGGAGTCATGAGTCAGAACCCGAAAACGATCTCGAACTTTGAAAACTTCCTCCGAGCCACTGAAACCCACCGGACATGGAGTTGTTCTCACCAAAACCACCTGAACGAATCAGTGCAAGAGCAAAACCAGCAACACAAAAACTATGTACAAAACTGAAAATCATACATGCCCAAATGGAACATGCAGAGTGTGCACAAGCACTTCTTCTGCTGAAAGCAAACCTACCTACTCTATTCTAACTGGAAGCAAAGGCAAGCTAAACAAACCCTGCAACCGGTTGTGCAAAATAGCTTCCTTTCTTCAAAATTGGCAGCCATGCAATTGATTCGCACTCGATCATGGCTGTTTGGATGGATGGAAAATCAACAAGAAGTCTGGTCTTCTATCCAAATCATCAAGGTATCAATGAAAAATCCAATACCTCTTTTAGTTGCTCGCATTTGGATTGGAGAGGTATGGCAGCTGATCCTTGGTACTTCAGAGCTCATCCTCATGCTCAAACAAGCATGACTGGTTGTGGCTTCTCCTTTGGCTCTAATGAAGCCAAATACCTGATTGGGCAAGGTCTGATCAGTTTGATATGCCCATAGCTCTGATTTTCAACTCCAAGAATGGAGTTTTCTTGTAGACCTTCTTGAATGGATGGTGTGGAAGAAAAGGTGGAATTCTTCTGTCCTTTCTCTTCCTCCGATGAAGAACATGGAAGATAAAAATCTTCCAATCTTGATCCCAAAGAGCTGCTGTAAGATGCAGGCTGCTGCAAATGAAAGCTCTCCTTCATGGCAGCAGGCTCTTGTGTTTGGAATGTGGATGATGAAAGAGAGAAAGGTGAAAGCTCAACCGGCTCTTCTCCATCAAAACAGTCCTCCAAATCGATGTGTAAACCGCCTCATTGCTGTCCCCGCTCGCTCATTTTCAACTTCCTCCATGGTGTCCTCTTGATCTGCAACTTGACCACCATGGTTTCCTTCACTCTCCAATATTGAATTTGAGAGATCAAACTCCTTTTCAGTATTAGAACTTGAGAGAGGTGAAGTAGAAAGAAGAACTGAAGGTTCTCCTGTAGCCTGCTTTGTGCTCAAAGCCCTTGGATCTCGCACTTTTCTCCTCCAGCCTAGAATGTGCTCCTCTTCTTTGGATTTGGAGCAGCTTCTCCTTCCTCCAATGTTTGAAGACAATCTTGCTCTTGATTGAACTCCTCCTCCAAAGATGAAGTTTGTCAAGTCAAACTCTTCAATTTGTTGCTCTAGAGGACAAGTTGGGACGCAAGATCTTCTTCTCCAACAAAATCAGTCCTCACCACCATTTGTTCAACCTTAGCCTCTTCTGTAGGCTTAACCATCAAGGGGATCTTTGTCATCCCAAATTTGGCAGCCCAAACCTTCAAGTCATCTCTTATTTCTTTTTCGTTGGGCTCTCTCTCTGTTGTCCTTGATGACGATTTTTCAATTTCTTCTTTCCCACATGGAATTGGGAATGCAAGAGGAGGAATGGGTTGAAACTCAACTGATTTTACAATTTTTTTGTGGTGGTGGAGGCAGGGAAACCTCTTGTTTCTTTGGAGGAGGGGGTATTTCTGTTAGCTCTTGTGGAGGGAATGACTGTTTGGAAGGGAAAAGGAAAGAAGAATCGAGGTGTGGTGGAAGACTGAGAGGTGGAGACATGGATTCAACACTTGGGACAGCAGATGGGGAGTTTAAATGAGATGGTGCTGCTTGAGTAATGGAAAGAGAAAACCAGATGATGGTGTAGAACTTACCCATTGACAAGGTTGTTCAACAACAAGTCTGTAGGCCTCTATTTCTGCTGTCCATTGTGCAAGTTGGGGCAGCATCTTTATCATGAAGTCCAGCTTCTCCCGAGGGTCAAGTGTCTTGGAAAAGGGCCTCCCATGGACAAGGAGTGCCCAACCGATTCCAAAAGCTCTCATTTGAGCTGTCGAGCTCTGATCGCACCATCCCCACCTCCATCTTTTGGATTTTCTCCAATGCACTCAGCATCTTGGATCTCGATTGTCTTCATTGTATGCATACTCTTGCTCTTGAAAGCTCCATAGCCAAACCGACTTTCTGCACCGCTGCTCATATGGGTATGCATACCGATCTTGAATCGCTCAAAATGCTGATTTGGAGGATTTGTAAAACATGTTGGAGGTGGAATATACTGCTATTGTTGATGTGAATACCATGATGGAAATGAAGTCATGATTGCACAACTTCATGGAATGGAAAAGAATGAAAGGGATGGAAAGAAAGATGGATGAAAATGTATGGAAATGGGGAAAGGAAGCTCAAGAAATGGGTTGTTGATCGATGGAGTCGCCGATGTGTTTGCAAGTGCCTCCAAAGGCTGAAATCTTCACAGAACACACCAACCTCGCAAAAGATGAAGTGAAAGACCTCTAAGGTCCCACCGGCGTGCTGTAACTGTTGATGCAAAATCACAAGCACCCCGGATGCACATCGCTTCTAGGTTGATGTTCGTGCATCCAAAGTGTGATTGCACAACATGGAAACCTCTCTCCAAGCGTGGGACTTGTGAAACCGAGAGAGGAATCTCCAGAGAAGGCTGGTTCCTGCTCCTAAACTACCTGCCACAAGCTATTCCAGTGCAGGCAAGCTAATCTAATCCTAATCTAACCATGCCAAGGAGACAGAGAGAGAGAGAGAAGGGAAAAACAGCAAAAGCCTACACTAAAACGGTGATACACCAGAGAAGGAGAATGTTGAACATCTATCAAAACTGCCATGGGACAAAGAGAGGTGAGCAATGGGAAGGATGGACAGATGCATCACAGGCCCAAGGATAGATTTCACATAGAAAATGTCCCAAAACTCCATGAACACAGCCCGGACACTCCGCAATGAACATTCAAACATGCACAAATACCTGCAATGAAGAGAGGCAAGAAGAGAACAAGCAAAAACGAGGAAGGATGGACAGATGCATCACAAAACACGTTTTGTTGCTCCAGAAGTTTGCACAGAACATCATTCCATTAGTAAAAGGCAAAAACGCCATTACAGAAAGGGGAGGAGGTTCGAACTCCATTTTCAACCCTAGAGAAGAAAAGAAGGGAGGGCAGAGCAGAAAGAATGAACCACCTTTTCAAAATGAGCCAAAACTGGCTTTTACATTGCATGGGTCGAACCCAGGGGACAGAAACGTAGGAAAACGTGCAAGCCCATTCCTCATTGACTGCAGATGCATAAAAACGGCATGGGATACCTTTCCAACCCATACCCTGCCATCTTTGACCGATTTTGGAGGAGAATGCGACCCATTTGTATTAATTTGGCCGCTAAAATGTCACTTCGCCGCAGTAAGAAGAATGTGACCCATTAGCATTAAAACGGGTTGTTGAAAGGTCGCTTCGCCATTACCACACGCCAGAGCCGTTTCTTGATTTTTCTCTTCATACTACATCAAAACTCGAGATTGATCCCAGAATCATGTAGAGCATCTCAACATCTTTCCGCTGATATAAAGAACGGAAATCCGAGCTCGATCAAAAGATATGGCGATCTGAAGATTTAGGGCACGGAGCAGACCAAGACAGATTTTAAAATGTTTTCCCGCTCTTCACCGTCTGGACGACACGTGGCACGTGCTGATTGGACGAGCAATTCTCTGTCCTCCATCTTTCGCGGGCCTTCCTTTTGAAATTGCTTGTGGGCCCCTTAAACTTGGACACGTGGCGCCATTTCATTGGTTCGGTTCAGCGCTCGATAACTCGCCCCTTTGACCTTTTGACTTTTTCTCCTGTGAGGACACGTGGCAGCTTCTGATTGGTCCTCGGCTCCTTCGGCTCCTTCGCGTACTTCGCCTCCATTTGTCCCGGATGTCCCATTTGATTTTGGGCCCTTTGTGCTCATTTCGGCCGGTTCGGGCATTTCGCGTCCATTTGTCCCAGACGTCCCATTTGATTTTGGACCCTCTGGACTCATTTCGGCCGGTTCGGGCATTTCACGTCCATTTGTCCCGGATGTCCCATTTGATTTTGGACCCTCTCGACTCATTTTTCGCCGCTCGGCCGCCCATTTGTCCCGGATGTCCCATTTGATTTTGGCCCCTTTGGACTCATTTCGGCCGATTCGGCCGGTTCGGGCATTTTTGGCCCGCTTGTCCCACTTTGTTTCGGACTGCTTGTGCTCATTTCGCCCGGTTCGGCCGCTTCGCGCCTTTTTGTCCCAAATGTCCCAAAGGCGACCCTCTCAGCAGTTAGCCAATTTTTTTCTCTGGCCGAATCGGCATTTCGCGCCCGCCGCGTACTTTTGTCCCAGATGTCCCTGTTGCTATTTGGGCCGCTTGGAGGCTTTTCGGCCGATCCGCGCCTTTTTGTCCCAGATGTCCCAATTGCTCCCTAGACTAGGACTTAGCCGATTTTCACCATTTTTTCTGGATCAACCTTCTTGCCTTTCTCGCAAACTTTTTTTGCATTTTCTCGAGCTTGCTCTCCTGCTTCTTCGGCCAGGGAGTTAGAAAATACCCAAGGGACCCTAGAAACCTGATTTTGCTCAATCAATCAATTTGCTTGGGATTTGAATCTTCGATGCATGTTATCAAAATTTACCCTAGGGGGTGAATTCTAAACATTTCTAATTTAAATCCCATCACACTCCTTAAATACTTTTACTTTCTAGTAAAAACTTTTAATCTTTTCTTTATCCCCATTTTAAATAAAAATATATTTGTAAGTTAAATTTTATAAAATAATTTTTTTATATGTTTGTATTAAATTTTTAACAATAAATTTTTTTATATGGGTTATATTGTGTTAAAGATAATCAAATTAATATTATTATTAGTTAATCGCTATTGTGATAAATATTTTAAGTGGTTTATTTTGGCTATCAACTTGAAAGATCGTGGTGGTATTTACTTTTATTGCACCTAAAAATATAGCCTATTATGTATTTAAAATTTTTACCTATATTGTTGCAATATTTTCAAGCATAATATGATTCTAGATCACTCTATGTTTTTCAAAACAATTATATATTTGATGCGTAATTTTATTTTTGGTTATCTCTTCTATCTGAATTTTAACGTGGGTATTTACAATATTTAAAACATTTAAATTGGATATTTATAGTATAAACATATTTAATGCATTCAAAACCATTGAAAGGGGCATTATAATATTTATCTTTGTGTGGATGTCGTCATACCGTATGTGCATAATATTTACATTAAGGATTGTTACATTGTACTTTCTAGCAAAAATTTGAAATGGTTATTCTTAGAAATGTATAGCACGTAATGCAAAAATTTATACAAAACTTATAAAACAATTACACAACTAACACATGTCCCAATCCTAACGCATGAACATACTTGCTTTGTCTTGTTGAATTTAAAATGTCCGTGTAAAATATTACTATTAACAAGGTTTATTAAATATACATCAACATAATGATTGGATACTTTCTACAAGTATTAAAGCACTAAGAAACTTGACAATAGAATGCATTGTGAGCATCACCAAGAAGGAACAAAAAAAAAAGATAAAAAGGAATAAAACATCTTATCCCAAACTATAGTCCAATAGATCAATACAAGGAAAAATCACAAATCATGGAGGGGAAACCATCCCAATTGATACAATCCACAAATAGTTAGAATGCGCCTATAAAAGGGATTTTGTTCGGTCTCATGGGCTTGGTTATCAAACGACCACCTCCCATGGTTTTAGTAAACTGAGATTGAAAATAGAAGAATGTAATGGAAAAAATGAATCATAAGAGAAATAATAATACAAATCCCATCATATATACTACATATGTGAAATGGCTTGCTAACCATAAGAAAAAGGATGAGATCCCAACTAGGTAAAATATCCACCAACACATCAGTAATTAATGTTAGTAATTAGATTAATATGATTGGTGATATCATCTCCCCTCTCACACACTTTAAAATTACTACGTGTAGCCACCAAAATGGCAAGATGATCCACACATTTAATACCATTTTTTGTGGTATGAATAATTACATTTATCTAACTCTTTCAGCAAATTTCCTTTAGTATCTCTAAGGATATTGATTAAATTCCAATTATTAATTGTATCATTTTTCACATTCTCAAGGGTTAAAATATTGTTTTGAATAGATAACTAGAAAAACATGTTGACATTAGGGAGTAAATTCTTAATCAAATTTTACCTCTAGAAATTATTCACAAGACAATATATTTTTTTATAATGAATATGTTTGGTCCAAGTAACATATATGTCAGGTGTTATACTTAGCTTAATAATTGTATTCATTGATCTCCATCAACGCATGTAGGAAAATTGTTTTTGTTAAAAAAATTGATCTAGGATGTCTTAAAACATCAAAATATTTTAGAAACATGTTCAACAAGTGTTTGTAATGCAATTGCTTGTATAAATTTGATTATAAGCAACAATATAACACTAAAGAACACAATATTTCTGATTAATGATCTAAATACGAAATTATAATAGCTTCACCACTTTGAGGGGGTAATCTCCAAATCATAAAATAAGACTCAAATGCTCCAATGGTGATCAACCACTACCTACTAACCCCTTATTTATACTATTCCTATGTTATGTCCATCACAAGGGCGGACCTACTAATGATAATATATCATATATGAAAGATATTAGTCATGATAAGAAGCTATGATTCCCACAAGTTTTCTATATCCATCCAATGTAAGATATATAATTAAGGGCATAACAAGCCCCTCCCCTTTAGAGAAACATTGTCCCCAATTTTGGGAATCCATGAAATTTGTTGCATGAATGCTTCATCTTCCCATGATGTATCATCCATATTCATATTCTTCACTTGATCGGGTACTCTATAATGACTCTTGTCATCAGTATTTTGGTAAGTGTCTTAGGAATACCTTTAGCTTCCAATAAGATCCTTCCTTCCTCATATAGTTCGGAAGCACCTGATTGGGAGGAAATGTGCTACCAAATAACTTTCTTCAAGAAAGAAACATGGATGACTAGATGTATTTTAATTCTTGGAGGGATCTCTAGCTTATATGCCACACTACAAATTTTATGCAAAAATCAGTAAGAATAACAATATTTAAGTTCAAGCTTATTAGATCCTTCTTCTGTTTTTAAAGATAACTATTTATATGGTTATAACCTTATAAAAAAGTTTCCCTCTTCAAAGTGTCTCTCACTATGATGTTGATAAGCATATTGCTTCATGTAGTTTTTTTCCTTGCCAAATTGTCTCTAACACTAGAGAGTACCTCATGTTGGTGTTGAATGTGATCTTCAACTTCTCTCACCTTTGGTTTCATCTTCAAGCTAGATATGAGTGATGAAGGATGGTACCAGAGAGTTCCGTAAATGGATACATTTTGGAGGAGGTATGAAATGAAGTATTGTATCGCATTCCACCAACGGAAACCATTGCACTTAAAGTTATTGGTTATCTAAAGTGAAACATCAAATATATCCTCTAAACATTTATTTACCACTTGATTTTTCCCATCTGATTGGGGATGATAAGAGGAACTCTACTAGTTGGCTAGCAAGAAAAGAGAAAAAATCAATCCAAAAGCTACTTGTAAGTATTAGATCATGATCACTTACTATAACTTTTGGCGTGCCATGGAGATTTTGAACTATATCCATAATAGAGATGGAAACTCTACTAGATGTGAATGGATGAGCCATGGCATATAAATGAGCATATTTGGTAAGTCTGTCAACCATGACCATGATGGCACTTTTCTCTTCCGATTAAGGTAATACCGTGATGAAATCGATTGATACCTCTTCACACCTCTCACTAGGAATAAACAGAGGTTTGAGCAGACTAGGTGTCTTAATGGTCTCGCCCTTATTTTGTTGGAAAACCAAACATTCTACCATAAATTTTTGAACATCTCCTTTCAACCCCCTCCCAAATGAAATCCTACTTAACTCTATGATAAGTTTTCAGGAACCCAATATGGCCACCTATTGGTGAAGAATTTAGATTTGAAACAACATGGGGTTTAATAGTAGAGTTATTACATAGATATAACCTCTTTTACAAAAATGTATCCCCTTTCAATGTAAATTGATATGATATGGATGGATCTTCCCGAAGATTATGAATGAGAGTATATGTTATTGCATTTTTCTTCCATTTTTCTCATGCTTGATCTGCCAAATCTACCTTTAATATAGAAATGGCATATAACAATGCTTTGATAGACTCATCCCTCCCAGATAGAGTATCAATGACCAAATTTTCTTTACCTTTCTTATAAATTTTTTTAGATCCAAACATATGAGTGACCCATTTTTTTGTTCTTTTAAAGATAGGTGTTGATATAAGAAATATTTATAACTATCATGATCAATTTTTACCTTAAAATGTCTCGCCCATAAATTATGGTCTCCATTGTTTGATCGCATGTAGTATTTCCATCATTCCATCTCATAGGTGGGCTTCAACAAATTATTTCCTTTTAGCTACCGGTTCTCAAATGAAATGGGATGTCCTTCTTACATAAGTATCTGCTCCTACTTCATTTCATGAAGTATCACATTCAACTATGAAGTTTTTGGACAAATCCCGAGTTATCAATGCTTTGGAGTGATGCACATAGGCTGCCTTCAATTTTTCAAATTCACTTGACACTTCCTCATTCCACTAAAAGGATTCGTTAGTAAATAAATTTGTGATTAGTGCTTTCATACTATTATAGTTTTTAAAAATATGTAATAATACCTGCGAGACCTAAAAACCTCATAATTTCTTAAGGGTTCTAGGGATTTCCCATTCCACCATGGCTCTGGATCATGTGAGGTTCCACCTTAACACCTTCGTGAGAAAAAATATGTCCCAAGTATTCCACTTCCTTTACCCCAAAAGAAAAGTTTGAAGGCTTGGCATAAATTTGATGTTTCTCTAAGACTTCTAAGAGTTTATTGACTTGTTATAAGTGTTTCTCCCATGATTTGTTATAGATGAGTATATCAAAGAAAATACTAAGACAAAATTTCTTAAGAATGGTCTAAATACTAAATTCATCAAACTTTGGAATGTGGAGGGAGCATTGGCAAGACAAAATGGCATCACTAGGAATTCATAACGGGCTTGATGAGATCTCAAAGCTATCTTATGAATATCTACTTCTCTACTCTAATTTGGTGATACCCGGAAAATAGATCTAATTTTGTAAAACAAATGGCACCATGCACCTCATCTAATAAATATTCAATGACAAGAATAATATGAAACTTATCTTAGATAGTGAAATTGTTTAGCTCTCGTAGTCCGGAAACTTGTGTCATCTTCCATTCTCGCAACATACCATCACCCTTGGAGAATAATAGGCACTCTAACCGTGATGAATAATAACCATTTCTAAAATTTCCTCCACTATCTTCTCAATCTCACTCTTTTCAACAATTTGGTATCTATAAGGCCTGATGTTGGGAGGCTGGATTCTGGAATCAAATAAATGGCATGATCCTAATATCTTTTAGGAGGCAGTCCTCTTGGTTCCTTGAATACAATTACATGTTGATCAATAACCTTCGAATATCAAGATGCAATAACTTCATTTACGTTTGGACTTCCATTGAGAAGAGGCATGCCACAAAACCTTTAAAACCATTTTTAGAATCTTTTGCATTTGGTGAGAAATCACAACTAGATGATCTTCACTTTTAAAACTTGAAGTTAATTTTTTTACCCTCGTAATAAAGGTGCATGAACAATTCTAGGAAATCTATCTCTATGGTGCCCAAAGTTGTGAGCCACTAAACACCTAAGATAATAAAAATCCACCCATGTGAATATAATAAATCATAGATTCCAATTTGTAGTCACCCATCATGAGTTTGAATTTATTGAATTTACCTAAACATTTGATTGTGCCATCATCTACAATCATTAATTGAAATTTAGGTGGTGGGTAGATGAAACAATTCAGTCTTCCTACTAGCTTATGATTGATGAAATTATGTGTGCTCCTAAATCAATCAATATTGTTACCTTCTACTTCTTAAGATAACCCATGACCTAAAGCGTTTGTGGAGTAATAATACCTAATAGAGCATAGCATGAAATATTAGGCTAGGGATCTCAAGATTCTTCCCCTAATTTTTCCACTTCCTTTGTGTATGTTTCCTCATATTATTCCTCATCACCCGACCCTTCAATGTAGGATTTTTTTCTCTAACATTTATGATTTGGTCCATATTTTCGATCACGGTTACAACATAACCCTTGGATTTTTTTCTTCAAAATGTGGAGGTGTCACTAACTAGATGAAGGTACGAAGGAGGTAAGGTGCTACGATCTTTATGCTAGAGAAGGGTTGCCTTCTACTAGAAATATATTTTTCCTTGGCTCTATGCGCTATGATAACAAAATCATAAACCTTGATTGGTTAAACATGCATACCTCATGCTAAATTTGGTCCTTAATAACCCCAATAAATAGGTCATTTAAATATTCTTATGTAATATCTTCCACACCCAAGGACATATTTTTGAATTAATGGACATACTCCTTAATTGAAACTGTTGGGTGTAACTTTGTGAATTAGTGAAGTAAGTCTTAGAAACATTATAACTATAGTGTTATCAAGCTATTTAGTGAAAATTTTGCAAGTGATATTTAGCCCATTATTCTTCCTTTGAGCACATAACCAACGATACAAAACAAATTGATTAGGTTATAGATATAAGGATGTCACAATTATATTTTTCCATCCTAGGATCTATTAGAGATCAAAGAAATTTTCCATTTGGGTAATCCAATTGATCGGATCCTTTCCATAAAATTTATGTATTTCACCTTTTGGAATAAGTCCTCGCTATTGGGGAGGAGAACCACTGAATGAGTAACGGAGCCTCCATGCTTGGATTGATTTGTATATGTGTGACCATTACTAGAGGATCCCATGTGACTGGAAGTGGAGTTCATGTTTGAAATACCTCGTAACAAATCATGTTGGATTGCGAGAAAATCCTTATGAAGTTCACTCCAAAGCTACCTTGTAGTTGAAGAAGCTCATTATTAAGGTCATTTTTACTCACCATAGTATTTACCCTCTCTTGAAGCTGGATGACCACCTCAGATACTCCCGAACTAGTAGACTTTGAATCCATCTCTTCCTTATTTGGGGTCATTCCTAGAGTTTCTTGTCCTTTCCCTTGGCCTCGAGTAGATCTACCAGCCATGATGTAGGGTTTGGGCCTCGGGGTAGACTTAGTAGAAAAAAAAATTTAAGGTTTAGGATTTCAAATTTTTTTGGCTAAATATAGGAATTCATAAAGAAGAAACCCTAGCTATTGTTTGGTTTCGAAAATATAATAAACTTGGAAAAATACAAAAGATTGCACCCTATGGAGTGTATTATAAAAACCGTAAAACCACTATACCTTTTTGCAAATTAAGTCAAAAATACGTGAACTTTCTAGAGGACCTTATATGACTGATTTTCAAAAGAAATTGATTCAAATTTTGAGCTATAGCCGAACCCTCATAATTAGGGTTTGACACAACACTTGCTTACGTCCGACTCGATACCACTTGTAATGAAATTAATTTTATAAATTTGACTATGGGAAACAATATAATACCAAATAATATAATATTTCTAAGGAATTATCTCAATATTCTATTAGAATAATTTCCCCACTTCGAGGGGGAAACCTCCAAACCATGCAAGAAGACTCAAATTCTCCGATGATGATCAACCACTACCTACTAACCCTTGTTTATAATATTCGTATGTTATGACCATCACCATGGTAGACCTACTAATGATAATATATCATATATGAAAGAGATAAGTCATGATAAGAAATTATGATAGCCTGATGTCGACTATATCCATCCAATCTAAGATATATAATTAAGGGCTTAAAATTTTTAATTCCAACAACAACACATTATAAGTACAACATCAAAGGAATTTTGTATTAATCAAAAATATTTCAATTCTTCCAATAAGAAGACTTTTAAAATGCATGAGGCTAGTCACACTTTTGTTCGAGTAGTAACAAATTTAAAAACTAGCTTACAAATTTCCCTTCAATCCTAAACTAATATACCTTTTTGTTATGTCAGTCGATTCAATCCTCCAACCAAGTGGAAGTTCATCACAATATTAAAACTAGAGATAGTAAAGGAAACTAAACTCAATACATCTTTATTTATCTTGCTCAATGATATTGACTCATTAGCTTGAAATATTATATTGTTCAATTACATTCACTTTAAGCTAGCAGACGCTAGATTCAAAATGTCATTTAGTAACTTGTTAAATGAAAGAGACATTTAAGATTGAAATAATATAAACAAAAAATTGACGATCGTACCAGAACTAAAGAATCTTTATTCAAGTAAATATATATTACCACACCAATCAAGTCACGTAAGGGTTCAATATAATAAGAAATTTTAACATCCACGAGCCTAGTTAAAATATTAATACTAGTCCTATATTTATACTTTCCCAAACGGTGGAAGTTCACAACAAGATTAATATGAACCTATATTTATGCTTTTCCATGTCAACATGAAAATTCATATTATTCATCTCATGTACTTATCACTATAACTGTAATTGTAGCTATAAGAGAACACAAACTTAATAAGATTATTATTCTTTTCATATACGTATAGTTATATCTACATTTACATTTATCTTGGTCCGAACTACACATTCTAATCTTCATTGAGAAATTCAGACCCCGGGATAGAGAGGAATCATGGGGATGTTTTTTTCTTCAAAACAACAATATCCCCATCTCATGTCAATAAAAAAATGCCCATCAAAAGTGTTTTTGTGCTCCTTGTAACATCTCTATAATTAATCTCTTCATTTCCATGAATAGTATGGAAAACCTTGGAGAACCTAATTTTTCAAATAGATGTGTCAATAAATAAATTCTAATAAGCTATTGTTTTCAGAATTATTGTTTAATAATCTATACAATATGAAATCATGTCTGCAAGAATGTTAGTTATTTCACCTTGCTCCATTTTGTTTACATATTCTTCATTTATAATATATATTTAACTAAATACATTTAATATTGCTAACATTAAAACCTATAGCCTCCACTAAATGTAGTAATTGCAAGCATATTATCTAATTAAGGTTGTAGCTTCCTAAACATTAATCGTGATTAAAATAATGTTTATTAGGTTCTCGGTGAGGCATAACCTATATCACCATCGGCAATAGGATATGAAATTTATGGATTTTATTGGTATTTATGACATTCAAAGATTTCATTCATGTGATGGATAGGATCAATTAATGACTATTACTAATAATGAAAAATTCAATTATAAATATTTAAGACACAAGCTTAATATTGGAATGAAGGTGCTCAACATCCGTATTTAAGCATCATCTATATTGGGCCTTTAGAAATAAATTTCACACGGTATCCCTATTCACTATGGGTGGCACAGAAAATGCATTGAGCCTTCTTCCTATGAATAGGTCAAGGACAACTCGGTAGTATGGAATATTTTACATGATGGTGGTGTTACATCGTTTATGGAAATATTGTCCTGGTCATTCTATCCGAGTGACTTATAGTGTGATAAAAATGTGGAATAAAGGAAGAGTCAAAGTGGGCAAGATGAAATTTCATGTTTCAAAAGAGTCCATTGTGGCTGCAATGGGGCTCCCCATGGAGGGAAACATTTATTTTAAACACTCGCTTGAGGGGAGATTGATGATTTCTTATGTCCTAGTGAAAATATTAGAATGTATCACTCACACTATGAATGGGAGTAGCTTCCATAACCTTTATAAGTGGATGCTGAGCAATTAAGGAGGTACTACACGATGGAGTGATGCTAAAAATTGAGCTATAGACCTCAAATTTTTATTCTTGCACATATTCAACATGATTGGAAGTTAAACTTTATGGATTTTATATTTAAATCACTCAAGAAGTACCTTAAACTTGTTAGAGAAGAGGAATGTCCCTTCCTCCATAAAGGAATTTTGTATTTTCTCTTCATAATGGTAGCTTCCTAAAACTAAATCCCGCGTTTCCCCTCTAAGCTAAACAAGCAAGTGTCGTGTCTAACCTTCACTTCCACAACTATCTCACCATCACCATTGCCACCACACCTTTGCTACCTTTTGAATCTGATTTGGAAATCATGGTCATTAGCTAGAGTGGTCTAGTGATCTCTCCCCTTACTTCACTCTTATCTCTTCCTCATCTTCTCTTGCGGTTCTCAACCCTTCGGACCCCTCGAGAGAACTCTCCTAAGGTCATCGTACACGCCATCGGACATGACATATAATTCCTCTCCACCTCTTTCTGATGCTTCTTTGGCTTCTCCTCTTGTCTCTTGGACATTTTAATGGATACAACTGTCTCAACTCACCTAATCATGGAAGCATGTGCAACTTCTCCCCTCCTTTTTACATGGAAGTTAGCATGGACTCCAAAATTCAAGATGTGTTGCGAGATCTCTTCTCTATTTACCCTTTTTCTCATCTATTAGAGAAAATGGGCTTCCACACACTGCAGCTTGAGTAACACTTTGGGAGAATTTAGAGAAGATCTCACCGACCGCATGAGCCCACTAAAGACTTTTCTAAACTTATTATCGATATTAACGAATGGAAAAGTCACATGGACATGATATGGATGAAAATAAATGAAGAATTTTGTTTTTTTTATTGCATACCATATTGTTCTCTTCTTGTTTCATTGTAATATCCGGACGTGAGGTATTTTTTTACATGTATGTGGCTCATTTGAAAAAACGAGGTTTTATTCTAATTCCAAATATTTTTATGTTTTCGCATTTTTATCCACAGTTAAGTTCCTAATATCTTTATGTGTTTTCTTACATCCTTAAGATCGCTATTCTCCAAATATTATGTCATGATATAACATAGCAGTTTATTAGATCATGATATCCTACTTTATTTTGGAAAAACTTGGTGAACACTAAAGCTGTAAAAATTTAATTGTGTGTGTCATAACATACTATTTTCTAATATGAAAATAGAATTATCTTAATAGTTAGGTACTAGTGAAAACTAAGATTAGAATATTATATTGTGGGATTAGAACCATAAAATTTATAAATATCTTCCTCTATTTTGTTACATTCTATAAAATATCGTAATTATGAATTATTAAACCCTAGTGATGAAATCTCCAAATAACATGGTGTGCAATAATCTAGCGGCTACATAGCTTAAAACATATTTATTTTGTTTGTTAAATGATACAGTCTTTTGAGCTCAAAATAATATATTTTTATGTACCTAATGGCCACTAAGCTCAAACTATGTTTATTAAAAAATTTCTAAATCCTAGTGATCATTATGATCCAAATATTATGTTTAGCGTAACCACTAACAGATATGCTAATAATATCTTATTTCTTTTATTTAAACCTAGTGAGCACTAAGATTAAAATATTATGTTTTTTCATAAAATAGAGGATGCTAAGCTCAAAATACCATTTAGTAACTTGCTAAATTATAGCAACCACTAAGCTTGAATTAATATATTATGGAAGTACCTAGTCTCCGCTTAGTTCAAAATATATTAGTTTAATTTTTGTATTCCTATTGACCATAAGCTACATATATTATGATGTGGTTTAAATTAGTGTCGATTAAGTTCAAAATATATTCCTGTAATTTGTTAACTGCTATAAAATATCATAAATATGAATTATTGAACCCTTTCAAATACAATCTCAAAATAATATGTTTTGGCATAAGCTAGGAGCTATTAAGCACAAAATATCTTAAACCACTAGTTGTCTCCAAATATTATGTGGTGTCATAACCTATCGGGTGCTAAGCTCGAAATATCTTAATTTCAAATCTTAAATACATACAAAAATTAAAATATTTTATACTTGTCTTGATTATTATAAATATATCCAAACTTCATCTCCTTGATTATCTTAGAGGACACTAAGATAAAAATAATGTTATTTAATTTGTTAAAATCTAGCGAATTCTAAATTTATAGTATAATTTGTTAGGTTATGTTTAAGGACAACCTAGAGGACATTGGACTCAAAATGTCTTTCTTTCATTTGATAAATTCTAGTGATGTTTTACCATGAAATATTATATAATTAAGTACCTAACAGCCACCAAGCTCGATCTACGTTGATTCAAATTTTCTAAATCCTAGTGACCATTAACTACCAAATATTATGTTTTGTGTAACCTACTAGATGCTAAGTTTATAATTTATTACTTTATTTTGTTAAAACATAGAGATTGTTAAAAGATCTACATATCATTTTTGGTATAACCTAGTGGCCACTAAGTTCATAATATCTTAATTTGATTAATTAAATCATAACCACCCATAGGATACAAAGATTGTGAGCTAACATAACCTAGTTGGTGCTAGGATTGAAATATGTAGATCTTAATTGTTATACAATTCTCAAAAGTTAATGTGGTTAATTAACATAGAGGTCGATAAGCTCAACACATCTTACTTTACTTTGTCAAAATATAGCAACTTATAAGATTTTAATAAATATTGTTAAATTATTATGATGCATAGCCTTTGTTGAGTGGCGATAAGAGGATATGGCATGTGTAGCTTTAAAGGGAATTTATAACATTGATAGATTGCATTTGTGTGATATACAATATTGATTAATTGTTATACAGATGCCGATATAAGATGACGTTAGAAATTTAAGATTTTTAATTGAAGGATTGATATTTATGATTAGGATATTTATGGGAAGATGACGTCGGACATTTAATAGTTGTCTATAATCAAAAGAGCTCCTCATGAATTTATGGCTAGGTTTAACATTAGATTTGCTAGAGTGTGAGAAATAATTCGAGAAAGTGTTAAGCCTCAAGCTAATCATGCATTTCTATATTATCTCGAGCTTTAAATAGTGATATTTCAGCCATCATTAATTATATGGGAGGAGATACTCTCCCATCAGCTTATGATATTGTCATTATAGATAAAAACAACCTTATTCAAGATGGAAAATCAGCCCTAAGGCCTCAATACATCTTATAGAAAAAAATTCCCTTATTCCAAACCTATTACCATTATAGAGCCTATTGTTATAGCTCCATCAAATGATGTATTTAAGGATTTGCAGACTACGGAAATAAATTGATGTCAATTGAGAAAAAAACTAGCTTAGCCTCAAGAGGCCTTACTAAGCTTCTTACCAATAAAATCAACAAAATTAATGAATAGGTAGCCTTACCAGCAAAATACGAACTATAGAAATCCATATCAACCAATGAAATTTTATCCAAAGTCTCCGATTCATCTAGTGCTCTTGTTCAAGTTACTATGGTTTTAGAATAATGGTGTTCACCTTATAATCGTGTCATTCAACTTCGAATTCTCCAAATGAATTCCTACATATAAGCCTTCTTGCACAACCTCACTTTGAAGCATTATTTATGCCTCAAATGGAGAATGGGAAGTAATATTATCATATTCAAAAACAACCAAAACAAAATCTAGTCAACTTTGGAGAGGAATATTTTATTGCAGTCACAACTAGGTCTCAAGAAAAGGCTCGGGATAAAGAAAAATATCAAAATAGATTTTTTCTTCCTAGAGTCACCGACAAAACAACAAGTACAGTCAAAAATAAGTAAACAAATCTATTTTTCCTTCAAAAATTCTAAGCAATTAAACTCCTAAAGAGAAGAAAAAACAATTGCATCTTGATCCTAGAAGATTATTCATACCTCAGATTTGAAAAGATTCTCAAGAAAAGTTAGTTATTACTAAATCTTATTCTAAATTTGTAGAAGATATTTCAAATAGTGTTTCTTCGTTTAATATTTTTAGGTAATGAGAAAATATACTATTAATATTTCATTATGGATGCTATGATTATTTCAGTGGAAGCAAGAGTTACTTGCTCAAGAGCTTGCTAAGATGCAGATTTCTTCAAAACTAGTATAAAAGGAAGTTCAGAAATTAGAAATGGTTCTTGGTACAATGGAGCAATATGATATGAAGGAGGTTAAGTGGATGGTACAAAAAGTTTTAAATGCTCATTATATTAAGAAACCACTACCGTTTTATCTATACTTGATTATTGGAGATCATTTAGTTCATAACCACATGGTTGATAGTGGTGCAAGGAGGACAATAATTCCTAAAGAAATTGTAGAGAAATTAGTCTTGCAGTATGAATCTTAATAAAAATTGTGTTCATGTTAGCTAGACGGAACAACAACTAACACAGTTGGCATCATCAAAAATTTGGAGGTAACTTTACATGCTTTCCCAAATGTTACTATCTTACAAGATGTTACATGTTGTATATTTACCTCCCTACTTTGCCTTATGCTTATCAAGAGATTTTACAACAAATATAGGAGGTTATATTTCTTTAGATTGGTCATTTTTATTCTTTACTACAAGGTATGGAACTAAAGTTACTATAAATTCAGATCCTCTCGCTAGATTTTTATTAAGACTTATGCTTCAAATGTGCAAACAAATTATGTAGCCATAGATCAATCTAATTTTGACGTTACAACACATGTTTCTGCATTATATGGTGTTTCTAATCTATTTATGGATGAAAAAAATCAAGAAGAACATTCTTATGATCCTTTCAAAGAAGCAAAGGAAGATTTGTTTGGATTTTATTGTTTACATAAAAAAATCACCAATCCCCTTGCGATCCAAAATAGAAAAAGCAATGAAGGGCTATGGAAGCTTCATTTTGACTGGAGCTAAGAACAATAAAGGAAAAGGTGTAGGTTTGATGCTCACTTCTACAAATGAAACATATTTTTCATCTCTACGTATGTAATTTTCATGTACTTAGAACGTAGCCTGAATACGAAACATTAATTTACGACTTATAATGGGATAGAAAAAAGGTATCAACATGTTACAATTTTTTGGAGATTCAAGAGTTAGTGATTAATCAAGTAAAAAAAATTAATTTATGTAAGAATTGATTACTAAAATCTTACAAACATAGAGTTTTAGACTTAATGGTATATTTTGATGCTATTTACATCGAATTTGTTCCAAGAGCTGAAAATAAATATGTGAAACAGATGCACTCGCATGAGTTGCTGATATATTTGAAGTGCTAGAAAAGATAGAAAAAAACAAAGTACATCCACATATAAAGATTATTATCAGACCTTCAAGACTGCATAATGAGGAAAATTGGCAAGTTTTCTAAGATGATGAAAAATATGGAGATTTCTACATCAAGAAGCTAAATTTTCTACAAGAAATCAAGAAAAGCTTTAGCATTTATACCATGTGACCCAATTGTTAAATTAAAGAAAAAAAAACTGCCCCAAGGACTTATCACACTAGAATATATTTTCAGTGATGATGATCGATTAAGAAAATATAATGGAAAGATTTCTACTCACACAAATAACTACGAAGAGATCTTAGTGGATGATGAAAAGAAATTATTTAATGGAATGGTATGTTCCTCAAATTGAAAATAGTATTTTATTAATTTATGTAAAGAATTCAGAGATGTTTTTGCTTTGAAATACTAATATCCGATAGTTTTTAATCCCATTTTATCTCAAAGATACCATAGAGTTACTGACCAAATTCTAAGCCGGTTAAAGGCGAAACAAAGGCTTGTAAATACGAAGATAGAACCATTAATGAGAAAAGAGTTATCCAAAATAATTGAATTAGGTATTATCTTCCTAGTTAAATCTTGGAACATAATGATTTATTGTCCTGACAACCCTTAATGTATATGGGTCCATCACTAATATATAGTTTAATATTTAATAATATGAAATATTTCTATTTCTATTATTAAATATGTTAACCTAGGTATATACTTTAGGTTAAATATTTAATATCATGAAATGATTAGATTTCTAATATTAAATATTATAAATCATGTTATCCCAAATTCACCCCGAGGTAAATTGGATAACCCACATGATTTCTTCGAGACTTGAGCAAGAAGAATTAGTTCAAGGAAAAAAATAAGGTCTTGGGGCCTCCTTTGAGTTTCTCTAACTTCCCGCCCAAGGAAAAATCCAAGAAGTTAGAAAAGATTGAAAACATCAAAAAATAGTTTCTTTTGGTGTATTGAAGAAAAAGTGGAAAAGAATTTCTAGCAAGTACAAGTTGAAATGGGACGGTCGGGACTCACAAAGCCGAAATCGCAAAGGTAAAGGAAATCAAGAAAATCAGATATTTTTAGCCTAGACAAGTCCATGGGACATCGGAACATCTGGTACCCAAAGCTTAAATCTCCATAGGAAGTTCAAATTAGATAAATTAGATATTTTAATCGTGCACGCTCTAAGGGACATCTAGGACACAAGTACGCATGGGACCCAAAATCCAAAAAGGGCATAAGATAGTGTATTGTGGAGATGTTGGAGAAAAGTATCCTAGTAAGCAAAAGTATCCCAGGATGTGAAAATTTGAAATCGCCGCACAAAGAGCTAAGCTATGTGGGATGTGGAAAATGCAGAGGTCAAAGGCCCCGACACTGATCAATGAAGCGAGACATGGGACATCTAAACTTGAAATCACCACATGACAAAGGAATTATTAAAAGTAGAGAAAGGAGGCCCAACGGTCTATGGGAAGTTGGGACATGGGTTCACCGAAAAGTCACGTTAGTCGTAATATAATGGAAATCGTGCAAATCAGTCCCCCGAACTTCAAACAACCATAATTTTTTTACCCCGAGCTCCGATTTTTTGAAATTTGACTTTCTGGAACGAGCAAAACGTCCTCTTTCAATTTAATACAAAAATAAATTTTGAACCCAAGCTCTAATTTATTATTTTTGATGAGGATAGATATATCAAAATAAAAGAATCATCTTCACTGCATTTAGTTTAATACCCAAACCCGTAAAATGACATTAATGCCTGGTATACCTAAAATAGCTACTC
This sequence comes from Taxus wallichiana var. yunnanensis, assembly GCA_018340775.1. NCBI lineage: Eukaryota > Viridiplantae > Streptophyta > Pinopsida > Cupressales > Taxaceae > Taxus > Taxus wallichiana. The sequence goes on from CM031240.1 coordinate 707,326,224, forward strand.
GCACTCGTAAGGCCATAAATTTTGCAATTCTCAACAAAATGCATAAATCTGGTACCATTGGAATCGTGGTTCCAAGCCCAACTCATAGAAATAAAGAAATTTAGAATTTTATGAAGGATAGATGGATATGCTTTTGAAAACATAGTCGAGTTCATAAGAATGTTTTATTTGGTAGTTGGGATGCATTCAATGAAGCATGGGTTGACATTTCTCACCGATGCAAGTTATAGGATAATATGGGATTCCTTTTGCAATCAAAATAACATGATTACAATTCAATTATGACCTCTTAAAAGTGGTTCAAGGACTGATTTCATGATTTAAAATTTTTCCTCTCTCTCTCCTCTCGATTTCTATAAATTGGAGTGTTGGAATCATTATAGGGGATAGTCTTTGAGTATCAAAACTCGTAAAATTTTCTTTGTGAAGCCAATGCACCGCAGCCCTGTAGTTCAATCCTTATATGGTGATCCAGGCCCATACCTTGTAATAATTAGATTAGTTGTGCATATCCATGAAGCGGAGATAGAAGTTTGTGGACACTTCTTCCCCTACTCTATTTGTTTGCATTATTCTTTCCCTTTCAAACTCATTACAAATATATTGTCTCTATTTATACTCTGCAAGGTTTCATTATTATTTTTCATGTATTGAATTTTGTTTTGAATGCATTTTCTGGATTATGGAGAACTATTATTACCTCTTCTAGTATGCACTTTGCTTATACTTTCACACATTTGAAGGCTAATTTCACTCCCTTCTTTTTTTTGGTGTATCACCGTTGTAGTGTAGGATTTGTTTTCATGAATTTATATCCCCTTGGTCCCTTTGAAAGTTATAATAGGAAAAATAGTTTTTCCTACATTAGAGTAGTTTGTGGAAAGCATTTTAGGAGAAAGAACCAAATTTCTTTGGAGGTCTATCTCAAGTAGCAAGCCCCACAACTTGGAGATAGTACCCATGTTATCCGGTACATTATCAGCTCAAAATACAAATTTGACTAACAACCGAAGGGTGTTGTGATTCGGAGATAACTAAACCTAGGTGTATGTGTCAACCATTTAGGTTGAAAAGGTGGGTCAAGAAACATACCCGATATCCTTATATAAATAAGACTTTAGGTCCCCATTTGATATATTCGGGAAATAAATCAAAGGTGTGAAAATAAAGGATTTGGTTTTACCCTTAGTAAATAGGGTTTTAAAGGAGGAGGTGATGTTAATGGATGTAAAATAAGTTCTCTGAAATGAAATATTATTTTAGAAGTGGTTTTTACCCTATTGGGGTTTTCCACTATAAATATTGTGTCACCGTATTATTTATTTCTGTAAGTATTTCTTTATTTACTTATGTTATGATGTAATGTTTATTTAAATATTTATCATAATATTGTATAATATGTAATTAATATTTGTATTTATTAGAATCCTCAAATTCAAACATGGTAAATAGAGAGAGGTAAATTAAATAAATTAAGATCAAATGTTTTGTATTTTATTTTTTAAATTTGTACAGGTTTTTCAACCAAATTAGAAAGGTATTTAAATTGATCAGGCCCCCTTCTTTGCATTTTTGTGTAAACTAAAATTGTGTGAGTTTTTGAAGAATTGGTATTTGCAGGGAAAATTATGTTTCAACCCCCATCTTCAACACCCTTGGTGAAAGGGGATCTAGAATTAATTTGTTTATCTAGACATGAATATCATATGTAAAGATTAAAATTTTTAAGAAATATTTTATTAATTATATTGTATAGTTTGTAATGTATGTGCAGCAGTGGTAAACATGAAAAATTCAAATCACAAGGTCTACCATACGGAGAGAATATTCCTCAAGAATAGGAAAATTAAAATTTTCTTATTGGATCAAAGTTAAAGACCCATGGAATGGGGTAAAATAATGTAGTGACTCTAATATCCTAGTTTGAATTTTTCTTACATATTTTTACTAAGGACTCATCTATAGTTGGTAGGCTCCCTTTATATAGGGTCCTTTCTATTTCTTTAATAAATTCATGTAAATAATATAGTCTTAAAACTATAGGAATCTTTTATAATTATATATATATATATATATATATATATATATATATATATATATATATTTGTATAAAAAAATTCAAACCTAAATCTAATATGTGTCCCTAACCATTTATATTATTCATGTAAGGGGGCGGCCCCATTCATTTATATCTTATAGTTTATAAAAACTATATAAATAAACCTATTTAAAAGTTTTCTTTTATATAAGAGTGGGAGTAGAAAATAAAATGACATAATATCTCACGTATAACCTGTGTAATTCTCAAGTATAAATGGAGATTTGAAAAATAAGGGTAGTTTATTAGTGGCCCACGTGACGTGTGGTAAATATTTATTAAAATATTGGTAATTATAGACACATAAAAGTTTTAAATTTTTTAGCTTGCAGAATTATATAAAATATTTTACAATCTTTCTATAGTTTTAAATGCGTGCAGGATAAAATTAAGTGTAAATGGAGGAGACAAGGTTCATGAAAATAGGGATTTCAATTTATTACATTGGTTGGGTGAAATTACTTGTCCCCTCCGTAAAATATGAAGATCTATACTCTAATAATTCTACTTGCACAGGTAAAATTCTTTTAACTTGGTCTCTATCCTTTAAACCCATTTAATAAGGGTTATGTGTTTATTTATAAAAAAATACTATAGTTTATAATTATTGTGAACTATATGTTATTTTTTGTTTACATTCTATAAAATATAAATCTATTTTACAAAAAATCGTATATATTTTAACATTATAAATTATAATAGGTTATTATAATGTATTAAAATTTAACCTCCCTAATATTATACGAAGAATAAATTCTAGAATTTCACATTTTGAAAATACCCAACAAGTTTTGGCTTCATTAAATTTGACGGTCAAATGATTGTCACAGTAGAGAAATCATAAGACGAAGACGATGGTCATTTAGACGTCAAATTTAATCTCATAGGTTCCAGGAAACTTTCATTGTGTTAAACTTAACGGTCAAACGAACGTCAAGACAAACCCTAAAATAATCCATTATGATGGTCATTTAGACGCGTCAAATTTAAGTTGTCGAATCTTTGTCTACATCAATTATTTTCAGAAATGTGAATTTATTATGCATTCTAAGGGTCTCTTCTTTGCTTCTATATGGTCATAAATATTTTTATATAAATCGGGGTATAATGCAGAGCCCTTTATATTACAAGGTTATTATTTTCATCATGGGAGGTTAATTAGTAAGCATTGTAATGACAAAATTAGTTATGATCAAATAATTTCTTTAGATCTATAAAATTTAGATATGATTCTATTAAAATTGTGGTTTTTATTATCGATAAGTATGTATCTAACTCGTGGTATATTTTATATTATGATGGGGTGTGTTTTATAGGTTTAGGAAAATAATGGCATTAAGCTATTTTGTCTTGACAAAGTAAATATCCTTAATGAAACCAACTACAACATTTGTGTCAAAATAGAATTTATGGTGAGGAAACTATGAACGATTGTTTTGGATCTCGAGGTTGCTCCCACCTGGTCATCAATCAACTATATATACTATGAATGCATTCTTGCAATGAATGTAGGAGGATATTTCTTTGATTATGCTCAATTTGAATGATGAGTACCTTTTACACATTGATAATATCAAACATTCAAAAGAGGTATGGATACACGGCTAGAATCCATGCATGAAGGATCCTGATATATCAAGGATAGTAATGAGAGTATAATAGATGAAGGAATTCAAAGAAATGGTCGTATATTTTTGATGATTTCTCTCATCGCATCTTTTTTTATATCTCAAAGTTTGAATAATTCAAAACTATGGAATGAAAGGTTAGTACATGTTAATTATCAAATATTATATGAGATATAAATATATAATCTAATGAAAGGTTTACATGTCTAAATGATGGTTTTGATTCTAATTTAGTAAATGACCACGATGATGTTTTGATGCTATAGATGTTTGAAACTCTTATTATCCTAGATCTGAAATTAAATTGGGTTCAATCTATGTTAGAAATTTCAAATCCTTTTAACCTTGGGAAAATGACCAGAAGCCATCATATGTACCATGAATTAATTACCTTGTATGAGCCTGAGCCATGAAGTAATTTAGGGTCTAGGTGGATATATAAAGTAAAACATAATGTTGATGGTATTATTAACAAACATAAAGCTATACTTATTGCTAAAGGTTTCACTTAGAAACTTAGTATTGATTATGTTGAGATATTTTCCCATATAGCTAAAATTAGTACTGTTAGGGTCTTATTTGCAATTTCTACTCAATTTGGGTGGGAAATCCACCAAATGGATAAGAAAAATGATTTTTTGAATTACGATTTAAAATAAGAACTTTACATGTTTCAACCTAAAGAATTTGAAGAAACTGGTAAAGAAAACTATGTTTGTAAGTTAAGAAATCCTTGTATGGTTTAAAACAAGCTCTTAGAGTTTGGTATGTGAAAATTGTTTCCTTCTTTAAACTGTTAGGTTTTGTTAATTTTTCTTCTAATAATGATATACTCATTAAGCAATAAGGCTCACATATTGTCATTATATGTATATATGTTGATTTTCTTATGATTTGGTGATAATTATGATTTGATTCATAGGATTAAATAGAAATTGAAGAAGTACTTCAAAATGAAATACTTATGTCTCTCACATCGTGTTTTTTGTATGACTATATTTCATTCTATTTTTATTTTTTAAAATACAGTATGTAAAGATTGTATTGAAAAAGTTTCTTATGATTGATTGAAACCATCATCTACTTCAATGGAAGTTGGAATAAATATTGATCCTAAATATGCATATGAAATGGGTTGATGTTATTTTATATAAGTTGTTAGTTGATAGTTTGATTTATCTAACTATAACTAGATCAGATATTTCCTATACAGAGGAATTACTTCAAGGTTTATGCAGGAACATTTTTTAGAGATCATTGGATTATTGCAAAAAGAATTTTTAGATATATTAAGGGAAAAATCACTTATGGGTTGCATTATACTAAGAATGATAATGCTCTCTTAGATAATTTTTTTATTCTAACCATACTAATGTTGTGTTATTAAATATACTAGATATGTGTTCAAGTTTTTGTGGTGTAGGAACCATTAATTAGAACAAAAATGCAATCAATAGTCTCCATTTCTTCTATTGGGGTAGATAATTACAATGGAAGAAGTAAAGAAGTGTGTGGCTCTAGCTACTATTGGTAGAGATACACATGGAAGTTAAATGAAGTATTCCTCTTCTATTTGGTGGTCGATTTGTATTAATTTTGATTAAGAATTAAGTTCAACATCAGAGGACAAAGCACATTGAGATACATATACGCTTCCCCTGTGAGAAGGTGCTAAGTGATGAGATAAATCTCAAGTTCGTGATAAGTGAAGATCAGGTTGTTGACATCTTCAGTAAAGTCCATGAGTGCTGCAAAGTTTTGTCACTTTCGTGGAAATATTAGATTGTCGGAGTTTCCATTTATGGGGAATGTGCATGACAATGTCACCTCCTAATGGAACTTATTTTTGTAAAAATACCTTCGGGAAAGTGTAGAAAACACCTTCGAGAAAGTGTAAAACAAGCTTCGGACAAGTATACCTCCTCAAATTCTTTTTTAGAAAGAAGTTTAGAAAGATCTTAAATATGGTCTTTAGTAAACTGTTTTTTATTGAATCTAATAGTAAACATCTAGTATAAACATATTATTAAGGAGGTCCTTTGTTTTAAAATGCTCCTATATGTTTGGGTTTAATAACCTTTTATATGAACTCGTGAGAACATGTAAAAATCAAAAATCATACTTAGCCACCGATCATGGGATGATATTTGGGATTCCAAATCCCTTTTTACCAAAATGTAAATTGAGTATGAAGAAGGTGTTATAATTCTTTCAACCGATATGCTAACCAAAACCTTTATGGTTTAAGCATTGTAAATCTTGTAGTCTAACACAGATGTAATCTATTGGCATATGTTATAGTATGTAAATTAAAATTAAAGGGGAGTGTTGGAACATAATGATTAAGTTGTTTAGATAACCCTTAATGTTTATGGGTCCATAATTAATATATATGTTAATATTTAATAATATGAAATATTTATATTTTTCGTTATTAAATATGCTAACATAGATATATACTTTAGGTTAAATATTTAATATCATGAAATGATTAAATTTATAATATTAAATATAATAAACCTAGGTGTATGTGTCAATTTTTAGGTTGAAAAGGTGGGTCAAGAGACATATCCGATCACCCTATATAAAAGGAATTTAGGTCCTCATTTGATATATTCAGAAATATATCAAAGGTGTCCAAATCAAGTGATTTCATTTTACCCTTATAAATAGGGTTTTAAAGGATGAGGTGATCTTACTTGGATATAAAATAAGTTCTCTGAAGTGAAATGTTGTTTTCAAAGTGTTTTTACACTATTGGGGTTTTCCACTATAAGTACTATGTCACCTATGTTATTTATTTCTTGTAAGTATTTATTTGTTTACTTATGCTATGATGTAATGTTTATTTCAATAGTTATTATAATATTATATTATATGTAATTTGATTAAATCGTATTTATTAGAATCATCAAATTCTAACATTAAACATTGAAGTGGGTAGCTAATCATGTTCTGTTTGAAAAAAATGGATAAATTTGGATATGTGTGCATTTTAGAGACCTTAATAAAGCTTCATTAAAAGATAATTATCCACCGCCCAACATGGATCATATTTTAAGAACATATTTAGGTTCATACATGTTGTCCCTTTTGTATGGTTATAACAGATACAATCATATTATTTTCTATGAAGAGAGATACAAAACAACTTTCACTACAAAGTGGAGTACTTATGCTTACAAAAGAATGCCTTTTGGACTCTCTAATGTCGGTGTAAGGTTTCAATGTGAAATGGATGTGGATTTTCATAGTCTGTTAAATAAATTCATATTGGTTTATTTAGATGATGTTCTTGTATTTTTAAAGAATTCAACCGATCATCTTATTCATCTAAGGCAGACTTTTAAGCTTTGTAGGTAGTTTGGAATATCACTGAATCCCAAAAAATCTATATTTTCAGTCCATCAAGGTAAATTACTTGGAGATATTATTTTGAGACAAGGTTTAGCTATTAATCCTTTCATAATTGAATTTATTTCAAAACTATCCTTTCCTCATCATAAGAAAACACTACAAGTGGAAAAATTAACTTTGTTAGAAGATTTGTTGCATATTTTGTAGCATTGTTCAATCTATTAAAAACCATGTTAAATAAAGATAAGACTATCTCTTCTACTAATGAAGTGAGAAAAGGATTTGAAGACAAAAAGATAGCTATTTCATAAGATCCTACCCCGGAAAATCTAAATTTTGATAAGGAATTTACAATGTATACACTTATAGAAGTGAAACCATTTCAACCATATTAACCTGAGGTTAATGATGAAGATATTGAGCAATCAATTGCCTTCTTTTGAAAAAAATTACACTACTGATGAGTAACAAAGTACACTTTTATTCAAAATAATTACATGTCTAGTAGTTACGAGGATTAAATAATTTCAAGTGCATTCTTTCCAATAATAAGATACATGTCTTAGTCTCTCATCCAAGTGTTAAAGTGTATTTTTGAACAAAGAACTGAATGAGAAGAGAGAAGGTTGGATTATAAAGGTTATGGAGTATTACTTTGACATCCTTGCTACAAAAATATTTTGAGGAAAAGGATTGTGTGAATATTTAATTGTTGATATGGAAAAAACATGATATAGAATCAAAATATTTAGAACAACAAGATGAATTCACATATTAGCAGTCATAAATCTTATTAAATCCTTAAAATTAGCAACTAGAATGTAATCTAGAAGTTTAGGAATCAAGATGGATGACTGATTTGGTTAATTACTTATAGCATGGTACTTATCTGGAAGGTATGGACAAGAATAAATAAATATATTTTAGGTTACAAGATGTACCTTATGTTTTCATTGATGGTGTGTTGTTTAAAATGGATATAAATGGAATTTTGTCGTGATGTTTTGATTGTGATAGAATTTAGTAACTATTATCTCTGTTTCATGAAGGACCAGTAGGAGGTCACTTCTCATCACATACTAAAACCTTAAAAATTATGAAAGTTGGCTACTATTCTCCCAAAATATTCAAGGACTGATTTTAATGGATTATAAAGTGTAAGAAATTTGATTTTTTGTTGGAAAATAATGCTTAGCTTCATTACCCTTACAGCTTATTTAAGTGGATCAGCCATTCATCCAATAGGGTCTTGACTTTATGGAAATGATAAATCCACCTTGTTCATAAGAATAAAAGTGTATGTTGACTGCTACAAATTATTTTACATGTTGGACTAAAGTAGTAGATTTAAAACAAGCTAACGATACTTCAATCATATCCTTTTATGAAGGTATATTTTATAGATTTTGTATTGCAACAACTATCATTTCAGATAATGCCTTAGCATTCCTTAGTCTAAAGGTAACAGATTGGGCTATCAAGTATGAAATTTATTTAAGTAATTCATCTAATTATTACCCACAAGGTAATGGATTATCTAGAGCACTAACAAAAATATTTTGAGGATCATTATAAGAACACTCAAGGACAACCAAAGAGCTTGGTATCTAAGGATAAATTCAACACTTTGGGCTGAAAGACTCACTCCTAAAATATCAATTGACAATTCACCATAAAATCTTGTTTATGGATGAGAGGCAATAATTCCTATCTTAGTTAAGTTGCCCACATTGGATTTACTACGTCGAGATGGGACTACTTGAGAATGAACTTATGCGCAGGATTGTTATGCATAATTAATGGAGCTATAAAGAGCTAAGAGATCAATCTCATCCGAATATGGAAAATAATGAAATACAAATACAGAAAACATTTGATAAAAATAGAAGTTCAAAGTCTTCAACGAAGGCAAGATTATGTTAAAATGGGACGTTGATTGTGTAAATCCTAGAAACAACATGAAGTTTGATACAATATGGAGTGATCCTTACATGATTGCATATTGCAAAGAGCATAGTGCATTTCATCTTTCATGTCCGAATGGAGAGTAAATTCCCATTCCTGTGAATGGTATGTTTCTTAAACATTGTTATTAAAAATCCTACAGTGTTTGGTTAGAGTAGGATTTCCATTTCAATAAGTGCAGTTCATGCACATTGTAATGTTTTTAATTCAATAAGTGCACTCGTGCACGTGCTTTGGTTTACCATATCCCTTCCAAGATTTTGTTTGTTTTTATGGAGGGTCATTTTTTTGGAAACGGTAGATTTTGGTTATATTCTTTAACCCATGTCCAATAAACAAGAGTAAGGCATCAATCTATAAGATAGTATGCAACTTTCCTCATAGGATCGCCATAAATTTGGAGAATTTTTTCTCTTGTGAAAAATGGGCAGCTCAAAACTTTGTTTTCGATGGAAGGAATTGATGAAATGGACCTAACTAGGGGATTCATACAGTTTTGTTATTTTTTAAGTTGTAGTTATTGATTAAGCGCATATAATCCGTAGCTATGTGCAACGTTTAAAAATGTAACACCTCACATAGACTGCCATTCCATGTTCATATTGAAGGAATCACAGAATCTCCGAAGGACTAATACATTCCCTTGATGAAGGAGCGAATCAAATTTTAGGTGAAATGTTATATTCAAGATCAGCGAACAAAGTTGTAGTCACATGGAATGGAAAAGAGTTCACTATTAAGTTACAGTCCATCAAAAATCATTATTTCTTCATGTTTAAATAAATTTAATTATGTGATTGAGTTGTCTATTTCATTATACAATCATATTCCATCATAAAAGTTGAATGAAAAATAATTATACAAATCATTTACAGAAATTAATGTCATTTATTCATAAAGAAATTAAATTGTTCCCACGCAAGCCGTGGGATGTAACTCATAACTACTAAAGAAGGAAGTACATGTGCATAAATCTAAAAGTAAAATAGTGTAGAAGAAACCTGTCATTACCTTCAATTTTCTTCTAGTATTCTTTGTTTCAGTTCTAGCTCCATCTTTCATCGTGTTATCCAAGAGTAGCTACAGTGTGCCTAAAAAATAAAAAAGGGCCATCAACCAAGAGATCGGGGTTTAATCTATACTCATGTATTGTCTAACTACATACAAATGGATTTCCTAATATCAGAGTCATAAGGTACATCCAAGTAACATATACATAATTGATAAAGCAATATTCTACAGAAGCACATATGATTTCAAGAATCATGATAACAAAAGGAAAGAGAAAGAAAACTATGGAACATAAGAGAGGCCAAAAAGCCTAATTATTTTCTAACTATTTTCTTAAGTGTGCAGGTACAAGTTGCAGTAGAAGAGATCAATACATGTTTTAAAATTTTGTACTATCAAGTATAGATTGCACTCAATGACCAAGCATATTCAAGAACAATAGAAAAGGACTCACTCATGCATTTCAAATTTTGAGATATCCAGATCAACTATCAAAAGGAATCAAATAGATAATCAAGTATAGATGAATCAACAATACAATGATTTCAGGATAATGAAATGGATATCTACTTATCACTTTTAGATTATGAGCCATCAATGAAGATCAAATGGAGCAGCTATGATCACAACAATAAAATAGATTACATTAAAAGAGTTCATTACAACATTAAATGAAGTAGATTTATAAGGTTTTCAGAACATGAATCAGGAGCATAAATAAAGAATCATCAAGATAAGAAAAAAATACATCTTGCAAAGTATAGATATGATCGAGGTGTTGGTGTTAAATTTTATCTTTCCCTAATTTTCCTAAAATTTCTTCAATCTACAGTTCGTCATATTTTTCTATCTCTCGAATGGATGCATGAAAAATATTTTTCGTATTTGTATGTCATTGATAATCTATTTCCATCGTCATGGATCAAGTTTAACCTAGTATTAGTTACAATTTCTCTATGCTAGTTAAATGAAATTCAATTTTAGTAGCGAATAGTGAATTTCTCTATTTTCTTGTTTGTGGTGTCTTTTCCCTGTCAAATTCTACCTCGTGCATTAGCAAATACATGGTCTCCTTGTATTGGATGAGGCACATTGGGTTTATTTTATAAACTTGTAACTTTTTCTACTTTGGCATAAATATTGAACTTTCCTCGTGGCTCCATCGAATCTGATTGATTAGTCAAAGTTTTGAAGTGGTAGAATAAATTTCTTATTTTTGCCCCGAGGGTGTACATGTGTCAATAATTCAATAAGTTATGGAAGGGTGGGCCTTTTTTGTGTTTTAAGACACTATGGTGAAAAAGGTAAAAATGTGAAAAAAATTTGCTAAGGGCCGTGAGAGGCCATGTGGTAGCTTCTAAGTCAAAAATAGGATAGAGATCATCGGGTTCCTTTGAAGTTTTTGGCATTGTTTTTGAAAAATGTTATAAGGTGTAAAAATGGGCGAAACTCCGCTATGAGTCAAAAAGGACACATAACAATTTGAAAAGTCAAAGTAGGGAGGTGGATACATGGTCATCCCTAATTGGATGAGGCACGACGGGTCTATTTTATAAACTTGTCATTTTTGCTATGTTTGCAAAAATATCAAATTGATTCCGTGTCCTGAAGGATCCTAATTGGTTATTCAAAAATTATTGACCGAATCAGAGAAGGACACGTGGTAGCATTGAAAGGTTAGATCGGGAAGGTAGATTGTCGAGGAAACTTGAGAATTTAAGCCTTTTTTGTGAAAAAGGAATAAAGTTATAAAGTGAGATGCAGCCCCATCAACACCCAAATTAAGCCACGTGTGGGCCCAAATCAAAAGTGGTCAGGTGGGCCAAAATGTCAAAGTTGTGCATTTTATCCAAAAATCATAAATTGTAAAAAGTGCCCCAAGCCCGTTTCGACTCAAATTATTCCACGTGGATGGCTCAAATTCAAAGTTGAAAAGGAAAAATCAATGGTTGATGTGCATTGCATCTGATTTTTCCACCATTAACGCTCCAAGGTTCCTAGAGAAGTGTTTTTCACATTTTTCTTCATTAATTTTTGATGATTCCTTGTCATTTTTAATGTAGTGCAATCAAATGGATACGGAGCTTGATTTGTGAATCGACGTGCAAAAATTAAACATTTGAAGTAGAATTTGCTAGGGCACATGCCAAAAATATAAATTACGAGACGAGCTATTTGAAGAGAAAAATTACAGAGGGAAAAGAATGAAATGATGAAGGAAAAGAATTTTTCATGCGTAAAGGATGAAAAATGTACTCCTAATTAGAACAATGATGCAAATATTTGAAATGATTCACCTTTTCGAACACCTAGAAACTTTTGGGCGTGAATCTGTTAAAATTCCCTTTTTGGAAATCATGATGAAATATGTAACAAATAAATATGCTTTGAAAGTTATTTTCCTGGGGTGAAATCTTGGATGTAATTAGAGTATTATAAAGAGCATGAATTAGACATGCAAATTGTCAGTGGTTCATTTTCATAAGAAAATTGAGAAATGTCATCTTCCGAGTGACCATCGAGAAACTTGTTAATCTCTTTTGTTTTATATTTGCATCGTGTCAAGTTGGTTGTGAGTGTATAGCCATTGGCAAGCTCTGAGATTGTTCAAGAAACTTTCCCCTACTAATGAATCTAATCAATTTTGAATTAATCTATGTTGATCTTGGGAAAAATTTGTGTCTACTTTTATTCCATAATGTCTTCATATAGTTTTTCTTGTTCTTGTTGCAATCTTGTGTTAAAATCTCTCTGAATCACACAAAATCTCATCCCTATGATAGTCTAGTGGCATTTGCAATTTCATTATGAGAAGAGCTTTCATCTGGTAATGAAATAAACAATTTAAAATCACTTTACCTTCATTTGTTCACGGAGATTGTTTGTAAGTCTTTGAATGTACCTTAGGCATGATAAACCAGATATTTCTAATGTTTAATTGAGTCTTTTAACTCGATCTTTCATGATAAATTCTTTAATATTTCGTGAAAATGTGCAAATTTGGACCTCCATTAATGCACACCTTCTGGTTGAAGGAATATTCTATTTCTTCGAAGCTTTTGTTGTTGAGTTTTCCAATTGTCGCAAAAGCTCTCAAAGATCTAGTAAAGTCAAATTTATCTTGCTTAATCTCCCACCATTTTTTTAAAATAGAACATGATAGGGAACATTTTAAAATAGATATCTCACTAACAACCATCCAAATATCAGTCCTATTATGGGTTAATTCAGCTGTAATTTCTTCTTATTTTAGTATATAAAAATTGATTGGTATAGATTAGTAGTTGTATTTGAAGTGGGTTCAATGGTCTCCGAGATGAAAGGAAACTACTTCATGATGTTATTTAATTTTTGTATGTAGAAGAAGAAGATTGAGGATTAGGAGAAACTTCATTTGAGTGAAATGTATAGTTTTATTTATTTTTCTTATACTTCTTCTAAGCACTTGTGCTACATGTATTGTAACATTTGCAACACCATTCTCAAAATAGATGATGGCTACCACTTCATTTTTCCTACTCTTTATATTTTATTCCAAGTAGTTGTTGTATTGTTTAAGACATTGAAAGTGCCCTTTCTTACTATCCCAATTATGTCTCTAAAATATTTGTCTCTTTCACTCTTCCTCTGATCGAATTTTTTTGTTCATTTGTTCTCTTCCAAAGTGTGAAAAGGGTATTTATTTCTTTTATCTTAACTTCACATGTCTTGACATCTAGGTGTGCAACTAGTTATGTAGTTGTCAATCTTGTTTTATTGTGTCTTGGGTACATAGATGTAGTGGAAGGAGTAGGGACAATCCCCACATCTGTTTCGGCATTTCCTTCTTGTGATCAAAATAATTGTGTTGGGAACAAATTAAAGATATCCATGAAAATGTTTGTTTGTTTGTTTCTAGTTGTTGCTGAAAATTTCGTGGCATTAAATGGTGTCAAGATATTAGAAAGATGGTTTTTAGAGATCTTTGAACTGTAAAAGAAAAGGTGGTGGTTAGGGTAAATCCAAGGTTCCACGGGTTGTGCTAATATCGTGTCACACACTGCTAAATTGGGAGCTTTATAATAGAGCATGGATTTACAAAACACTATAATGGATATTTGGAGCGATTCTTTTATAAGAAGTTGTATTTGTAGATGTTGAGAAGATATGTATTAAAAATTTTGAAACAACAACTTGGAAGCAAACTATTTGACAAAATGTCTTGAGGGAATGATGTCTTACAAGGCAAGTAAACATTTTTTCAGAATGCATCTAACCTAAAGTGTAGACTTGTGGAATGCATGAATTTTAAGATATCCTAAAAAGGGTTTGTTGAAAATATTTTCAAGAGTTTAAGAATATAAATTTTGTAAGTTGTAGAGTGAGAATATGAAACCATAAGTGCCGAATGTTAAGGTTTTTCCACATACCCAAATTTTTTAACAAAATGTCGAGGCAACCCACAAGCCAACTAAACACTACTCTTATACCTCCTTAGAAACAAGCATGTAAATATTTCGGTCCATCTCTAATATTGTTTTCATGTAATGCTAATGTATTATATGATATGGGTTTTAATTAAATAAAATTAAAATGTTGATTTCCTTTCAATGTTTATACACATAAAATATTTACCCTGCAAGCGTAGTATTTTAAACTCAATAAAATTATTGGAGTCATGGTGATGATTGATTTAATGTTAAAAAAATATCTAACCTATTTTATGGAATATTTCCATTATGATTCACTTTACATAAAAAATGAGTCATATAAAGGGGATGTCTACTTGTATGCTTGTGACTGGATTTGAATTTGCCTCATAAAACTAAACCATAGATCAGGAAAAACATTATATTTCACCTCATGGCCCTCCCATGTTATACTAATAATGGAAAGACATAGTCGGTATTCATTATGAGGTTTGGACAATATGATTTTCATGGCCTTGTTGGGGCCTAATTATCCTACTAGGTGTAGGCATAAATTGCTAAAAAACAAAATCCTATTTGAATGACTCTCCCATAAATGAGATATGTGAGTTGGATCCTAATTTCATCTAGGTCCCTGAGATCTTTAAATATATAGGAATAGGTTATATGTATCTAGATTTTTTTGGCCACCTATATACACTTTTACAAGGCCATGTTGTGACCGGTTCAACTACGTGAAAGTGGTAATGTACATTTTAGTCTAAAATTTTCACCTTGGAGTTACACCTCTAAAACATCCATCGTGCATCTATTATTTCCATCCTTAATTGTTGAATTTTCTTATTTTATAATAGTATATGTTAGGAGAGACCTTCACCTCTTTTGATTTACGTTCAACCCCTTATAGAGTTTGTTTTGTAGCATTTTTGAAAATTTGATTTGCATTGTGGTTTTGAACTTGGGTCATCCTTTTTACCCCCCAGTCACTCCATCCAATGTTGATTTTTTTTTTGTTTTGTAAAGACTCTTGCCTTTATATAATTTACACCTATATGCTATGGACAAATAAACAAAAAATATATATGAGCATTAAGGAAACCGTATGCACTATTGTATCTCTATCTTTCTCCCCCCCATCTCTCTATATGCCTAAATTGTGAATGAAATAAGTTATGACATGGAAATTTATGAATTCTAAATCTCTCTCTATCTCTACCTATCTGAAACATTGAGATATAACGGTCTTGTATCATTGTATAAATTGATGTTTACTCTCTCCTCATATTTTCTCTCTCTAAACCCTCTTAGTATGAATGAAATAAAAAGACTAATTATGTTTCTGGTAAACAAGAATTGTAAGATATATGATAAGATAACTAGTTATATGGAGGGGTGTGATTCCATGCCATCTTAGTGTTGACACCATGTGGATGCAGGTGGTAGGACATAGTGGATGGACATTGTTCTATGCTAGTGACATTTACTTATTTATGCACCTCCTAACATTGTATGTATAAATGTAATTGGAAAGAGTAGTTCCATATCATTGTCTGAAAATAATGTGTAGTCACATTATGATATATTGTTTTGATTTAAGGAATGAAGAAGGAAAATAATGATCCTGATTTGTAAAGTATCTCTCATGTTTAAATGGTATGAAATTTCATGTGAATCATTCAATGCTGAAAATAAACTTGATTTTAACATGCACTACTACTCCTAGGAAATAAATGAATTAGTTACTTTTACAAAATGGATATTTGAGTCCTTGTACCTTTTGAAATAAATTGACTAAATCATGGTTGACATGTCATAAGATAAAAATGTAGTTAGTTATTGAATTGTTATGGTTTAGTTACACTCCCAAAGAAAATCAATGGTCTCGAATAGTTTATTTTTCCATTATGCATTTACATCATGGATGGTAGAAAGGTTAGTTATAAACATAGCAAAATGTGATGGCTTCCTAAATTCCTCCCTATGACTTTTTCACCTTGATTGCATTATGATCCATTAATTGAACCACTATACTTTGGGCCGAATGCGAAATAACTTTTGTTGTACCCTTAATATAAGTTGACCCCACTTTCGACACAAATACTTATGTATCATTGCATATTTAAGCTAATAAATCCTTGAACCGTTAAACGTCACATTCATATGCATCATTAAATTTAACATTCAGGTATAATGTGTGGCATGATACACAAGATCTACTTTAATAATCCTCTTACGTAGATACCTTTTCTTATATCCTATTCTACTTAAAAATTTACACATATTCAAGAATCCATTAAACTTGGTAGCTATTTGGAACTCAAGGATATCACATCAAAGTTAAGGATCATGAGCATGCTATGCCTTTTTGGTAATATCATCAAATGGATCTGTTTTTTTTTTACTAAATGAAAGCATGAAATGTCTATTCTACCTCATAGTACACTTCCTTGTAGATTGTTTACCTTTTTTGTAGATAGGTTTAAGATTTGTCTAATACCTATTAAGAGGTCATCTATGGGTGAATATCATATTCACAAATGAATCATAGAATTGATATCTATTAAGATGATATTGGGAATGTAAAGAGTTAACATAACTACTCCCTTAATGTAAGGTTTTCCCATTTTTCTATTTATAAGGAAAAGAGAGAGGGAGATTTTTTGTGTGGGAGATTTATCCTTAGCAACATCCCTTCTCATCTCAAATATGATCCTCATGAGGTTCATGAGTGTGGCATATATGTATTTTATTGGTAATCAAGATTTGGAAACTTACCATGCTAAATAATACAAGTGAATAAAGTGTAAATCGTAGAAGTCAATGCATAAATCGTGAGATAATGTCATATGGCTTGTGTGCATAGTGTTAACCAAAATTCCCCCAAAGGTAATTTTTATAACTTCCAAAATTTCTTTAATCCGAGCAAGTAGAATTGATTCAAGGCCAAAAATTAGATTTTGGAGGTTCGTTTGGCTCTCCTCTAACTTCCCTATCCAAGGAAAAAGTTCAATAAGTTAGAAAAATTTGAGAAAATATGAAAAAATGGCTGGTTCTAGTGTATTGCGGAATAAGCAGAGGCTCATGTCGGGAGCTCTGCAGAAAAATTGGGACATCGGGATTCCGAGACGTGCAAAGCCAAAATGGAAAAATTCCTTTGTTGTGCGGAAAAATAAGATATTTTTTTCGTAGGTTGCACTGAGCTCGGTCGAGACATCCGGGACGTGCATCGCCAAAAAGATGCAAACAATGCAAATTAGGAAGTGCAGAAATTTTTGTCTGAGACATTCGGGACGTTAGGACGTGTGGGAAGCGCAAAGGCAAAAAGGCGAGAAAAGGTAAATTGGCGAAGGTAGAGGTCAATGGTCCAAGTGGCCTAGTCAATGGTGGGACAGATGGGACATCGAAATCTGAAATGTCTCGCATGTAAAGGAAAGACTTTCGCCAAATGTGAAGTTTTGGGGCCACTGAGCTTAGAAATACTTTTTTCCAAATGCACAATTTTGGGGCCGTTGTCTTGGGAAGACTTTTCACACTTTTGTAATTTTTCACAAATGACACAATTTGCAAATGTGGGCCCATAGGCCTAGGGAACTTTTTAGCAAAATGGAAAAATATGAAGTTATGGTGCCATGGGCCTAGGAAAGACTTTTTGCGAAATGCGCAATGCGGGCAGCAGTGTGGGGAGAGATTTTGGATTTTTTGCAATTTTTACAAATGGCATAGTTTGCAAATGTGGGACCATGGGCCAGGTATTTTTTTCAAAATGGAAAAATATGAAGTTGTAAAGTTACAAGAGCACACAGCGTGGGAGGTTTTGCCGAATGTGTAAAAAGTGAAGTTACGGGGGCCTTTGAGGAAATTTTACAAAAGTGAATTTCTAGCATCGGGGTTTTTTCACCAAAGTGAAAGTTGTGGGACTACGGGGCTGCGGGAGGTTTTTATACTTTTTTATTTTTCACAAAGGTGCGGTTTGCAATTTCGGGCCCATGGGTCCATTTTGCAAAAGTTGCATTTTGCCATCTCTCATACAAACTTCAATACAAATTTTCAAATGTGCATAACTTTTTAACCAGGCTCAAAATTTAAAAAAATTATACAATTTGAAAGGTCTCAACATCTTCTACACCATGGAAGATTGAAATTTTAATTGTGAGAAGGATAGGTTGGTGAAAATTTTGAAAATGTTCCCAGCTCAAGAAAGTGCGATTCTGTGTATCCTAACCATGGATTTTAATGTAGTATGGTCTTTTCTTCTCTAGTAAGATTGAATGCATTGGGAATGGATTTCCAGAGGTGCCCATGCCTTTTCCAGATTATTTAATGAAATTTGTGGGTTGGTGAAAGAATAAATTCAAATTCTCTCTTTCCCTCTCTCTCACTCATTTTTTATATATTGTAAATACTTCTCATTTGAGAAGGATGAGACATGCAGGATGTGGGAAACTCTGTAAAATTTGTCTCTCAACTCCATTTGAGCTATAAGCCTTCTCATATGCCTACCAAGTGTATTTATGTATCCGAGCATCCATGTAATGGTATGTGCATATTCTTAGAGTAATAAAATCATGTTTTTGGTGGTATTCTTCAACCCTTTCTCATGTTTTTGTTTCTTTGTGCGCTCCATTTCATGACTGTTTCTTGTGCATGTATTTCACATTTTTAGGTGTAAGATGTTGTGTTTCATGGATTTTTATGGTGGATTAGGATCTTGGTCTGTCGATTACCGTCTTACCTCCCTCACTCCTTTTTCCATGTTTCATCCTCCCTCACTGAATGTCTCGTATTTCTTTTCTTTTGTATCACCGCTTTAGTGTAGGCTCTACTTTCACTCTCTCCCTCTCTCCCTAGTCTCTTAGAAGGTTTGATTAGGATAGATTATTTTTTCGCATTAGACTAGATTATGGCGGGAAGTTTAGGAACATGAACCAAATTTCTCTTGAGGTCCATCTCAAGTTCACAGGTCCACACTTGAGAGATGGTCAATGTTATGCAGATTACACCAGATGCCCCATTCAAAATTAGGTCATGCTGGGGGAGTCTTATAATTTCACATCAACACATAGCTTGTGGTGTATTGGAGGAGAGATATCTAAGATATTTTTTTATAAGTATGTAGACCATGAAAAATTTGAATAGTTGGAACATTTCCTTCTTCTTTTCCTCATTAATAATTATATTCATGTATAATGTTTCTCCTATTTTAATAAAAATAATAATCTAAGTATTTTGAGGTGTTGTATCCCTAAGTTGAATGTAAGACTTACATGAATTGTAAATGTTCTATAAATAATATGAATAAGAGATTTGAGTAACAACGTAAATATATTTAGAGCACATGGGTAATTGAGATGAAATTATGAAATGATTGTTACAAAAAAATTATGCACCTTGAATGACGACACACTAAAATAAATGTCTAAGATTATATTATAACAAATGAAGGTTAAGGAGGGCATCATTGAGATCCAAATTTTTTTATTAAAATTGGAAAAATATATAACCTTAAGGTATGAGCACATATTTCATAAGAATAATGTGTTTTGAACAATGATGTAAAATGAAATATTGAAGATGTAGCTTCGGGAACAAGAATATTTTCCTATATGTTAAATTTTCTTCAATCTATAAGGTTAAACAATGAAATTGAATCATAACAATGATGTAACCATGAAATATGTAGGATATTGTTTGCCTTAGGATTGTCATGTGGGGTTGAGTCATTGAAACATGTACATCCCTTATGAGTAAGTTTGTTAATTGTGAGTTTGTAGTGTTTTTAATTTTTTTGATGTGGGTCCATGTTTGGATTAGTATCCCTTTTGACGATGAATAAATCTATTTGTTCTCTTATGGTGTCATGTAACAATAAAAAAAAGATATAAATACTATTTCAATAATTTTACTGTGGTTTTGGGTGTGTAATTTTGTGGGCATTATAGTTTTTATCAAAGCGGAGGTAGAAACACTTGAACGTCTAGGATTAATTTTTGATGATTCCATTATAATTGGTTGTGTGTGAATAGAATGATTTTCATGTCATTTCATGTTTTCATGTTATGTGGAGTCATGGTGATGTAACCTTGTCTACATTTTTACTAGGTATGTCGCTCCTAACATGTATATCATATAGTGGGTTCCTAATTCCTTTGATAGGCTTGTATTGTAATATAGACTATAAATATAATTAGATTAGGGTATATGTATTCCTTAGTATAGTTTTTTTGAAATTTTGGTTATGGATGAAACTTGGGAGATCATTATGAAATATATCAGGAGTTGGTTGTTCAATTTATGAGTTCGATCCATCATCGGTTGTGATGGTTGCATCAGAAATTTTACAATTAGAATAGTTAATTTGTGGCGTATGTGCAACTTGAGAGATTGGGTTTCCTCAGAATAATTTACCTAAATTTTTACCCTTTCCATTTCCTTTCATACTACATTATGGATATTACATTGACTCATCTTGGTAAAATAATTACAATGATATGAATTCTCTTTAAAATTAATGTATTTCTATACACTTTGATCTTTCATCGATGCATTTACCAATTATATATTACTCTCATACTTTTAAACTCTAACCCTTTTGACAACCATAACAAACATCTTTAGAGTATTTGACATTAAGAATCACATGAATTTATAAGTGATAATTTTTTTGAATCAACCTTTTGTTCCTTGTCGTGGTGAGACTATTTAGGTATATTGTTGTTGCTTGATACAAATGTATTTATTCAAGCCATGTAGATATCTTATGGGAGACTTGACTCATCCATATAGTATGGTAGTTAATTTATATTTTTCAAAAGTATCATGATTTATACTACTATTTTCAATCGATGTTATGGGTACCGTATTAGCATCCATTAAAATCCACTTAGTGAATGTGATGTGAATGTTTCTATGTGTATTCTACTTGTAATTTTGAATTTCCATAGAACCAACATGTTATTTAATTGATTTAATGAGAAGCTTCAAGGCTCGAGGTAATTGTTTTAAGTTTGATGACTTTTATGGTACTCAATCCTCCTATGGTGGAGTGAAACTTATGATATTTATTCCTCATATGGTGGAGATACATATGATACTTATTCCTCTATGGTTGAGAGACTTTTATGGTACTCAGATTCTTGTCAATGAGTTTCCTCTATAGTATGAATTATAGTTGGTGGATTTGATAGTGATTTTCATTATTCCTTGCATCCTAAGATGATTGTTTTACTATATAAAAGATACGTTATTCATTTAAAACTTTAGTTTGGAATTTAAGATTATACACTCTTTCATATTTTTGATTACTTGAGAATAGGGTAATTTTACAATGTGGGACTCATCGAAAAGGCATACAGATGGGACACTTGATAATTTTTTTGGGTTATTTTAAATTCTTTGAGGAAGGGTTGAGGTGATATACTAAATTTTTTTGTGGTATTGTTATACTTGGATTCACCAAGCATTGTACATAGTGATATTTTTACTTTGGGCTTGGGGGAGCGACTACAAGTGATTTTAGTCATACCCATTTTTATTATGTCCTATACATAACTCATGATATACATGATGTATGGATTATATGTTGTGGGGTACTATTATTGGGGTGTTATGTTACACTCTCCTTATAGATGGATGGTGTCATCTTAGTGAGGAATGGTGGTATTTTAATGGTAATTTTATTGTGTTGTCATAGACTTGTGTCATATAATTTTCTTCTCCCTAATTATGTGGTGAATGTTATATGTATACACTTCCTTGTTGTGGAGTCGGTCTTTTCTTGGGATAAAGGTATGGTTTGAGTTTTATTTGTAAAAATGTGAAGTGGTTTATGTTATGGGTTTAGGTATTAGATGACCTCATGTTATATTATATTGTTGAAAGCAATGTCCAAATAGTTAAATTTTACTTGGAAAACAATATAAGCAATGAGATATAACTTGTAAAGGATGCAAATTATTGTGAAACATTGATCAAACCCATTTGTGCTTACAAAACAATAATTAACAATGAACACGCTTATGCAAAATAATTATGAAATATGTTTGAATATGACTATAAAATTTTGTTAGATTCACTATAGTAGAGAGAAAAACCATTCTTCATATAAAATTAACCATTTGAGGAAATTATAGATTTTGATTTTCTCGTTATGACCAGTATGTTAGAGAAATGGTCTTTGATCTAAACAAAATTATCATTCTGACCAATTTTTTCTTCTATTTTATCCTTAAAAATAATCTTTTGTGGTGTCACATTGAGGAAAATTCTCTTATAAGGGGAGGGAGATGTAGTGCCCCTATCTAACAACATAAATTTGTAGGGTGGGTTGTACTATTTGCATGTCAATTGAGATGGAGTAGTGTATCCAGTCACCCATCAAATATAACATGGAGAGTGACACATCCTAAATGCCTTTTCATACCTCTCATTTACCTTGCATAATAATACAAGTAAGGTTTTGAGATCAAGAGGCATACAAAAGTGAAACATAGGTTAAAATTTTAAATTTAGTAGTAATCAGATAGGCGTAGGCGGTGCAAGAAGTTGGAACTTTGCTTTACTAACAATGTTAAACAATAGTTTTATATTGTCATAATTAAATAAATAGAATGTGATGGGTAACTATTCTAAATGGAGCTCTCACTAACAATCATCCAAATATAAGCAACGTTGTGGGTTAATTCAACCTTGCGAAAAAGATCAATCTCTACCAATAATATCTCCTCAATCTACTTGTTTCGACTTTAAAATTTAGTTCCGAATAGAGTTTCTTCTATCCTTTCATTCTCTTGAGAAGCAGATAATGGGTCAGTGTTAGGAGGAATAATTGTTGAGTGTTGGGAAGGTGTGCGATACCGTAGAGAGATCGAGACCGATTATCAAGAACTCCTTTTGTATGGGAAGGAATACCCGTAAATAAGAATGCAAGACCACCAGATTTTGTTAGACAATAAGTGAGGAACCGCCTTGGGCTCCAGAAATATTGGACTTCCTTTCGAAGGTGGTCAGTCCCTTTTAATGCAAATCAATGAAAATGATAATAAAGAATCTATTGAAAATCATGATTTAGGTACCTCGTTACTAAAAGCAATAGAGACTAAACTACCCTTAATAAAATGCCATTCTGTTGGTTTGGTCATTGTTTATTGATACATTCAAATCAAGTTACAGGGATAGACTAGATTGAATCTAAGGTTGTTTTGAGGTGAATAGGTAAAAGGTTGGTTTTGGTATCATCACAGTGACTGTTGGATGGCCTGAGATAACCGATCACGGTTAAAAAAACCGTTACTGGTAGGGAATCACCGATATCGGTAGGGGCAGTGATTTAGGGATTTTCAAATGGAGGTTGGTGTAAGGTGATTATGAGGTTTTTGGAGGTTGGTAGATGGTTGAGGGGAGATACTGCTTACTACTTTCTGATGAGGATACAAGTCCAAGGAATGTGGTGACGAAGGCTAAGCTCAGGTGGGATGATCCAAAATCGAAAGTGGGCTGGTAAAGCTATCCTTAGACTCTCCCAATGCTTGGATGAGTGTGATAGTGATCTCATTAATCGGGCCATTCTGATCAGGACTCCATGCTCCTCTTTGTAAACCTTTCTCTCCTTCTCCCTTATCTCTCCTCTACACATGGATCCAGATCTTGAACTCCGAATTCCTCCGCCCCTTTCTTTTGGTTGGGGAGGTCATTTACTGAGGAATCGATGGCGGTTACGTAATCGACGTCGATCGAGTAGGGACCACTGTTGTCGGTTAGGTGAAAGTGGCTATTTTTAGTAAAAAAGCCAACTTTCCTCCTTTTCTACCAAGTGTCGCTTATGGGCTTGGTCAAGTCATTATTAGGTTCATTTTGATGCGGGTGAGGGGTGATGAGTCATGGGTGTGGGTCCTGAACAAATCATAGGTCTTAAATAGGTTAGTTTAGGGTTAGGGCTAGGTCATAGTGAGGTGGCGAGGTGAGGTGGGGGGATGGACATGTGGATTTATTAATTATAAGGTAATTAATAAATAATTAAGTGTGTGAGGTTTAAGTGGTGAGGTAGGGTTAGGTTCTTTGGACGAGATACGGGCACAGGCGTCATAAGACCCAAATTTTGTGTCTACATTTGCCCCTTGTTATCGTGTAGCTTGTCTTGTAAAGTTGACCGACAATAATAAAAAGTGGTTGCCCCAGTTAAGGGTATAGGTAATCCCCCTCAAATCTATCACAGATTGAGGTGACATGAAATTAGGGATAGGGTTGATAAAGGGTAAATGATGATGAGATGCTGGTAAGATGGTGGGTAAGTTCAAGGAAAGACGACGCACGTTAAAATGCGTGAGTGCGACAGTGGTACATGATTTGAAGAGAAAACAAGCAATTCATAGGAAAAGGTTGATAGTTTATCCAAACAAGGTTGATATAATCCTGGTATCCAAGGCATAGGAAGTAGCTCCAAGGGATATAACGGGTAAGGTACCGAAACGTTTAGGCATGTTCGGTAGTACCAAAATGGTTGGCTTGGTTGAGATAAATGTCACGATCCTGGATCTAGGAAAAACTCGGTCGGGTCGATTGATTCAAGTATCCTAGTCATGCTAAAAACACGAACATGTGAGCTTGATTAATCAAATAGCTACATGAAGGGTGGATAGAATCGTAATTTACGGGCCTCGGTACGAGGTACTTAATGGTGCAGCCTTGGGTTGGGTCGATTGGTTGGAGCGGCCGTGGTCGGGCCTGATTGGTTGGTTGCGGCCTTGGGTCGGGCCAATTGGTTGGTTGTGGCCTTGGGTCGGGCCGATTGATTGGTTGCGCCTTGGGTCGTGCAGATTGGTTGGTTACAAAGGTGAGTGTTATCAATATAAATACACAAAAATATTTATATTTTTAAGGAAAACACAACACATAACAAGTTATGGTAGGGGATGGTCGAGCTAACCTTGGGAGACCCCATGTCTCCTAAGTGCTTGCCTACATAGCCCATTACACAAAGAAAGGAGGGGCCTTACACCAATGTAGTTCTCCCTTAGGACCGGGAGAGGTGAATTGTGCAAGTTGGTTGTGGTTAGGCAATTTGTTCGTAGGGTAATGTTGTTGGGGTTGGTGTTGGTAAAGGTAAAGTGAGGGTTAGCTTACTCAAGCATAGGAAATCGTGTCCCTAATTAAGGTCAACACACAATCCTAGATTCGGGTAAAAGAGGCACAAGTGTCCCATAGTTGGAAAGAGCTAAATAAATCACGTATTATTGTAGGATGAGCTTGAAATCCCTAGGTACCTTGCATAAAGCGAGGAGTCGATAGGTGAAAATAGTTGTATAATCACAATATATCGGATATATGCACATCCCTTAAGGTTTGTTATTTTGAAGAATGTTGAGGTGAGGTGGATGGTATAGTGGGAGCAGAGAACTTGTTATAAGGTGATTATTCGATGGAAGAGAACCATACCAAAATAGACAATTCCAAGACTCAAAAGTGCTTTTCAATACTCGCCCTTTTTTTTGCATAGAATTTAGTTCCGAATAGAGTTGCTTCTATCCTTTCATTCTCTTGAGAAATAGATAAGGGTTAGGGTTAGGAGGAATACCTTTTGAGTGTTGGGAAGGTGTGTGCATACCGTAGAGAGATCAGAAGGACAGATGATACGGTGGACGATGTCGGAGTTACAGGTTCATTTTTGGTTTGGTGGGTAGGGTAGACGGCGGTCATATAAGAGCACAGCCCGCACAACAAGATTTGGTGGCTGTTATAGTGGAGAGGGACCATCTCTTGGGTCAAAAAGTGCGAGTTATTACGGGGTAGTCACACACTACTGTGAAACACAGATCGAAGTGTTATAGGTGCGATTAGCCTTCACCACGGGGATAGAGTACAGAATGCGAGCACGAGCATGCACGGCCTCAGGTCTAGATCCCTGTTCAAGCACAGGCATAGGTCCCTGTTTAGGCTCTGAGGGCAGCTCCACCACCACCATAGGTACAAAGCTTAGGGTCGGGTGTACAGTAGGGCAAAGTGCCCACTTCTATTAGGAGCCGGGGACCAGCCCCACCCACCATGGTGGCACGAGTCCAATACATGGAGGCGAGAGCAGAGGCCCGTTATTATCAGGACATACTAGATGGTACCGGTGCCAATTATCAGCCGTATACAGCTCAAAGAGCCGAGTCTTCCTAGAGTCATAGGTCACAGGGGGCCGCAGCCACAGCTGGTGGGTTAGTGACAGTAGGAGGTGAGATCACGAGATCGGGGCGATTGAGGGATGAGCGAGGGAGGGGAGAGAACTTAGTCGCCCTAGGAGCGAAGATGTTTTTGATAGTTGATTTTTGATAGAGACACCGGTCTACGAACCGAGTGTGTATATAGAGGCCTACGTGCCCCCATAGGATGTATGTATTCATTTTTGTTGTATATATGGCTCATGAGTGAGTACATTTTTTTATAGTTGATCACCTGGATGCAGTGAGCCGAGTATATTTTGACATGAGAGACCGGCTGCGAGCCGAGTTGAGATTTTGACAGAGAGACAAGAACCTATGTGCCGACTTTGTATTTTGGATTATAGAGGCCCCATACGAGGAAATTTGTATATTTTGACATTGATTTGAGGATATATATATAGATGACGAGTTTAATCCACATGGTGTGTATAATGTTTGATTTGATACATATATCATAATGTTTCATTTGTTTTGTTGATGATTTTGGAAATTGAGGTACATAGATGATGTTGATGATGTTTGGATTGTATGCTTATGTGTTGAAATGTTGGTGGTATTATGATGAATGAATAGTGATAATGATGTCGTTATGCGAGGAAAAGAGGCGGGCGCCACCAAAATTTTGTAAAAAAGAAGAAAAGGCCCGGTATAAGCAAAAGGAGATAGTTTGACCGATATCGGTTAGATAACCGATGTCGGTCATCATAACGATATCGGTTAGATAAGCCGATGTCGGTCATCATGACGATACGATTATGTAACCGACATCGGTTATATTAAAATGAGCTTTTCTAAAAATAGAAAAGCTTGGGAGGCAAGTTAAATTCTTATTTTTAGAGTCATGCAACATGTTAAATACGAGGATGTGAGGCTATTGTCGTTCATACGAGGAGGTAGTTGCATGGAAGATTTGAGTGATAAGGAGGAAAGAGGCAGGTAAAGTGATCGTGGGGGATTAAGAAGGTGTAAAGGCAAGTTCAGTGAAGATTTTGGTGAACATGGCTGAATAAGGAGGAGCGTCCAATGGACGAGAGGAGAATGGAGACAGTTCCACCTCAAGTTGTTGCATCCCAAGAGGTATAAGTTTTGGTTGGAATAATATTTTACATGCTTATAAATAGGATCCGGTAAGGTAAGCGGGTAGAAAGGTGATAGGAAAGGGTTTGGGATGGGGTGAGTGTTATAGGATAGGTAATCAGCTATTTTAGGTATGTTTATAAGCATAGAGAGGGGAAAACCGGTGAATAAGTTATCATAGGTGGTGTTTTTGAGCGGGGTAGATGGAATTGACAAGAATCGGTAATCATTTAGGAATAACCGGTATCGATTAGGTAAGCGGTATCGGTGTATCTATAACCGATATCGGTTACTTATGCAAAGTTGTGGATTGTGATAAAAAAACACATGGGAATTTATTTGTTGATTTGTTGTTTTTGGTTTGATGTGTAGGCACGCAGCGGGGTTGAGGATGAATGATAGGGTGTGAACTTTGTTGTCACAAGTCTATGCGAGATGTAACACTAGCCGAGTGGGCATTAATAAAGCGTGTGGGGTTAAGCGAGAATCCGCTATTATTCACGAATCACACGCAATCATGCTATATTACAGTCTTGATGGAGAGATGGAATCCTAAAAAGAATACCTTCTATCTGCCAATAGGGGAGATGACAGTGACGTTAGAAGATGTGTTTCAAATTTTGAGACTTCCAATTATAGGAAGACTAGTGTATCAGGTAGGGCCTAATGCGGCGCGTGCAGCGATAACGACAGTATTTGGTCCAGCCACACGAGATTTGACACAGCGAGGTTTGACATTCACTTATGGTATAATGTTTGTGGCACACCCTGAGGCAACAAGGTTAGTTGTGGTATTAATGATAGCGTGATGGGGTATTATGCATTACCTAGCATGGACGGGGAAGATTTCCAAAATCATTGATGTGTATTATTCGGGAAATGATAGAAGGGCGTTACTTTCACATAGGCACCACATATCCGGCAGAGCTATCACAGTGTTTATGGGCATGCAGTGAAATCATTGTTGGGCCTATGAACACATTGTGTGTGTGCGACCAATATCTTTGACCAATCCGTAGGAGAGATAGGATTGCAGAGGTTTAGATTCGGGCGATGGGTCCGCAGGAGAGCAAGAGGCAAGAGTCGAGGACCGTGACGGATGACACCGAGTATTATAGGAAGATGTGGGAGACGATGATGCTTATGGATATCTCATTGGAGGCCTTACAGGGAACTACATGGTGACGGCGAATATAGCCAAGGATTTGAGGGTGTAGAGCGATTGAGGTGGATCATAGGACACATGAGCCAGGTGGGTACGAGAGGATTCCTCTAGATCACGTGCGGCAACAATTTGGATTTGTTGAGGATATACCCATGGATCATAGACCATACGAGATGGATTGACGCCGAGGAACCATTCTCACCTCCATAGCCCACTCTTCCGAAGGACGGGAAGAGATAATGGCCCGATCACGGGTAATGGATGTAGGAGTGACAGAGTCTTATAGATTATGGCGGGAAGAAGAGCTGCGAAGTACACATGAGAGGGCCAATCATCCCGACATAGTTGTGATTACCGTGAAGAGAGACCACACTGTAGGGTTTAGTTCAGCGGCTTCAAACACGGGTGAAGCGAGACCACAAGATTATTAAAGGCTTCTTGCAGTCTCAAGTGGAGAGACTATAGGCAAGAGTCATCCATGCGAGAGGGAAGATTCATATGTTATAGGGAGATTGGTGCTTCGGAGGGAGGAACCAATAGTAGTGGTACCTTTGAGTATGGAGAGGCGGTGGCCGGCATCGACGATCACCATCACTACCTGGTTTGGGACGAGGCGCGGGGTCTAAGTGAGTTTCATACATAGGGGTAGAAAAATAAAGATTCCGACCTATGTGTCGATGATAGAGAAGATGTATTTGTTTAACATCTAAATAAAATGGAATATGTATGTTGCTTTGAGTTGATGATAATAATAATAATGTTTGTGTTTGAATGTTTGGATTGAAAAAGGACAAAGGTGAGTGCTATCAATATAAATATACGACAATATTTATATTTTTAAGTGAAACACAACACATGATAGGTGATGGTAGGGGATGGTTGAGCTAACCTTGCGAGACCCCATGTCTCCTAAGTGCTTCCTACATAGCCCATTGCACAAAGAAAGGAGGGGCCCCGGATCGATGTAGTTCTCCTTAGGACCAGGGAGAGGTGAATTTAGGCAAGTTGGTTGTGGTTAGGAAATTTGTTGGTTGGACAAAGTTTGATGTTGGTAGGGAAATGTTGTTGGTGTTGGTGTGGGTATAGGTGAAGTGAGGGTTACCTTACTCAAGCATAGAAACCGTGTCCTAATTAAGGTCAACACACAATCCTAGATTCGGTTAAAAGAGGAACAAGTGTCCCATAGTTGGAAAGAGCTAAACAAATCACTTATTATCGTAGGATGAGCTTGAAATCCCTAGGTAGCTTGTATAGGCGAGAGACGATAGGTGACAAGAGTTGTATAATCACAATATATCGGATATACGCACGTCCCTTAAGGTTTGTTATTTTGAAGAATGGTGAGGTGAGGTGGATGGTATAGGCAAAAGTGCAGAGAACTTGTTATAAGGTGATTATTCGATGGAAGAGAACCATACTTGAAATAGACAAGTCCAAGACTCAAAAGTGCTTTTGAATACGCCTCTTTTTTTTTTGGATATAGACTAATCGATGCGGGAAGTCTATATGGGATATGCATTTTGTTGTTCTTGAGGTCTTCACGAAGCTGATCAAGGTGAGCAGCTTATGATAGAGGCTGACTTTGTATAGTGTCCTTCGTGAGAGCGATCTACTTATAGTAGCCGATGTGGCGTTGCACATAGTTATCCTTTGAGGAGCAGTCTAGTTTATAGCTTAGAGGTCTAAATGTTTGTTTGTCATGAAGCATCTATTTTTGCAGTAAATTTTGACTCAAGAGTATCCCAAAATTGTATAATTGAGAACTTATTATTTTGATACTTTTGAGTCATGGACCAAACTAAAAGGAGAAGGCATCTTTAAGAGGAGGGGATGATCAAATCACGTGGGTTTGATTTTACTTTGAGATGCACAAAAAAAGGTGTATGAGGTGGTAAATGAGCTCAACGGATGAGCGCAAGGTGGATAAAGAGTGATGTAACACTAAATTCAATAATAGAATGGTCAGAGATGCAAGGCATGAAGGGGTTCAAGCTCAGGTTTACCATTAAGTGAAGCTAAATGATAAGTACTTGATCCGTAAGTGTGAGTGTTAATGTAAGGCCCAATCCAATTAGGAGCAAATTTTCCACGTTTTCTCTTTTCTAGTTTGGTTACATGTTGATTCTCTTTGAGGATAAGATCACCAATTTTAAAGGTACGCTCATGAATTTGCTTATCATAAGCACGCTTGATGCGTTTTTGATAAATTTGAAGGTGGTCAAGAGCGGTAAGATGACGCTCGTCAAGAAGCTCCAATTGGGCTAACCGCTCTTGGTGAAAGTCATCATTGGTGAGAATATCCTAGAGAGATATTCTGAGGGAAGGGATTTGTATTTCGGGAGGCAAGACAGCCTCGGTACCATACACGACGCAGAATGGTGTGGCATTAGTGGAAGTATGAATACTAGTATGATAAGCCCAAAGGGAAAGCGGGATGTGATCATGCCAATTTTGACGAGAATCGTTAACAAATTTCATGAGAATTTTGATTAAGGTTTTGTTAGAAGATTTCGATTGACCATTAGCTTGTGGATAGTATGGTGATGAGAAGCTAATTTTGATACCAAAGTTGTCACAAAGGCCTCGTAATAGCTTATTTTTGAAAGATTTACCATTATCGGTTATTAAGCGATGAGGAACACCAAACGGCAAATAATGTGATGATTGATGAATTCAAGAATTTTCTCCTTTTGGTTGAAATGAGTGGAATGGCCTCTACCCATTTAGTGTAATATTCGATTGTTGTGATGATCCAATGGTGCGTTGCGAAGAAGGTGGATGAATCTCATCGATAAGGTCCAAACCCCATTGTGAGAAAGGCCAAAGATCCCGTGTGACTGTAGCGGGTGGCTAGGGAGTATGTTGAAGGTTGGCATGTTGTTGACACATAACACAATGTTTAACATATTCAAAATAGTCTTTATTAAGAGTAGGCTAATAATATCCTGGCGAAGGATCCACTTGGCCATGGCAAAGCCACAAAGTGCCCACCACAAATTCCGTCATGGACTTGTTGGATGGTATGGTGACTTGAGGCTGGTTAGACATCGAAGAAGGATACCATCTAAGCCATATTTGTAGAGGAGTCCCCCATGACAACATAGCAAGAAACACCTTTAAGAAATGTGTGTTTTCCATTATTATTAAGGTCGGTGGGAGAACAGAGTTTATAAGGTAGTCGTGAAATTGGTAATACCATGTATCTTGCGGGTCAACAGATGCATTATTTACCATACAAACATCCAAGACTAAGTAAGATGGGGCAAAGAGTTGTTGGACCAAGACAAATATGTCAGAATCAGTTGGTGATGTAGGAATTTGTGAGGCCAAGCAAGCCATAGTATCCACAAATTTATTAGTTAAGCGTGGAATGGTTTGGATAGTATAATGGGTAAATAAGGTCAAAAGTGAATCTACGTAACATTTGTACTTTTGAAGTTCCTCATTTTTACATTGGTAGATACCGGTGAATTGATTTCCTACCAATCGGGAGTCATGAAAATGTTAATAGACTTCACACCTAAGTGTAAGCATAACGTGGAGACCCAAACAAGGGCCTCATATTCGTTGTATTATTAGTGCGGGGAAATTGAGCTTGAATGAAAGAGGCATATGTTCACCTTCAAGAGGAATGAAAACAACGCCCGCCCCTCCACCACGTTGGCATTTAGATCCATCTAAGAAAAGAGTCATGGGATAAGACGCATCACCGAGTGAAAGAGTTGCGATGAGTACATCAAGGAAAGTAAAATTGGTAAATTGTTCCCGGGTAAAGGGGCTTCCGCGAGTTGGTCTATGATAGTTTGTCCCTTGATTGATTTCTACGGTGTACAAACTCAAGGTCGAGGTTGGCAAGGAGCATAAGCCATCGGGCGATGTGTTGGTTTAGGTGAGGTTTGGCGTACATATAATGTATGGGGTCAGCGTTGGTGATGATAAAAGTTTTGTGATTCAGAGGTAATGTTGAAGTTTGGTGGCCACGAATGATAGGGGCGAGGTACAAATTTTCGATTTGTGTATACCTAGTTTCGTAATCCACAAGAGTATGGCTTATGTAATAAACTACTTGTTCTCGATGCTCGAGTCACAATGTGCGAGCATGGCTCTCTACAAAGATGGTCGGTGGTAGAAAGGTAAAGGTAGAAAGGGTGATCGTCTTGAGGTGGTATAAGCACGGGTGGCTGCAAGAGATAAGATTTAAGAGCCTCAAAAGCTTGGTGGCACTCCTTGCTCCATTGAAAGACAATGTCCTTTTTAAGGAGATGATGGAAAGGTTGACATCGATCCGAGAGTTGTGAGATGAAATCTCAGGATAGATTGGAGTTTTCCCTGCAAACTACGCAATTGTTTTAGGTTAGTGGGTGGGGGCATTTCTAAGATAGCTTTGACTTTAGCAGGTCAACCTCAATGCCATGCAAAGAGACGATAAAGCCAAGGAGATTTCCCAAAGGATGCCAAAGACACATTTCTTTGGTGAAGACAAACATAGTATTGTAATAGGTGGTTGAAAATAATGGTTAAAACATCGAGATGTTCATTGCGATGTTTGGATTTTCCAAGAAGAACATCGACATAATCCTCAAGGATAGTGTGCATGATGTCATGAAAAATGTAATTCATAGCCCGTTGATAGGTCGCACCAGCATTCTTAAGGCCAAACGACATGACACGATAGTAGAAGGTCCCGGGGGGTAATGAAGGTGGTTTTATGTTGACAAGTGGGGCTACTAAAATTTTATTATATCCTCGAGAAACCATCCATGAGAAAGCATCTCATGGCGTAGTGAGATCAACAAGTTGATCAATACTAGGTAGGGGAAGTCGTCCTTGGGGCAAGCGAGATTAAGATCTAGGAAATCGTAGATATCTTAAGTCCCCCGTCGCTTTAGTGATAGGTACAACATTATAAATCCATTGCGGATAGTCAATAGGTAAGATGAAAGAAACCAAAAGGAGTCATTAAAGCTCTTCTTTAACCAAGAGAGAAATGTGTGGATGCATTTTTCTTAGCTTATGTTTAACTTGGTTTGGATTACGGTTTTGAGTGATGTTGTGGACAGCAATGTTAGGATCGATTCTGGCATGTCAGCATAGGACCAAGCAAAATCTTGATTATGGGCACAGAGAAAGGTAGTGAAGGCGGCTTGTTCTGATGCATCAAGAGATTGTCTGATCTTTACAATGTGAGGATCGTCCTCCATGTGGATGTTGATTTATATAGTTGACTCATTCAACATGGTTTGGGCGTCGATGGTAAGGTGCGTTAAATATAAGAGTCATCCGCACCAAGGTAGGTGAGGATGGAGTCATCATCCTGACACTCCACAACATTAATCGAAGGAAGGTCTTCTTCGATCATGTCTAGATATAAAAGGGGGAGAGAAGATGGGTTCTCACCATCATGTTGATAAGTGAGAGGACCCAGAAGATAGCATTCACGAAAAAAAAAAAAAAAAAAGTTAGGAGGGGATGATTTCGGGTCTATCGACTCAGAAGTAGGTGAAGATGGCAAAATGGGCGATGTGATTCGGAAGGGGTGACTTCGTTGTCTTCTTGGATACAATTGACATGAGGTTTCTTGGTGTAGGTGGTTCAAAAATCCAATAACACTTGATCTTTGTGTTTGCGTGTAGTTATGGGAATAATCATATGGCATCCTTGTTCATAAAGACTAAAACCAAAACCTTTCTAAGCAAAGTGTGTTAGGAAGGTGAGGGCGAAACGAAGGTTGGTTAGATATTGAAAATTCAATTGGAAAGGAATCACACCAAGGGGAGGTTTGGGGTGTGCAGAGGATGCATCGACACCCCCATACATTAGGTTGGTGCCACAATTAGGTGGTCTGTAGGAGATCACCTCCCCCACATGATGGTCGTAGGTAAGATGCGCATGTAGCTGTCCGTACTCTGTGGAGTATGGAAGGTGCTAATGTTGTATAGGTGGTACTCCCCAAAGTGTAAGGCGTTGAAGAAAACCTACCAAAGGATCCGAAGTTGGGATGTTGTCCATGGGGAAAGAAGTGGTATTCGCGTCGGTGGTTTCATTGGTGAAGGTGCAGGTGCGGATAAGGTGGATGGTTGAGGTGTGGTTGAAGTAGATGGTTGGGTTGGATCAATGGGTGTCTTGACAGTACAAGCACATCATTAGGGTGGTATAACATATTACGAGGTTTTGAAGGGGAAGCGTCATTTGTGACGGTGTATGACTTCCCTTCATACTCGAAATTGATGCATCTATGTAAGGTGGAGGGAACACATCCAATAGCCGAGATCCAAGGGTGACCTAACAACATGTTGTATTGTAATTCTCTGTCAAGGACATAGAAGAGTTCGGGTAAGGTACGTGGCCTTACACGAATGTTAAGGATCATGGTGCCTAGGGTAGAAGTAATAGCATCGTTGAATGAACGCAACATGGTGCGGTTAGCACACATGTAGCTAGGAGGGATATTCATCTGTTGGAAGGCTTTGGAAGAGATGATTTTTAGGCTAGCACCCACATCAATTGTAACACGATGCACACAGATGTCCCAAACGTAGTTTGAGATGAAAAGATCGGGATCGGGATCTTCGCACCAAAGATGACAATTTCTTCTTCGAAAAAGCGCTGGTGGCTTGCCGTACGAGGATAGAAGTGGTGGTGGAGGTAGGTTGTTTAGTGAGAGAAGCAACGTGGTTGGGTTTTAAGATGGAGGCAACGGGAAAGGTTTCATTAGGTAGGACCTCTATCCCTTGAAGGATCTCAATTAGAGCTTGTCGATGTGATTCGAGATATTTGAATTAGATCATAGAGTGTCATTTTTACAGGAGATTAGTGAAGTTGTTTGATCATCGTGCGATGGGTGACTCCATCGTGAGAGGCTGGAGAGGCAGGTCACGAATACCCACTCTAGGTGGTGGTGTAATCGGGATGGCGAAAAGAAGAAAGAGAGGCCGCAGTGTGCTTTCTTTAGCTTTTCCATTGTTTTTCGACCTCGTGTAGCAATGCTAATCATGTTGATCTCATGAATGCAAGACGAGGAATATGATAGGGATAAATTGTTGTTCTCGAGAGGCGGGGTGGTAATGATGATAGATTTTGGCGAGGTGGGGATAGGTGGTATAGGATAAGGGATAGAGGCTAAGGGCTTTTCCCTCCATAAGTTGTCTTTCTTAGATTTTCTATCGAGATAGGCAAGCTGGTGGAGTATGGATTTCAAATCTTTACATCCTTCTACATTTTGGCACGGTGTGCGGTGGTAGGCATAGATTTGATATTCATCATAACCTATAGGTCGAGGTTTAGATGGATCATAGGTGCGAGTGGGGGTAGGAAATGGTCACCTCCCCTACCAACATATTAAGGATCTTTGCATAAGATCCTTTGAGCAGGTCAAATTCGAGATGAAGATGAGGCGATGGATTGAGTGGGTGAGATTATTGATCATTTTGTTAATGGTTGGAGTACGAGTGGTTCGTACGGGTGGTGGTTTAGGAAAGGTATTTTGATGATTGGGTTTAACTAGGCATGGTTTCTTGGCACAAAAGTCATGTTTAGCTGGTTAGATGATGAGGCCACGAGATGATGTGGTGGCAGGAAACAACCATAGGGAAAGAGCAGCGGTAACAAATAATTTTTTCGATGATCGAGTTTTCTTAGGGTTGGTAGGTAGGCAAGATATTTGGGGTAGTAGTGTTGAGATGCTTGTGGATTTCGTATGGGTGCGAAGGAGCTGGTCGTGTTAAAGAAGATGTGGGAGGCATGGTGTATTGAGGCCGAGGTGGAGGGGTGAGGCCCCAATATAGAAGGTAGGTGTGATGGCGAGGTTGAAACCATGCTTTGTACCACTTTGTGATCGGGGATGAGGGTTTTAGTTCTTTGTGAAGGAATAGATTGGACTCAAGGAGATTGGGTCTATCTCCTAGGTGGATTGACAACTTTATTTTTAGATAAATCTAACCGTTTAAGTGGGTGCATTAGGCTAGGTATTGGTGAAGTCCCAAGCATAGGGAAGGTTCGGTTAGGTTGATAGAGGTGGATGAGGTATTCGGTAGAGATGAGGGGGTGAAGGTGAGGATATAGGAATTTTGAGCTTTTGTGAACACTTTGGGTATATGGTAGAGTGTATCGGATCAATCA
Organism: Taxus wallichiana var. yunnanensis; assembly: GCA_018340775.1. NCBI lineage: Eukaryota > Viridiplantae > Streptophyta > Pinopsida > Cupressales > Taxaceae > Taxus > Taxus wallichiana. The sequence goes on from CM031240.1 coordinate 707,363,252, forward strand.
TTTACATTTGAGTAAAGCATGGTGTTCTCAAATGCTCCCATAAGAGTCGTATATCTTCTTGGGGATGACAGTCTTCACGTATGGATGGGAATTTTGGTATGGAAGAGAAGTGGGCTATGATTCCGGTCCTTTGGGGTGTGATATAGGGGGTGAATGAGGTGTTGTATCAATGGGTGGTAAGAGGTCAACCGGTCACTGGAAAGATTTAGGTGATGAAGAACTGATAGGGAGGAGGGCATGTTCTAGAGGATTCGTCATGGTTAAGGAATTTGGTGATGTAGGCTCAAGGGGTTTCTCTTCTAAGGATGACAGAAAAAGTGATGATCCTTCTTCTTTTGCAGCAAGAGTGGTAGAAGGAGATGATTGGGAAATAGATAAGTTGGATAATAGCTGCTCACAGTCTTGCAGGGATGTGGTGTAAGGAGGATCTTCTGTGAGAAGAGAACTCTGGGTGGTTGATTCCTTCATGGGTAAAGGAATAGCAGGGTTGTCCTCTTGTCCTAATGAAGGGGAAGGGGGAAAGGATTCTGCGTCGGTGAAGAGGCTCGATTCAGAATTTCCTTGATGGAAGCCCTTGGTTGGGAGTTAAAACCACAAGGATCTCATGCACTCTCTTCTCCTTGGCTAAGGTTTCTTGGTTTGTGTTCTTTTATTAGAGGAATGGTTTGGAAATGGTTTGTTGAATATTTTTAAGTTTCGATTAGTAGGGGAATTAGGATTATCAATGGTTATATCTTCTCGCATCGACCATTTCCTACACTATGTTTTTTAGCATCTTGCAGTTTTTCGTGGTGTGTCCCTTCATGTGATGGAAGTTAGAAGTCATTTTATTTATACCAAGAAGGTATAGCACGGGCGAAATCAAACCTAGAGTGAGGTTTAATAGGAGGCAAAGTGATAGCTCCTGCTTTAAGTAGTTTGCCCAAGATCACTTCATAAGTTTCTCCCAAGGAGTGTACTTGATGGGCTCGGCTTTATACTTATTGGTGGATTTTTAAGGTATAAGACGGTGCTTGAGATTTGACCGTTACTGCGTGTACAGCTCCTTTTGATTTCGAAGCAGCTGATGCATGAGAGTTGGTGGTGTTGGGTTTGTTCATGGAGTCCTGGGTTTGGAAATTTGAGTTTTTGTTGCGCAACTTCAATTTCTCCTCCTCTAAGGCCCGAATCTCTAGTTTCCGAGCCATAGTAAAGGCCTCATCAAAGGTGCGAAAATTTTGAATTTGGAGGGTGGGAGAAATGTGTTTAGCACAGGCCCACGTAAAGAGTTTGATGAGCTTGGCCTGAGGTAAGGCATAAGTAAGTTGGTTGATGAGGCCCGCCATCGTCCAACAAAATCTGTAATAGACTCATCTTCAAATTTTTGGATGGCATAGAGATCGGTAATGGATACTTTCTTGGCAATATTGATGGAGAAGTGATCCAAGAAAGATTGGGATAATTGGTTAAAGGAGAAGATTGAGTCTGCTGGGCTAAAGCAACCATGCACACACAGGTAAGGAGTTACGTAAGGACATGGGGAAGGTACGGATTAGTAAGGCATCATCATGAGCAATCGGATAGCAAGCATGTCTAAATGATCGTAAGTGTTGTTGAGGGTCCTCCTTACTATTAAAGAGAGTGAATTTCGGTAATTCTCATTGAGGAGGATATGTATGAAGGGGGATAGAAGGATGACTAGGCTCCGACAAACTTGCTCGTATGTTAGGGTGTTACGGCTTCTGAAACAGAAGCCTCTAGATTTTGCATCTCGTCCATCATCTATTTGATTTAATCATTGGTTGGGTTAGATGATGGTGTTGTCATTGTAAACGGAGGAGGATTATGCCAATAGCCGCTACTAGATAATGGTGGGGTGAAATGTTGATAAGGCGTCGATGATGAATGTGTTGGGGTGACTGAATAAGGGTGTCCTATATAAGATGTTGAGGCCCTTTGGATGTGTTTGCAGAGAAATGAAAAGGTGGGCGGAGCCTAAGAGGGAAATATTGTGTGGATAGGTGGTAGAGAACAAGTTATGAAAGAGGCAATCTGCAGAGAGGATGACGTAGAGGGGCGGTGGGACGGTAGTGATATGTGGGGCCCCAGATTAACCAAAGGAAGGCCAATTGGTGCATTATGAACCACCGAAGCCACCTGAGGTGGGAGGCGGGGCTAAGGATGAAGATAGTGAGGTGGAATTATTAAGTGGGGAAGGAGCTAAGTGAGTAGCTATACTAATAGGCATACCCAAGAGAGAGCTGACCGTTGGGTGTACGGTCATGGGTATGAGATAAATAATATCGTACAAAGTGTGAAGATTAGGATCCAAAAATTCATCAAAATCCATATCTCTGACAGAGATCTTGGGAAAAGCATTGGTGTCTGTAGGATTCCCCATAGGATGTGAAGGGGGTGACTCAGGCAAAGACACGGAACAAGCATGTGAAACCATGGTGTGGCTTGTTTCCGAGTGATAACAACCATCGAAAAGAGGATACAATAGAGGTTTAGTCAATCAGAACAGAAAATGCAACAAAATTTTTGAATTGGTAGGTTCTTGGTTTGTCAGAATCAGTAAAACATAGTAACCGATATCGGTCTTTAGAATCGATGTCGATCGACTATAACCGGTGTCGGTCGAGTAACCGATATCGGTAGGAGAGGACCGGTGCTGGTCACTATGAAGGTAAAGACAAAATGTAGGAGGCTACTTGGTTTGGGGATAACAAGGCTTAGTATACCCACCAAACTATCTCAAGTGATCTTTGAGACAGGGGTATAACAGGAAAGCAGGCGAAAGAAGAACAAAGAACAAGAAAGATGCATAAGAAAATCAAGAGACTAACCTAGGATTATTTTAAATCACTTTTGGGCTTATGCCTTAGATGCAAGATGATGCCAATCCTAAACAAAAGACCTAAAGGAGGTGTCAAGTTTGTTTTGGCTCGTAAGGCTACCTCAATTGGGTGGAGGAATACCACGGAAAGGGGGATGTTTGAGATGTTGTGTAGATTATGATGTGATTTGGTATGTGTTGTGTGAAGTGAGAGTAAGATTAATTTCTCGTCAATACCATGAATATCACCCCCATGTGTACAACCTTTTACTTAATCTCGTTCACTAGAATTAAAAACAGCAAGCAAGAGTGTGATGCATGTGTTTTAAACCAAAATCGAAAATGATATTCGATGAAGCGAAGAAAGAGAAGAGGTCAAGAAGATGACTTTCACTAATGCAAAGAGGTGAAAGAAAGACAAGTTCTTTTACCAAAATGACGAAATATTTTTGAATATTTAGAAGAAAGAAATAGCAAGTGTGCTCCCTATATGAAAACAAGCAAGAAAGAAATAAACCCGAGAAGGGTCCCACCAGCGTGCCAAAATGTTTCGCACATAATTTAGTTCCAAAATAGAGTTGCTTCTATCCTTTCATTCTCTTGATATGAGATAAGGGGTTAGGGTTAGGAGGAATACCATTGAGTGTTGGGAAGGTGTGCGCATACTGGTAGAGAGATCGACCGATTGTCAAGAACTCCTTTTTGTCTTGGAAGGACTACTTGTAAATAAGAATGCAAGACCAACAGATTTTGTTAGACAATAAGTGAAGGAATTGCCTTGGGCCAGGAAATATTGGACTTCCTTTCGAAGGTGGTGAGTCCCTTTGTAATGAAAATCGATGCAAATGATAATAAATAATCTATTGCGAAATCATGATTTAGGTACCTTGTTACTAAAAGAAATAGAGACTAAACTACCCATAATGAAACGTCATTCTCTTGGTTTGGTCACTTTGGTTATTGATATGTTGAGATCAAGTTACTGAGGATAGACCGGACTAAATAACGAGGTTGTTTTGAGGTGAATAGGTAAAAGGCTAGTTTTGGTATAAGTCACGATGAACCGATGGCGATCCACGAGTAGTGGCGATCATGGTTACAAAAACTATTCTTGGTAGGGAATCACCGATATCGGTAGGGGCAGTGATTTAGGGATTTTTAAATGGAGGTTGGTGTAAGGTGGTTATGAGGTTTTGGAGGTTGGTAGATGGTTGAGGGGAGATACTTCTTACTACTTTCGATGAGGATACGAGGTCAAGGAATGTGGTGACGAAGGCAAAGCTCAGGTGGGATGATCTGACAACTAAAAGTGGGTTGGTGAAGCTATCCTCAAACTCTCCCAATGCTTGGATGAGTGTGACAGTGATCTCGTTGATCAGTTACAGTCTAGGACTCCAAGCTCCTCTTTGCAAACCTTTCTCTCCTTCTCCCTTGTCTCTCCTCTACACATGGATCCGGATCTTGCACCTAAATTCCCTCCACCCTTTCTTTTGGTTGGGGAGGTCATTTACAGAGGAACCGATGGCGATTACGTAACCGGCGCCGATTGAGTAGGGACCCTTTGTTAGTCGAGTGAAAGTGGCTATTTTTAGTAAAATTGCCAACTTTCCCTCCTTTTCTCTCAAGGTGTCAGTTATGGGCTTGGTCAAGTCATTATTAGGTTCATTTTGATGCGAGTGAGGGGTGATGAGTCATGGGTGTGGGTCTAGACCAAGTCATAGGTCTTAATTAGGTTAGTTTAGGGTTAGGGCTAGGTCATAGTGAGGTGGCGAGGTGAGGTGGTAGGGTTGGAGATGTGGATTTATTAATTATAAGGTAATTAATAAATAATTAACTCGTGTGAGGTTTAGGTGGTGAGGTAGGGTTAGGTTACGGGACGAGATACGGGAGTACGAGGCAGGTGTCGTAAGACCCAAATTTGGTGTCTACACTACTATATATAAATAGATTGATACAAATTTGTAGATGCATTTAAAGTGGGTTAAATGGTCTTTGAGACAAAAGAAAACTATTAGATACGATAATTTTTTGTTATTTGAAGAATAAGAAGAATATTGAGGATTAGGAAACACTTCATTCAATTGAAATTTATAGTTATATTGACTATTACCTCTTCTTCTTTTAACCACATGTGCTACATGTATCTTGTGACCTTTGTATTTTCATTCTAAGGATAAATGTAGGCTAAAGCTTAATTTTTCCTGCTCTTTATAATTTATTCTGACTATTTTTTGTATTGTTTAAGACATTAAAAGTTCTTTTTCTTACTATCCCACTTTTGTCTCTACAAGATTTGTTTCTTTCACTCTACCTCTATGTGAAACTCTCTATTTTTCCATTCTCCGATAATGCATGAAAATGGTATTTTATCTTTTATTTATGTTTTACATATCTGCACAGCATTAGAGTGCATCTAGTTATGTAGGAACCAATCTAATTTTATTGTTTCTTGGGTGTGTAGATGTAGTGGAAGGAGTAGGGAAAGCCCCACGCATTTTCCATCATCTCCTCCTATTTAGGATTATCATTTATGCGTTGGGATTATATTAAATACATCCATGAATATGTTTTTTAGCACATATTTCACTATATTTAAAGTTATTCCAATCCCAACATCTAAAAAATATAGCCAATATTTCTATTTTTTATTCCAAAATGTTAAATATTAGAATTATCGAACTCTAAAATAGAACATATTGGAATCTAAAATCACATATATTGGAATTGAAAATCACATATATTGGAAAAACTATACTAGCAATGGAAGCCAAAAATTTCAGAACCATCGAAATATCGGGACTAGGGCACCTAAGTAGTGTCAACAAGAGTACCTAGGTGTTATTGACCTATTTTGGGTGCCTACGATTACGAAAAACCTCATAAATGGATTTTTGAAGTATCGAAAATATTCACTAGGCTTCCTTCTTTCTCTCTTGTATATTCTTCGTATGATCTCCAACTTTACCTATAACTTGAAAAACCCTAAAAAAATATAATCCTAAAAATAAAAATATGCAAATGTATAATCAAACTGACCACTATGGTCACCTAAATGAGTGAATTTACGATCCGAGAATTGCACAAAATTTTATACTCCATGTAGTTTTCGTGTGTGTGTATACAATATTTGTTCCCTAGGAGGCTCTTCGCATGTTTGAATTTATAGCAATCAATAAATAAATGTAACAATGTAGGTATATGTGTGGATGGAAATAGAACTTACCCTCTTATTCATGTATGAAGAAAATGTAGTTCTTTGTCCATTGAATGAATCTATATGGATGCTTTGATGCTCTTGAAATGCCTTTCGATTCAACCTTAGGTTATAATAATAGATGCTTATAGTCTATTCCTTTAATTTTATCACATAGTATTTTATTAATATGACTCCTTTGTTTGAATTTCATAATTAACCACTAAAAGGGTGATCCATAAGAAATCAAGATGCTCAAAATCTAGATGATGACCAAAAGAGACGAGTAAGATATAAATATGTCAACGAATCCCAAAGGGGATGGGGACTCCTAGGTGGTGGCATATTGGCTATGCACTGTGTGTCTAGACTCATAGAAATTGAAGTGAATAAGTTCATACTAGGTAGTGATATGTGTAAGACTAAGAAGGAAATAGAAAAAAGTAAATATGCCAAAGACAATATTTAATTAGTACTTTTCTCGATTAGGAATCATATGAATTCAAGTATGTGATTATGACTTTGAAATGTATGTAATTGCTCGATTTTGTATCTACTGACTAATAAATATGGTTTTCATTACAATAATTATGTTTTTATAGAACAAGGTTATGCACGATATGAAAAAAAAAAAAAAAAAGATTATGGAAGCAACTCTACATAGGAGGAAGATTTTGAAAGTGATGTTCGAGAATTAGAGAAAATGTGGCAAACACGAGAATGAGAAACTAAAAATATTACAAGCTAAAAATTTGTGTTTAGGGTATCCCTACATGTGTACATGAATTAGTTAAAAATGCAAAGAAAATCAAATCTAACACCTAATAGATTCAATACAATGATAACTAGATCAATATACCATCATGCTAAGAGCTAAAAAAGTAATAAACATCAACACTATGCATTAAAACCTTGAAAATAAACCTCAAGCTAACATGCTAACATTTATTTCTCTACTCTTTAGAAAGCTAAATCAATGAAATGGACCTAGGTAGATCCTTTAGCTATCAAAGGGTTGATATTTTTGCTTGATCCAAGAGGATTGAGGATGGAGGTTCATCAAGTCATGACAACAAGTCCTTTCTTGATTAACTCCATTGATCTTCACAAAATAACTTGGATGATTGAATGCAAATGGATGATGCTTAGCTCCACTCTAATGAAGAATTCCCTAGGATGATGAAATGGCTATAGTATAGGCTCTATGCTCATTTAGGTGTAAGTAGAAAGGTAGGAGGAGGAATCCTTATATAGCCCAATGGATAAAAGAATCTCTACATCCCTTTACATGTGGGATAAAAAAGAGGTTGGGTTAATTATAGATAAGGAAGGTTTAGGGAGGGTTGAGTCAACCTTAGGAGAGTTTAATTTTTCCTTTAGTGACCCATGGGAATTAGGGGTGCATATAATTAATCAAAGGTGATTAATTAATAAGGAGATGAGCCTATTAGGCTAGCTTAGAAGAGAATTAGCATGATTTAGGGGATATGAAGGATTAAATTAGATAAATGAAAGTTTATTTATCTAATAGAGGAGGAAACTTAATTAATTAGAATTAATTAATTAATCTAGATAGAATGGGGTTTAATTAATGGAAGGTCGTTAATTATTGTCTTTGTTCGATAGAGGAGTCAGTTAACTAGTGTAATGTAGTTAATTGATGATGATAGAAGATATAATGAATGCCATTTGATGATTTGTCATCAAATTGTGAGGAAGAGTATAATTAGTGCAATTTAAGTATTTAAATTTCTTGGGCTAGATTATAGGTGTCTACATTTTCCCCTCTTTGGGGTGGCATAAGTGATGCCACTTCAAAGATAGTAGATAGGTAAAAACAATTAAGGGTAGAATAAACATTAGTAGAAATGAGGATTCCCCTTGAGTGTCAATAGGGTGATGAAATAAGGTGATTGACGATTGAAAAAGATGAGGGAACTTGAAATAAAATGAGGGACATGATGCCCCAAGTGCAAGAGAATAATGGGTAGGGGTAGGATGCCCCAAAGAAAGTTGAAAAATAGTGTCAAGTGGAGAATTATCTATAAGAAATCTAAAGAGAAAGAGAGAAGAATGAGCCTTCACCCATTGCATTTGAACAACCATATTTTCATCATATAGCCAAAGATCTATGTCATCGGTCCTTATTAAAGATATAAGCATACGAAAAAGTGTAAAATGACATGAAAATCCATAATATAAGGCAATTCTACATTACTTAAAACCAACTCGGTGAAACACGCAAAATTTAATGTAATACGAAAAGTAAACAAGCTCATTTAATAGGGAAACAAGTAAAAACACACATACTCAACATATTAGGCCTATGAGTCAACACTTTTGAGTCAAAATTGTTACACAATTTTTTTAGATAAATATGAAGATCCCAAAAGTTCATGATTGATGAAAAGGGTTAAAAATGATTCCTCGATCGATAAATTATGAGAGGGAAAGTAATGGAGGACATATTGGTCCAATGATAAAGTGTTCGGGAAATGAAACAATATCAAATAGCTGAATGTACCACAAAATATAGATGAAGTAAGTAGGATAGCTTTGTAGATGGTTGTAAATATGATGATCTATGAGTCCTTTAGTTTAAGAACATGTGAATATCCCAAAAATATATGGGAGAAGTACCATGCGTAAGACACATGTTTGATCGTTTATGAGCTATTTACCTATTTTTGTAATTTTTGAATTTTATAAAAAAATCATATTTTTAATTGAATTTTTAAAAAGATTTTTGCATGTTTGGATTATTAGATTTTAGTATAGAAGAAGTCAGAAGAATTATAAAGATTATCCTAGGAGAGAAATAAATGTCCCACAAAGAAGAAAAAAAAGCTGTTATGCGGAAAGTATTGCCCCGAGTAGAAAAAAATTAATAAAATAATTATTGAAAAAATAATTATTCATTTGAGTGTGAAGAAGAAGTTGTATCACCTAAAAGTAATAAATTTGTCTTAGTTGAAGAGCTAGGTGGCAAATAATGCCTGTGGCACTGTGGAAGATTAACAAAATAATTATTTAATAAAAAAATTATTCACGATGAATAGAAGAAAGGTTAGAATGAGAATGGTGGTCAAAACATGCCCCTAGGGCATCACGATGGGTGAAAATGACTAGATATACCCCATGCAAGAGGGGGTAAATCATTATGATCAGTTCATTTGTTACGAGCCCCTGCCAAAATTTATCGTGAGAGCTACGATAGTGATGAGAATGATGGTGAGAACATGATCCTGTAGGGGATGTACCGATTAAGTTCGGGACTACGCTTGATATGCAAATGATAGATTCTTTGTGAGTATGTTAACCTTGCTTTTTTAATTACATGCATTTATTACTTTATTTAATGTTTTAGACCTAGGAAATGTGCAAGATCACACCCTTGGGGGCGCGGGTGTCCTCGGGGGCACGTAGGAATAACAAAAATGTTTTCTCACACACTCTTATATCACATCTTTGTCGGTGCATACAAATAGGCACAAAAACATGTGTGCAAGCATAGAGGGTAAAACACGTGCTCTATGCGTGCATGCGAAAATGGCAATGTAGGTGCCCTAAGGTATGTATATACACTCACGGATTGAGTTAGTTAGGAAGGGAACACATATGCAAATATGTGTGCACATGCATCAAAGAAGGCACACACATGAAGCACGTACGTATGGGCCAAATGGGGTGCACAAATGCCCAAATAGGCACATTAGTGCCAAAAGGGAAGAATTTCTACACTAAAAAGTAAAATACTTGAATAAGTATAATTTTTGTAGTGAAGTTATTTATAAAATAAAGTTAAAATTAGCGAGATGGTAGAAAATAGAAGAAATGTTGGTGCCTAACACATGTTGTGTTTTATAGAGACGATTTCTAGTACTCGAGAAGAGGACAACATAGATATATTTCTGAGATAGAGGTGAGCCTACCTCAGCAAGATCATCGTGACATGGAGGTACTCTAAGAGGTTGTTGGATTGGGACACATGGCATGGATGTAATCTATGATGTTATATTATGGTATTTTCATAACTTTAACAAAGCGATGACACAACAAAAGGCGGTGCTTTTGAATCCCTATGGGAGATGATTATTTTTCTAGAGAATTTATTACACATTCTATGCATCCTCCTTGGTGGTTTCTGATTGAGAATACCATGGAATTTGGATGGATCATAGTGGCTATCAATGATGTATTCTCGTAGGGATGATATACCCGCAAGGTATGACATTTTACCTATATCACTACATTTCAGAGCTTCACATTCATCGGGGACCTTTGAATTGTATGGATCTTATCAGTGGGTTTTTACTCACTGATAAGATAGGGACTTCATTTCCATTGGGCCTGATTACCATTATTCATAGCCTATATAGTGGCAAGAGATACTACTAGGGCCGCAGTGCATAGTGGCACATCTATACTAGGACCTTCATTTCATCATATTCCATCATTAGAAGACAAGGGATCATGCTTCATAATTATAGATTTTTACATGGGACCACATAGCCATTGGTCATCCTATTGGTGTACGGTGACCGTGAGCTCCAGAGGAGATGACAATCATGGGTTGGGTTCTTAATTGGGATGATATATTATTATCACCGAGATTTTTATGAGAAAAGTAGTACGGAGACATTATATAGAGACCCTATAGACATAAAAAGTTGTCTAAGGATGAGGTAGAACTTAGTATTTTCATGGTGGAGAACTTAATTATAAGTGTTTGAACCTATATTACGTTTTTATAGAGTTGTGATGCTAGCGGTAGGTTTTTTCCATTCATGGTGTTCCCACCCGATATGTGGTATGTCCATCATGATTGTGAGAGATGGACCATGCACCCCGCATTTGGATATCTAGAGAGAGAGCCAACTTTAAGAAGAAGGTACCTCATGTTTGGGCCCCATTATGATAGATCGGGGATCTTGGCACTACATGGGATTATCTTTCTTGATATGCCACAATTTTCCCCCTCTCGACCATACCAAATTATGCATTTGCGGTGTGTGAAGCCACCACTAGAGATTCACTATAGTAGTGATGAGGGTGCTGATGTAATCGGTGGAAATGAGGGATGTGGTGATAGAGGAGGTGTTGATGGGGAGGTGGTGATGGGGGATATGGTGATGGAGCAGGTGGCGAGATGGGGTTGGGTATAGGGTCTTATACCCAGGATGCGAGACAGAGGCAAGTCCAATTGTACAATAGTTACTACCAAGACCATAGGGTCCGAGGCATAGCCCTCCTCTTAGTCTTCCGAGAGGAGAATTGGGTGGAGATGAAAAGGGACAGCTAACTTCCTTGCAACAATGACTTGATTTTCCATATTGGTCTAGCATTAAGTAGTAGAAGAAAGGGACCGAGGCCCGGGACTAGATACAAGTTTTGATACTTGAGTGGGACCAAGCCAAAGCTCACGCTAGTCCGAGGAGGAGACGGTGCTACTAGGTTTCTACATGTGGGACATATGGCCTCAAAGATGAGTTAGATTATGGGTCTATTACTGAAATCCAGTGCAGTGCAACATTTTATGCGCAGATAGCATCCATGAAGCAATCGACATTCCGGCATAACACTTGGTTATAGGTCCTCCCCGAGATCGTAGGCCACGTAGTCACCATAAGGGTTTGAGTCGAGACATTACTTCCATATGCATTTGTAGATTTGTATATACCTTTTGATACATGCCTCTTATGATGGCTTTATTATTTTTTAAAGATGTATATGATGATATTCTTGATGTATGCCCATGATGAATGCTTTATTATGATATGTTCCCTTGATGGCCCCTTTTGTATCGATGATGTATATCATTTTGAGATAGACATTACATACATGTATATATGGACATTTGATGTTATATACTGCCATGTTGTAATGTATCTTATGATGATGGTTATTTATTATGGATGTTGATTATATCATGATGTTGTAGTATTTTGTTTCAGGTGTATGTATCATGATTTACAATGATTATTGATTACGTATCCCATGTGTTATATTTATGATATATATTTAGATGATATCATATGTTGTGGTCATGAGATACTTTATTTTTCTCTATTGGGTATGGGATGATATGATGATATTGGTGCGGGGGGGATAGATTTTGATATTTGTGATCCCTCTTTCCCCCATTTGATGATACGATATGTGATTATTAGCTTAGAATTCATGAATGATGTGTACTTAGAATTTTTTTATATATGATTTATATCGATGTATATATTATGTTAGATGTGATAGAGATATGATGATATGATAAGAAAAATTATGCACATGCAACAAGAAAACACAATTAAAAGTATAACAAATCTACCAAATAAGCATTCTAAACAATATGAATAAACACCACTACATATAACTATTGAAAAGCATGCAAAAGATACTTCATATGTACAAGTAAGAATGAATCTAATCTATGGAAGAAAATTTCAATATTAGGTAGTATGTTAAAGCAAAAACTTTAAAAATTACAAACAAGTAAAAACTATACTAGCAACAATGTACATAAATAAACCAACAAAACAAGAAACAAGGCCAAAGCATAATCACAAAAAAGCTGAAGCTATGTTTTTTCCAATATTTTTCAAGCATTTTTGCATTATTTGTGGAATTTTTCAGCTTTTTCCAAAGCTATGTATAAGAAACCAAGAAACTTTGTTGCCCATCAGTGCTCAATTAGAATATGTAAGGGTATGTGCCATGTGTTATAAACATGAAGGTGAAAGCTGTGAAGTTGCCCCAATGTTAGATTGGTAATATAAAATGGAAATCCCTTCAATAATTTACAAGAGGATAAACAGTCGGATAGAGGCTTGACAAGATAGGATCAGAAGGAATCTCAGATGTAGGTGTTGAACTAGCCCTATAGCTAAGTTAAAGTACCCCCTAGATGCAATATGCTTGTGAAAAAAATCCTCATAAGGTACCGAAAACTAGTTTTCACCAAGGACCTATCCAAAGTGCCACATTTGGATGGTTTTCACATTTGGATGACATTTTTTCATTTTTTTTTCTCTCCTTTTTTTTTTGTATTTTGATCCTTTTTACTTTTTTTTGTTTTCATATTCTAATAGATATGTTCAAAAGCTCGTATACTCCCAATCCATATTTGGCCACAATGACATGAGGTCTTAACCGGTGAGCTTGACCTTTCCTTTCTTCTCTCTTTTTCCTTTGTGTTGAACTGATTATATTTCATTACCAAGTCTCTAACCTCAAAATGATGATGTATGATACATTTGATGTAGTTTTGTGAGACTCTATTTTGATAGACTCTAAGATGGTTAAGGGCAAGATGCACTTTTTATTTAGGATTTAAAATTTTGTAGGCGTGGCCACTTTGTAATAGTCATCTTTTTAATATAATCCCTAAGAGATATCCTTAAGGAGGAAGATCTATTTCCAAAGGGATGATAGATTACATTCGAAACACTAGGGATTAGGGTGTCACACTAGTAGGAGTGGGAATGGAGGACCTATAAGCCGGAGGGTGGGTGAATTTACAAATTCGATTCAACTGTCTTACTCACCATCTTTTCCATGATCCGAACCATTGTTTTGTAAGTGACTTCATATTTCTCGTTGACTTGAGAGTAATATTGTGTGGACCACTTTAATATTATTTAAAATAAATGAAAAACATCTTTCACTGTCTAATTATTGAAATATTTTCCAGTGTCGGTAAGCATGACCGTAGGAATGGCATACTAGTAAATAAGGTGATTCAGGGATGAACTTTTATATTTGAGCACCTGTAACATATGTCAATAGAATGGCCTTCAACCACTTAATGAAATATTTTTTGGTCGTGATGATGTGGGTATCACCATCGGATGACGTAGGGGTGATCTTCCTTGTTAAATCCAATCCCCATTTGGAAAACGGTCCACAATGTTCTTATTTCTGTAAAGGTTGCGGCGAGCGCATGAATGAAATTTCCATACTTTTGACATAGAAAAAACTTCCTTACATGGTAGAAGAAATATGTCTCCATAGTATGCTAGTATTAGCCAAGCCTTAACAACTTATTTTCTAGGACCATTCCATTCGTATGGGCACGACACACACCTTCATGCACCTCATCGATTATTAGGAATGACTCTACTACATATAATAGTGCGACATATTCTTATCATAGCCACAATGATAGAATTTCCTCTAAGGAGGGTATAACGGGCTATTTGGAGGATAAGGATTTTGTTTTAGACCGGGAGATTTCAGGAAGAAAGGTACAACTTCGGAGCTATTTAAAATTAGGGTCATACCATGGGGAATAAGTACAACAACTTCACATGCCATGCATGATTACGGCATGTCGTATGTAGGTTGATGTAAATTTTCAACAAAGAATCACCTATCATTACTTTCTAGTGGAATACACAACATAGAACCAACTGTTTTCATTGCATCTACGGATGTATTTTATGATCTTAGACTTTTTAAAAAGGTGATGGACACAAATTATGGTTTCGAGTTTCCATAAATTTATTATATGGGATGAGATTGTCATCCTTGGCCTTGTACTAATTGTTGACTTATTTGATAGTTATTTTTGAGTCACCAACAAATTTGATATGGTGATTATTCCAATTTATTTCTAGCTTCCTCCCAACGATGAGTGTTTCATATTATACTATGTTCTTTGTGAAAGGATAGCCAAGATGGAAATTTTACGGGATGGGATATCCTAAAGGAGTGATTAGTACTACTACACCTATCCTTGAACCATGGAAAGTGAGCGATCAGTCAAATTATACTTGACACATGACATATTGAGAAATATACATTAGTGATATGTCGACATATCTAGATTTAAAGGTTCTGCTCCGAGGTAAGTGTGCTTGCCTCGCTAATTGTTGGTAAGCACTTTTCCTTTAACTAAATGTTGGTATACATATTCAATGTCAAATCCACTATGAAGAATGATCTAATTAAACATTATACATGTAAGGGTAGGCTTTGACAATAGGTACATGATTGGGTCAACTTTAGATATAATATTGGTTTTATTGTTCAAAAGGTAAGGACAAACTTTTACGGGTAAAAACATCAAAGCGAGATAAGATTTTTCAATTTGGGGATAGTTGAGCTCATAGGAAATCAGTGTATGACTAAGGTAGTACACAACTTTTTCTTTTTGGCTTAGGTCATATTGTGCAAGCAAAGCACTAATAACAAATTTTGTAGTAGATATGTATAGAAAAAGTGGCTCACCAGGGTTAGAGGCATGATTACGTTTTATTGGATAGGTATTGTTTTAGCAAGGAAAAGGCCTATTTTTGTTCGAACCCCAAACAAAATCAACATCCTTTTTTAGCAGATGAGTAAAGGAATGGAATTTGTTAGTAAACTATAAAATGAAGTAGAGGATGGCTTGTATTTTCCCAAGAGGTTGCAAATCTATTTGATATTCTTAGGAGGAGGCATTTTAGATATTGTAGTGACATTGGATGGGCCCACTGAATCCCTCTCCTTAATACAATGAAGCCTAGTAACTTTCGTGATAATATTCGAACACAAACTTGTTTGGATTCAACATGACCTTATATTCCCATAAGCATTCAAAGATGCACCACAAAAATTCAGAGTGGTATTTTCTTGTCTTGTATTTTCTAAGGATATTGTCTATATAGTCCTCCATTATGTCATGTAGCATATAACGGAATATTACTATTATTTCACTTTTATACGTTGCACACAATTTTTTGAGTCCGAATGGCATTATATGATTGAGAACATTCCCCAAAGGGTTTTAAAGGTTGTATTATGTTGATATTATTCCACTATATTAATTTCATTATATACAAAAATACATCCATAAGATATACAATTTCATATCCTACGATTGACTCAACAATCACGTATACATTGGGCAAGGAAGTCATCTTTTTGACATTCCTTGTTGATGTCTCTAAAATCTGTGAAAATTTTGATTCGATGGGTTTCTTTTATACTTGGTACTACATTCGATATCCATTCGGAGTAGTTAATAGGTCTAATGAAACCTACGACTAGAAATATTTCTAATTATTCTTTAACCAAAATTGCCACTTGTGGGTGAATTTTCCTTAGTTTCTATTAGTTTCTATTTGATGGGCTTTATGTTTGCATGCACAATTAGGTTGTGCAAGATACAAAAGTAGGATCCAAGCTTTGGCATATCATTATAAGAAAATTAAAATATCTCAAGGAATTATTTGAGGAGTAAGGTGAATGTCTTTTACACTTGTGTTGAGAGCGAAGCTCCCATATCGAATATCTTAGGTCTTCTTCTTCTTCAAATATTCAAATAAATGGTTTCTTCTACTAGTATTTATTACATATCCTCCATGTTGGTGCTTGATTTGATCTCACCCTAATTTTCCCTAACATTTCTTAGTCTTCTTGGTTCAACGTGTTTTCTATTTCCCGAGTCTAGTTCGTGAAGTGTTTTTCTCCATTTGGATGTCGTGTTCAATCCTTTTCTATGGTTGAGATCACACAAATCCTGTTATTCTTTCCAATTTCTCTCTCCTTAAACAAAAATTCATTCTGAGCATCAATGGTGATGTTTCCCTTACATTTTCATCTTCTACGGTCATGTTTTCGCTATCAAATTTTTGGCTCAATGTTCATGGCTACGTGTTCATCATTAATTGGATGAGGCACGGTGTGTCAATGTTATAAACTTGTAAATTTTTGCTAAGTTTTACAAAAATATATAATTTTCCCTAGGCTCAAAATATCCTAATTGGATGTTCGAAATTATTAAGCCAATAAGAGAAGGCCATGCATCAGCTTTGAAAATTCAAAGGTGGAAAGGAGGGCCAATGGGGAACTTGAAAGTTTTTGGCCTTGTTTTGGAAAAAGGGAATAAAGTGTAAAATGGGCCAAAACTTTGCTTGAATCGAGAGAAGGAAACATGTCAATAATTCAAGAAGTTATGGAAGGGTGGGAATTTTTGTGTTTTAAGGAACTATTATCCAAAATTCACCCCTCAAGGTAATTTTGATAACATGCATCGATTCTTTAGTCCCAAGCAATTATATTGATTCAGGGTAAGCGAAAGTCATGTTTCTAGGGTCCCCTCATATTTTTCTAACTCCCCTGTCCAAGAGGAAGGGAGCAAGTTCTGAGAAAATGTGAAAAATTGCAAAAAATAAGCTCAGGCCAGAAAAAATCATGAAAAATGGCTAAGTCCTGGTCCTTGCAATAGTTGTGACAGATGGGACATCTGACAGGCCCGAACCGCCGAAGGCCGCAGCGGTCGCGCAGCATTTGGGACATTCGGGACAAAGGGACGCGCGGGACGCGGAGATCCGAACTGGCCGAAAAGTTGAAAAATTGACTAACTGTTGAAACAAGCAGTCTGGGACGCGCGGGACAAAAGTACGTGAACCGGCCGGATCGGCGAAATGAGTCAAGGCAGCCCGGAACAGTTGGGCCGAAGGTACGTGAAGTACGTGAACCGGCCGGATTGGCCGAAATGAGAACTTAAAGTCTGGGACGCGTGGGACAAAAGTACGCGAACCGGCCGAACCGGGCGAATCGGGAAAATTTTTCCCGAACGGTTTGAAAGAAAATGGGACATTTGGGCCACGAGTACGCGAACCGGCCGGTTTAGCCGAAATGGGAAATTTCAGCACTGTGCTAAATGGGACAGAGGGACACGTGGGACGCGAAAAGCCGAAGGAGGCGAAAGCCAATCAGATCACGCCACATGTCACCGGTAGAAAAGGAACATGGAAGCCCATTTTGGGTGGTTCAGAAGAATTTGTCCCACACAGCACTGGGACATTTGGGACAAAGGGACGCGTGGGGCGTGAAAAGTTGAAATGGCAAAGACGAGAGGAGAAAAGTCAACGTTTGAGTCCGGAAACTTCAAACGGCCATAACTTTTGACTCCGAGCTCCGATTTTCACAAAATTGGACTTTCTGGATTTCTTATTTTTAATGAGGGTAGATATATTTAAATAAAAGAAACATATTCAGCTCCAGTCAATTAATGCTCATTCCCGTCAAATGACAGAAAACGCCCGGACCCAAAATAGCTGCCGCACTCAGAAGGCCATAACTTTTGCATTTCTCAACGAAATCACACGAGGTGAATTGGTACGGTTGGAATCGTTGTTCGAGACCGATGCACAGCAATCAATAAATTCCATATTTTATTAGATATTGATTGATATTTTTAATAAAACGTGGCCGGGTTGTAATGGAAGTGTTTATTTGGTAGCTGGGAGTGCAATTAAGAGGCATGGTCATCATCCTTTCTCTGTTGCAGGACATGGGATAGTATGGGGAGCATTTTGCAAGTAATGTATAACCATTTCACTCAATTTAATGCCTCTTATAGGTGGTTGAAGGACAGATTTCGGGATTTCCATTTTCCCTTCTCTTTTCCTTCTCATTTTTCTATAAATTGGAGTGTTGGGCTCATTGTAAAGAGAGAGTTTTTGGGTAGCAAAGCTCTGCCAAAATTTCTTTGTGAAGCCAGTGTGTTGCAGGCCCTTGTAGTGGACTCCTTGCATGGTGATCCAGGCCCTTATCTTGTAATAGACTGAACTGTGCATACCATGAAGCAATAAAATATCAGTTTGTGGATGTATCTTCCCCTGCTGTGTTTTCTTGCATTCTTCTTGCCCCTTTAATCTTTCTACAAGAATATTGTGTCTATTATTGTGTTCTTGCAGGGATCTATCATCATTGTGTATGCTTGAAATATTGTTGTGGATGCATTTTTGCTAGATTATGGAGAACTGTCATCACCTCTTCTAGTGTGCACTTTGCCTCTGTATTTCACACATTTGGAGATTACTCTCACACCCTCCTTTTCTGGTGTATCACCGCTTTAGTGTAGGTTTTCATTTTATGCATTCTCTCTCTCTGGTCCCTTGGAATTTTAGATTAGAATAGCTAGTTTCTCCTGCATTAGAGTAGATTGTGGCAGGTAGTTTAGGAGCAAGAACCAGCTTTCTCTGGAGGTCTATCTCAAGTAGCAAGTCCCACAACTTGGAGATAGTACCCATATTATCCAATCACATCGTGAGTTCAAGTATATATCCAGAGGTGCTATGATTTGGTGATAACGGGAACCATGGTGAAAAAGGTAAAAATGTGAAAAAATTGCCTAAGGATCGTGAGAGAACACGTGGTAAAATTTGAGAGTAAGAGCGGGAAGGATGGTTGTCGAGTGCACTTTGAAGTTTTTTCACTTCAAAAGAACTAAAGTTATAATGTAAAATACATCTCCACTCCAATAAGAGAAGGATGCATGACATTGAAAATTCAACGCGAGGGGCATAATGTTGGGTTACTTTGATTTTTTTAACTTCAAAAGGATTAAAGTTATAATGTGAACTGCATCTCCAATCCAATCAAAGAAGGACACATGGCATTGAAAAGTCAATGGAGGTGAAATGTTGGGTTACTTTGAAGTTTATTCACTTTAAAAGGATTAAAGTTATAATGTGAATCGCATCTCCGCTCCAATTAGAGGACACATGGCATTGAAAAGTCAAAGCGGGAGGCGGAATGTTGGGTTACTTTGAAGTTTTTTAACTTCAAAAGGATTAAATTTATTATGTGAACCACAACTCCACTCCAATCAGAGAAAGACAAGTGGCATTGAAAAGTCAAAATGGAAGGTGGATCATTGAGGAATTTTGTGAATTTAAGCCATTTTTGGTGAAAAAGGAATAAAGTTATAAAGTTAAGCGCATTGCCCCACCAAAAAATAAGTTAAGGCCTGTGTTGAAAAGTCAAAGCAGGAAGGCGGGCGTTGGAGTAGTTTGAAGATTTTTGCTTTTTTGTAAAAGAGGTAAAATTTAAAAAGTCATTCCTAACTCTGCTGGGACCCACATTAGAAGCTAAAAGCGAAGGGTGAGTTGATGGGGAAATTTGGAAAATTTTCCATTTTTGCAAAAAAGTTAAGGTTATAGAATTGAGACACGACTTCGTCGAGGACTAGATTGAGCCATGTGTTAGGCCCATTTTCCAAGGGTGGAGGGGCGGGGAAAAATGTTACAATTGCACATTTTCCCAAAATTTGTAAAATGTTAAAAGTGCCTCTAATCCTATTTTGACTCAAATTCTTCCACATAGATGGCTCAAATTCAAAGTTAAAAATGTAGAATCACCTGGTTGATGTGCATTGCATCTAATTTTGCCACCATTAACACTCCAAGGTTCCTAAAGATGTGTTTTTCACATTGTTATTCATCAATTTTTTATGATTACTTGTTTTCTTTATCAATGAAGTGCAATCAAATGGATATGGAGATCGATTTGTGAATCGAGGTGAAATAATTTAACATTTGAAGTCGAATTTGCTTGACCACTTGTAAAAATGTGAATTACGTGAGGAGCTAGTTACAAAGAAAAATTTTAGAGTCAAAAATGAAATGATGTTCGGGAAAAGTGTGTTACGGGTTTCAAGGATGAAAAATGTGCTCCCAATTAGAAAAATTATGCAAATATATGTAAAGATTTGCCTTTTTGAAACATCGGCACCTTTTGGGTGTGAATCTATTAAACATCCCTTTCTGGAAATCATGATGAAAAATGTAACAAACAAAGTTTCCTCGAATATTATTTTCTTGGGGGGAAAGCTTGGATGTAATTTGAGTATTATAAAGAGCATGAATTAGACATGTAAATGGTTGGGGGTTCATTTTAATGAGAAAATATGAGAAATCCCATCTTTCCGAGAGACCATCCAAGAAAACTCTTAATCTCTTTCTTTTTTAAGATTTTAATCATGTCAAGTTGGTTGCGTAAGTGTACAACCATTGGATGACTTTGAGATTGTTCAAGAAAATTTCCTTTCGATAAACCTAATCAATTTCAAGTTAATTTGTGTTGATCTTGGGAAAATTTTGTGTCCGGTATTATTCGAGAATGTCTTCATATAGTTTTTCTTGTTCTTGTTACAATCTTGTGTTTAAATATCTCTAAATCACACAAAATATCATCATTGTGATAGTCTAGTAGAATTTGCAATTTTGTAATGAGAAGAGCTTTCATGTGGTAATGAAATAAACAATTTAAATTCACTTAACCTTCCTTTGTTGTCCGAGATTGTTTGTAAGTCTTTGAGTGTACCTTAGGCATCATAAACCATAGGTTTCTAATGTGTAATAAAGTATTTTAACATGAGCCTTTGCATTAAATTATTGAAGATTTTGTTAAAATTTGTAGATTTGGGCCTTTATTAATGCACACCTTCTTATTAAAGGAATATTTTAGTTATTTTGAAGCTTTCGTTGTTGATTTTTCCAATTGTTGTAAAGGCTCTTAAATATCCATCAAATTCAAATATATCTTGCTTAATATCCCACCAAAAATTATTCAAATAACTAATCCTACCCGAACTACCTTTTTTGTCATGTGTATCAACAAATGAAATATTTCCATTTCCAAAATATGTAGAACGAATCAGTTTCAAATTTCTTTAGTAACCTAAGCCTTGTTTAGAAAATATCTCCATTCTTCAAAAGTGACAACTCGTGACAGTTGATTTATGGTGCAATGATCATATTTTATCAAGGTTTCCTTTAAAAATTGTGCAAATAAATATTTACCAGTATCTTTCACTAAGAGAGGTTACAAAATGGGTTCTCTTACCCTTGTTGAAAGGCACAACCTAAAATAGTGAGGATAGATCAAATCCTTTTGAAGGTGTTATCCATTTCTCCAATACCAAGTGACAAATATCTATTTGAATCACCTCCTCGGCTACAAAACGACATATATTGTGATCTATTTGTGTTTGAGTGTCTTGTCAAATTTATGATCTTCACTGGACTTCGAGGGAGAATAAATTTAGATACCAACACCTAAGTGGCATCTTTTTCAACAAAAATTGAGTCGAGTTGGTCTTATTTGGACTTGGTAATACTCCTTGCATGTTTTTCTACTAATACGTTGTTGGAATGGCATTATTTGTTAATATTTGTAAGGATTGTTTGAAGTCATAAGTTTTGTGTGCAATATTTCCAATTCCCGATTAGTTATTGCACTAGATTTTTGGTAATTAATAAATTCAGGTAATGCAAGGTTAGATATGATAAGATTTATAAGAATCATGTGCTAATAGACATTTGAAAGATCAATTTTAGTGCATTTTCACAACTACGGTGAAAATACTTAGTGGTGACTCCATGTTTATTTGATTTTGATAAATGTCGGATTGTCTTAACCTCTATCATTTGAATTTTTTTACTAATCTTTGCAAAGATGGAAGGAAGAAGATATTTCTTCCTTAAGGGCCCTACTAGAAGGTTGTTTCTAAAGTTGGGAAAATAAAATTCTGAAGGAAGAAGATTATGGAAAGTTGTTGGAGATCATAAATCAAGAAATGAATTATAATTTTTTGAAATTGATCCGCTTGTGATTGAAGATTGCCATACGTCCTCAAATGCTTCAATCGGGTAGCCTTTTTGTAGATCTGAATTCTCCATCTGGTGAGGGGCCTTCATTTGTATTTAAAAATTTTCTTCTCATTATGTCCCTGTGTTTTCCAAATCTGATAGGGTTTTCCAAGAAATAGAGCCATTAGGGGATATTCATTCTGAAAATTATATTCCTGTGCCCCAAAGACCCCTCAGTCCTCATCATTTTATTTCCCCTGCAAATTCACCTCCTCAAAAAATATGGCCCATCCCCCACCTAGACCTCCATTTGTTGTTAATACCTTTGGTCCTATAAATTTTAGAGGTATGGATGGTTATCCAAATGTTGTCCCACAAGATGTTAGAAATAGATTGCCTAAATTTCAAGGTAATAATGCTATTACTGGTGATCAACACTTAAATTTTTTTGTCAATATGATGGAAGAATTTGAAATTGAATATGAAGATGTGTATATAAAATTTTTTATTCATACTCTAGAGGAGGATGCACGTGACTGGTATAAAGCTTTGCCAGACAATTCAATTGATTCATGGACAAAAATGAAGAATTCTTTTAGATTGCAATATGGAGATAAAACAGACCCTAGGTTTCTTTTATCATAATTTGAAAATATAAATAAGAATCCTAATGAATCATTCGATGATTTAGATACTAGATTCAACAAAACTTTGAGAAGATTTTCTTTCATCTTAAGGCCTAGTGATGAATCATTCTGATAAATTATTCTCGATGCATTTTTAAAGAAGGGTACTTATTATTTAAGGGACAAAACCCTATACATTTGAGGCAAGCCTTCACCATGGCTTTGCAGATTGAAAATAATATCAAGGAAATTAGAAAACCTCATAAGAGGGATGGTATCAAATTGATCAATCTAGACAAGACCTCAATCAAAAAAGTTTTAGATACGGAGGAAGTTGTAAAAACTTTGGCCGAGCTATTAAAGAAATATCTTACAAATTGTCCGAGAGCTAAGAAAGGAATACAACAAAGTTTCAAAGGTCAAGACAAGCCATAAGGCCAAGAAATATTTGGTAATCATCCTAGAGGTGATCAAAGATCGATGAAAGAGGTAAAGGACCCATGTGGTGCTGGAAATAGACAGCCCCCTTCTTAATAAAAATCATATGGTGCCCGATCCTTTAAGCTGTTAGAGTTGTTTTTGTTGAAGAGGCCAATGAAATTGATTGGTGTGACATATGCTGCTTGCCGCATCCTCCATATGAAGTAGATAAATTTTTTAAAGAAGATAATGATGATGACACCGATGATGATGTATGCATGCTGCAATGCCTTACAATTTCATAGTAGGGAGCAACTTGAACTGAGCTAATAAGTAGTAGAACTGCTGAAACATTTTAGGATTGCATTCCACAAGTATTACATCTTCCTCCCACTCATGATTTTGAAATTGATATGGTACAAGATTCTGATTTTCCTAGTCATGATTTTGAATACTTGAGGGCATTGATGATTGAAAAGTATGATGGAGGAATCCCTTCTGAAGAGGACATGTAGTTGTCTATGAATGCCCTAGTTGCCCAAGAAAAGGAACATAATATAAGGAGTAAGGTTGTTAAAGGGCGGGGTGAAAATCCAAACCTAAAATTCCAATACTTACTAAAGAAACCCCTAAGAAATATGAATTTGGAAAAGGCTTTGTTTCTTCAAATAAGATTTGCATTCCTCCCCATGTTCGATTAAAAAAATTCCATACCATCGACAAGTTTTTCAATCTTCCTCCTATTGTTGCCTTACCCAAATATGTTCCATATGACATTTCCCAAGTCTTGAGTCAAATCAAAGTTTATGTCCCAATTGTTGAATTGCTTGGAATTCCTAAGCATAAGAAAAGGGATTTTGAGTATTTAGGATTTGAAGAAAAAATATTTACCAAGGCAAAAATGTGAAAAATACAGAGTTTCCTCCTACCATTGCAGAGTTAGAAAAACCACAAGCATTGGAGGAAATTGGGGAATCACCTGAGGTATATGTTATCTCTCAAAAGTGAACCCTGTAGAGAGATGGTTAAAAATTTTCTAAGACTGTAAAAATATCTCTCTCTCATAGATACAATAGAGATGCCTCAAGTTTGTGGGTATACCTATTGTGGAGGTGAATCTCTGGGATTAAAAGGACGGTTCCTTATTGGTCTATACTAAACTAATTTCTAGGAGTTCTAGGGTAAAAGACAACCGTAAAATGATTAAAAAAACTAAGGTGATACACCAAATTTATATGAGAAATTTGATTAAATAAAATACACAATAGATTTAGGAAGGATTTTGATGCACAAACCAATTAATTTTTTTTTTGCAGAATCTAATAAGTTAAACAACAAACATAACACAAGAATACCATAGACTATGATAAGAAGGAATGATGATAAATCTGAAATATCGAGTAAATTATAATATTAACATGAAATTATTACAATCTCACCCATGAGGTACTTCAAGTGTTATTGACTTCACTTGCCTTTCACCAAGACTATGGGAGAAACTTTACAATTACACCTCTTAATGGCTTCTTCAACACACCTTTAAAGTGATGGCTTCCTTTGCACACTTCTACAATATTTCTCACTACTTCCATTCTATGCTAAATGAGGGGGTGGCCTCTTTATTTATAGACTTCTAGGCTTATCCATCTTATCTCTAAGATAGGATAAGAAATCCCTCTGATGAATCATATTCCATACCTTAACTCTTATTTGTACATGTAAGCTTATCTTTTAAGATAAGATAAACCTTATCATTTCACATGGGTTCCACATTTTAGACTTTTTACAAATAAAATATACAAAATATTTATGACCTCACTCCTTGTCCTTATTACCAATATAATATTTCTAATTCCTAATCATGTAGACCCTACTTCTCTACTTACCCCAACTTTGACATTTTAACATTCTTTGGACCACTTACGACAACTATTTACTTTTTACCACAACATTCCTATTGTACTTTTGACTATTGCCGTACTATACATTATTGGCGGCGTACATCTTGGCAGCGCCGTTATCTTCTATCGGGCTACTACTAATTATACTTAACAACATCCTATTCTAATACATACATTAATGAAATAGAAATTACGGAGGAAAATTTTAGTGTCGACATCTTCCCCCTTCTAGCTTCTACTCGTCCTCGGAGTAGACTATTACAGTGCTTGGAAAATCTTGACTTGTCGTGGTTGACCCATTTCGTAATGGGAGTGCCATCAATTCCTCGGTCAGTACGTACCATTTTCATGCATAGTTCTATTATTTTGTAGGGCCCCATCCATTTTGGAATAAATTTTCTTTGTCTTCTTTTTTTGTATACGGAATCATATACTAGAACCAAGTCATTCACATGAAATGGAGACCACGGATCTTTTGATCAAAGTATTCCTGCTTCATTTTCTTCTTATAGCTTGTATCCTTAGCTATTTCCCTCATTTCCTCTAGCAAATGAAGATGTACCAACCTTTCTTTTCTTGAATCACTTTCATCCATTCTTTCATTTTCATTACTCGACCATGGGAATATCAAACTCAATAGGAAGAAGCTGGATCAATGCCATAAGCCAAATTGAAATGGGGAGTATCTGTTGCTGACTTTGATGTTGCCCTATATGCCCACAATCTTTGCATGAATCCTTTTATCCCATTTATGTACCTGCATGAATTGCATCTTTTGCTAGAATTTGACACAACACAAAATTTGTTCGTTCCACTGTCCATTTGTGCTTGGCTTGTATGTTGTTGCCTTCTGTGCTTAATAGAAAACTTATTGACTAGGGCTTCTACCACCTCATTAATGAAGTGGCTTCCTTGATCATTACAATTTCTAATGGACAACCAAATCTGGTGACAATGCGTTCATATATGAACCTTGCCACTTCATCCATGGAAGTTGTTTTTGATGGCCTAGCTTGACCCACTTGGTTAAATAATCATGTGGCAACTACAATATACTTATTTTGGCGTGAGGTAGTTGGAAGTGGACCTATAATGTCTATTCCCCACTTTTCAAAGGGACCAAGTGGAAGAATAGGACATAATGGAGGTGATGAAGTCTTACGGTTACCATGTGTTTGACAAATATCACATGTCTTACAATAATTATAACAATCTTTAAAAAGAGTGGGCGGTGATAACTGCATCAAGATCCTTCTTGTTGTAAGTTGTCGAGAGAAGTGCCCTCCACATGTACCATTGTGGAATTCTTCTAGCATGAGTTCCTTCCCTTGATCACGTCCACTGCCCTCTTATCTTGTCCATCGGTCCTATTCGAAATAATACTCCATGCGAGAATAGAATATGGATGGTAAGCTTGAGTAATCTTTCTCTTAGTCTTTGCATTGGCACCATAGGAAACTTGAATTCATTGAGATAATTCCAAATATCTATGTATTCACTAGGGATTGTGTCGAGGATAACAATCTTTGCATCGGGAAATCATCATCATCACAAGATGATCCTAAACCATCATAGGCTCGAGAGAGTGCATCTGCATTGACATGCTTCTTTCTGGCCTATCTATAATATCAAATTCAAATTCTTGTAGCAAAATTATCCATCTTGCTATCCTCACGATGGGTTAGGCTTATTTACAATATATTTTAGAGCGATGATGATTCTTACAACTAGAAATTTTTGCCCTAGCAAGTAATTCCTAAACTTCTTTGACAAAAATGATAGCGAGCCTCTTTTTGATTTACAGTATAATTTACCTCAGCCTTTGCTCATTTTATGCTGCTCCCAAAGTAAATTGGATGTTCATTCCCATTTTCATCCTTTTGGCTCAAAGTACTTCCTAGTCTGCATCGAGGCATCGGTGTACACAATGAATGGCTTGCTCAATCTGGATTCTTTAAAGCAGGTGAAGACACGGGGCTTCCTTGATTGTCTAAAAGCTTCATGCGCCTTATTTCTGGTTCATAAGTAACATCCTTCTTGAGAAGCTGGGTTAGTGGTACATGCGATCTTTGAGAAATTCTTGATGAACCTTCTATATAGTACCCACATGGCCTAAAAATGATCTCAACTTACTTCTATTCATAGGAAATGGTAACTCTTTGATTTTGAAACTTTATCGAGGATCGGTACCAATACCATCTCTGGATCTGACATGCCCTAACAAAAACGCCTTTAGAACATCCAAAGACACACTTTGTAGGGTTTAGTGAGGCTTGTGCTTCATCTAACCTTTGAAATGTTGTCTCCATTTAGTGCGGGTGGTCAACTTGCTCCCATAGATGCAAAAATCATCCGAGAAATACTCGATGAAGGTCCCGATGTAGGGTTGAACACCTATTCATCAAAATTTGGAATGTTCTTTGGAGCATTACACAACCCAAAAGGCATAACTCTATAAGCAAACGTTCCCCAAGGAGTGGTGAGCGT
The DNA here is from genome assembly GCA_018340775.1 of Taxus wallichiana var. yunnanensis. NCBI lineage: Eukaryota > Viridiplantae > Streptophyta > Pinopsida > Cupressales > Taxaceae > Taxus > Taxus wallichiana. The sequence goes on from CM031240.1 coordinate 707,391,058, forward strand.
GGTCTTGACTGATCTTTCTCTGCTATACGAACTTGGTTGTAGCCACTATATCCATCGACAAAACTATAGCACTCTGGCCAGCTACTTCGTCAAGATCGATCGAAAATGGAAGAGGGTAATGATCCTTCTTTGTTGCCTTATTGAGCTTCTGTAATCAACACAAATGCGTAGCTTCCCATTTTTTTATTGAGATCACAATGGGAGAAACCCATTACGAATTCTCCCAAGCAAATATGAATCTGCATCAAGCAACTTATCTATTTCTTCTTTTACGAGTCTTGGAAAAATTAGGATTCATTATATGGCATTTGCTTTATGGGCTTAGCACCATCTACCAGCTCAATAGAATGTTCTACCCAACTTACTTGACGGAGTTCCTTGTAATCAAAAGTGAATATGTGTATGTACCTTGAAAGAGTGGAGGTAGGATTCCTTCTCACTCTCCATCATGACATCACCAATCTTTATTTGTTGGAGACGATCATCAACTTCTTCTTGAGATAATTTTATGGGGTCATGAGTTGGTGTATTTGGAAGGATATCCATGACTGAAACATCAACCTCACTTTCTTCATCTTGGTGTCCACTTCTTTGGTACTAGAGTAATCGAGAGGATGTCGATCATCGGTTTCATCACTTGAATCACGAGGTTACTACCTTATGATGTCGAGGATCATGTTTATCTTCACCCTCTCTCTACCACGTCCAAGTGTCATGAAACCTTCATTCCGGTAGTTTCTTGCATGAACTCTCCTTAGCCATGGTCTTCCCCAAGCAGCATTGGGTGCCTTGCAACAGTACCATTTTCATCACTGAAAGTCTACCACACATCAACACCCATAATGAGATATTGCCACATTTGAAACTACACCTTCGGTTTAGTTTTCCTTTATTTAATGACCTTAACATAAGTGTTGAAGGGCGATCAATTTTAAACCCAACATATTCATTCTGGACTCGGTCATTACATTAACTACAGCACCTCCATCAACTAAGACATCATGAATTGAAATACCATTACATAATACCTCAGCTTGTGGAGCATAGGGATCCGCCTCTGCCTCTAAAACAGGGACCTCAACCTCCTTCCTTCGTCGAGCATTGAGTCCACTTCGCAACTCCCGCCTCTTCTCAGAAGACATAGCCAAGAGTTGACCATATGTAATATTTGCAGGCCTTTTGGACAGATCTTCCAAGATGGAGTATGGTCCTTGCCCCTGTGAAATCAGAAAATCCTGCACACCCAACTTTCTTCTCCTATGTTTCTTACTAGTTTCTCCTTTCATCTTCTTAGGATCATTTCCATCTTGATTATCTTTTTCTTTCTTTCTTTTTGTTACAAACACATCTACTTCATTATTTCTGCTCTTATCTACTACATCAAAAGAATTCACAAGTGCTTTTCCTTTATCATTATCTCCTTTACCAGATGTAGAAGCTCTATCTAGACAATTATACTTATAATGACCCTTTTTATAACAACCATAACATCTGACTTCAGAAATATTTCTTTTTGGACCTCTATCTCCTCCCTGAGAACTAAATTCTTTTCCTTGAAGAAGATTAATAGTTAACTGACCCATCTTTTTGAGCAGATCTTCATACTCAGTAGATGTACTAGGAGAAATATTTGTGCTCACGGGAGTGGTTGTGGATTACGGACCAAAGGTCTTTGGTGTAGGCTCTACTTTAGCAACAATTTCTTTGGGCTCCTCTTCCATGCTTTCTTCTTGCCTTCTTTGCAATCTCCTTTGCTTGTTTGATGGTAGTTGGCGGTCATACTTCACTCGTTGTCGATCTCGGCTTCATCCCAAGAATGAAGTGCTTACATAGGAGATTATCCGCCGTTCATCAACCCATCCGCTAATCCTTCCTTAGGATCGGGCATCGAGCTTCCTCCTTAGCTCTAGAACACGAGCATGATAATCCCTTATCTTCTCCTTCTCTCCTTGGGATAGCTTTGTGATCTCGATCATGAGATCTGCATATTACATTGTTCACCAAATTCTTCAAGAAAACTTTCGAGTTAATAAATCCCATGAATTTTCACATTTTCACCTAGTGTTTCAAACCACCTAAGTCTTTGAACCATCCAAAAAGGTAGGAAAAAATTCAGTCCATTGTTCCCTTCTTATAAGGCCATTACAAATACAAGATCGTTTAAACTCTTGAATGAAAGAGGAAGCATCTTCATTAGATTGGGCTGAAAAAATAGGAATCTTCCCCATTTTCAAAAGTAACCACCGTAAAATACCAACCCACAAGTACAATCAACAAGACTTATGTGCACAAATAATTGGAATCACTGTAATAGAAAGTGACTTTACACCTTTCTACAGTAAAATAGAAATGACCACGGTAACTATGGTAAAACTTGACTTACTGCGGTAAAAACTGACTTTACTGTGGTAAACACTATTCACAGTAAAAAGTGAAGTTACTGCGGTAAATACTATTCACGGTAAAAAGTGACTTTACTGTGATAAATACTATTCACAGCAAAAATGACTTTACCATGGTAACTACTATTCACGGTAAAAATGACTTTACCATGGTAACTACTATGCACAGTAAAAATAAGGTTACCCTCCAATTGATTTTTGACTAAGTGGGAATATCTCTCAGAAAATCCACCAACGAGGAATGGTCGGCAGCGGAACCAAAATGTCATCACCAATCCGGCACTATGATAATTCTTCACGGGAACTCCTCGTCTTTATGATTATTTACTAATGCATAACCTTTAGTTTGGTGGATGTAATCTGGAAACACAACAACAAACATAACACAAGAATACCATAGACTATGATAAGAAGGAATGATGATAAATCTGAAATATCAAAGTAAATTATAATATTAACATGAAATTGTTACAATCTCACCCATGAGGTACTTCAAGTGTTATTGACTTCACTTGCCTTTCACCAAGACTATGGGAGAAACTTTACAATTACACCTCTTAATGGCTTCTTCAACACACCTTTAAACTGATGGCTTCCTTTGCACACTTCCTACAATATTTCTCACTACTTCCTTCTATGCTAAATGAGGGGGGTGGCCTCTTTATTTATAGACTTCTAGGCTTATCCATCTTATCTCTAAGATAGGATAAGAAATCCACTCTGACGAATCATATTCCATACCTTAACTCTTATCTGTACATGTAAGCTTATCTTTTAAGATAAGATAAACCTTATCATTTCACATGGGTTCCACATTTTTAGACTTTTTACAAATAAAATATACAAAATATTTATGACCTCACTCCTTGTCCTTATTACCAATATAATATTTCTAATTCCTAATCATGTAGACCCTACTTCTCTTCTTACCCCAACTTTGACATTTTAACATTCTTTGGACCACTTACGACAACTATTTACTTTTAACCACAACATTCCTATTGTACTTTTGACTATTGTCGTACTATACATTATTGGTTTTTAATTTATATTTGGTTTTGCCACCTTAGGACTTAGCAAATTTTTGGTCGACCACCTTGGTTAATAGACATGGCACATGCCACCATATCCACCACTTTTGATAATTATACACATGCATATATTTTGAAAATCACCTTTTAGGTGATAATTAGGCACTGAGTGGTGGTATTTGATTATTGATATCTTTGCATGGTATAGCTTAGACTTTAAAAAGTCTTGTCAATGATTAATATTTGGAGGACACGTGGGTTGTCCCCTTGCTCATGGTGACTCACCCCTCAAACACTTTGTTGGTGGAAACTTAACTCAATGGAGTTTGCTTGGATATCTACAAATGAGAACACAGGCCATTGATCTATGTACTTGTGTTTTCATACTATTGATCTTTGTACTTGTGGTTATTATTTTTGACTTGGCTTTGAATGCGGTTGGTGGTGGCTAATCTTGTGGTCATTTTTTTACCTTTGTGCATGGATCCTCAACATTTGATCTGTGTACTTTTTGAATCTGATGGTTGATTCTTGATCATGGTTGAGTTGGAGTTGACCCACTGAAGTGAAAGAGTTAAAAATCTTGAGCTCTTTCAGTTTGATCATTTCATCCTACTCGCAGAGAGGCGGTGAAGCCTTGGAAAAATTTTCTTGGCACCATTATTAAGGCTTTGAAGCTCATATTCTTTGTATGAATGATTTTTACTTTATTTGCTTCTCTTGAGGGTTTTTTGCAATATGGTAGTCTTTGCTTTTTTATGCTAAAGCTCAGATTTTGATCTTTCTATTTTGAGATCTTTGTTGTCTTCTTAGAGCTTAGTCTCTCGGAAACTATGCGATGCTCTCCTTTACAAACTGGTATATCTGTATTTCTTTACTATTTTGTTCTCGAGCTAGGCTTTTCTTGTAAGTTTGGATCATCCTTTTTACCTTTTATCATGGTTTTTTGAGCTTAGATTTGGTTTAAAGGAGATCTTTGTGTTCATGGAACTCTAGTAGGACTCGATTTATTCGGTAAGTGACATTTATAGAGTTCAAATACCCATTTTCTTTTGAGTATTTCTCTTTTCTCAAGCTATGCATTTGTATTTTCCTCTGTAGTGAGCCTTGAGCTCGATTTGTTACCTGAAACTTGTCAATATCTGTTTCGAGTGTGAAGTTTGTTTCTCTACTTAGAATGATGACTGCCATTGTTAAACTTGTAGATCTGTATATTCTAAGAAATGGGTATTTGAAATGGAACTTGAATAACTGAAACACAATTTTTTGGAATTTTTGTATTCAACTTTCTAAGATTTTGAACCTGTAGCTCGCTTAGATCTTTCTGAGATTCATTTTCCTCTATAATCTGAGGGTTTCTACTATTCGGGCTTGATCTCTTAGATCGTATGTGACTTGTTTTCTTATTTAGTTGATCGGTATATGCAAAATCCCTTGCATTTGAGATTCCAAAATATTGTTATTCCTCGGCCTAGAGTTCTTCCTCTTTCCACATTTGATTTCTTTGACCAACTTGCTCATTGAAAAGAAACTATATGAGTATATCTCTTATTTCAGTTAATTTTTGAAATGCCTATTTGTAGCCTATAGTTGCAGCTTATAATCTTTGATACCTGTAATAATTTTGAGAAATTCTTGACCTATTTTGATGGAATTATCAGGCATAAGATTTGATTCAGATACTTTGTTTTGTACTGAAATCTTCTTCCACTTGTAGAAAATATCCAAGTTTCAATTACATTGGTCTTTTTCAGCATGTATATGCTTCTTTCTTCTTATTGTAAGTGTATCTTCCTGTAGCAACTAAATTTTTTCCCGTAGCAACTAGTTATCCTTTTATCCCTAACACGTGGCTGTCTCGGAAACTTTAAATAGCTCATCTTGATAGCACCATTTAGAGGGCATAACCTTTCATTCAGGCATTCTAGCTGAAAATGGTGTACTCTTATTTTTCTTAAATAATGTAATTCCCTTTGATGCTTTCTTGATTCAAACAGATCTGAAATACTTGATTCGAAAGTATAGCAATAATTTCATTCTATCTATCTATGAATATATGTCTGTACCTACTTTTCTAAAAAGTAGGAACAATATATTAACTATTTAAAATATTATTTCTAGGGTATATACCTTGATTCAGATGTTTTATTTCCTTTCTACAATTGTTTCTCACTTAGATGCTTGTTGGAAAATTTTAAATGTTGGTTTTTCATGGCGAAGCCCTAGAATTTTTTTTTTTCGTAATCTTCTTTGTCATCCTCTTTCAGTTGTTTTCCCTTTTCTATCTAGCCTCAGCTTCTTGAAATCTGATCCTTCTTCTTCTGCTACAACTAAAACAAGGGTTCTTTCTTTCAGTCTCTCCTTTGTACTGCTACTTCTTCCATGTGTAGAACATTCTTTGAAAAATTAAGTTACATCCTTCCTTATTTCCAACATGTATTTATGACTTGTCAAATTTTGATGGTATAACACTGTACTTACACAATTAAGAAAATAGTTAGAAAAATAATTAGGCTTTTGGCCTCTCTTATGTCCATGTTTTCTTCTTTTCGAGTGCAATAAAGCATGTATGTAGTTCGATCATCGGTAGAATATATCTCTCGTTATTTGAGGTTCATATGCATGAAATAGGACAATGTATTAATATATTTTAATCACTAAGCTCGTACTTGGTAGTTAACTTTCCCTTTTCGTGTACAATGGCCTCTATAATGGAGATGAAGAAATCTAGAGCAAAGATGCTTCGATCAAAGAAATAAACTCCCAAGGTAATGATGGGTTAACTCATACTCTTTACTTCTTTTTCATGCATGTGTACCTTGATTTTAGTAGGTGTACTTTACTTCTCGAGTTACATCCCACAAGTTGGGTGGGAAACATTTGATTCTCCTTGTGAATAAAGCATTGAATTCTGTAAATGAGTTGTATATCTCTTCTTGCATTATTGCTTCTCGTATGGATTGTATAATGAACTAAACAACTCAAGAACATAATTGAATGTCCTAATCATGAAGGAAAAGTTTAAATAACATGTAACATTTAGTAATGAACTCGATTTTCTGCACTCTACACTTATGTTTACCATTCCAAAACAAAACACTTCACCTATTTTGCAATTGAATGTCTTCATCAAGACAACATAGTCCTTGTATTTGGGATTATTTTCTTTTGATGAGGATAGTCATGAAATTACGAGACTATGTGATCTGTTATATTTTGTAATAGCACACATAACTACATATTTCATGTAATATCTTAAATAAATCATCAGTAATGACATAATTTGATATAATCTCCCTAGCGTAGGTATACTTTACCAATCCTATTTATCGTAAAAAGTTTGAGTTGCCCATTTTTAAACAAGTGTAAAAATTGTCTACATTTTTGGTGATCTTGTGGGGAAAGCTACCTACTAGCTTATATATCAATGCCTAGATCTTGTCCACTAGGCATGAAGTTTGAATAAGTAACCAAAATCTGCATTTTCCAAAAGGTCCAAACCTTCAAAGAAAACTAAAATCGGGAAAAGATCGGAAAACCAGATCACGTGCCCGATTGCACTTATTTAAATAAAAGACAATGTAATGTGTAGAAACTACACTTATTTGAAAGGGAAAACCTAATCTACCCTATTCTAACTAGAAGAAACTCGAGGCTAAAAAAATCTTGAAACAGCATAGAAAAGGAGCTTCCCTTTCTCAAAACCAAGGCCATGAATTCAGGTCTAAAACCAATTTGAGTGACATTGCTAGGAATAAGATATGTACCTTTATTTCACTCATCAAATCAGTCCATGAACCGGGAAGCACCTCTATTTGATCTATAATCTGTTCGAGATGACTTGAGGCTTGTTATTGAGAACAAATAACTCACTTTTGTGCTTCAAAACAAGCTTCAAATCTGGCAATGCTTTAGATGGATGAGAACCAACCAAATACCGAATAGGACAAGACCTTTAAGTAGTGGATATGTTGGCTGTTTTGTTCTAATCTGATTCATGGAAATTATTTCTTAGTAATGAGCTCTTTTTGAAAGCTATCCTAGTGGTTGTTTTGTGTCTTCCAATTCTTTGTAACTCATTTTGAAACTATTTTGAGATCTACTTTGTTCTCAGTAAGTTGTTCAATGACTGTTATAAGTGACTTTTCAACACTTCTATCAAATGTTTTTGCATTTCTTAGATCCTCTATGCAGTCTAAAAACACAAGTTACTCATCTTCTTCTTCACATGTAATATCCAGATACATGGTACAATAAAAAAATTGAAGATCATCTCCTTTATTTTCATACGTATTTATGTTAAGTTGATACTTTGTATATCAGCCTTTTGAACATTCTAGAACTATTCTGAACATACTTCAGCTCCTTCAAAATACTATACCAAAACTAATCTTTCGTCTTGTTCATTCTGGTTTGACATACAATCTCCAAGATCAAAATTTTCTCCTTTTATTTCACAAGACCTAATTTGGGCATCATGTTGTTCGACATATTCTTCTCCGAAAATGGTTCTTTAGGAGGGTATAAAGATCTATACCCAATAGCACTTCTTTATCTTTTTCAAGTGTAAGAGTAGGCTTAGCAATTAGAGGTTCTTTGAATGCTAAAACTGTAAAATTAGTTGAGTGCTATAGGTTGTTTTTGACTTATACAATTTTTCAAATCTGACAAGAAATCAACCTCTTCAAGCTATAAACTTGAAACATAATTTCCTTGAAATTCAACCTCATTTTCATTCAAAAGTGGTCTATCCTCTTTCTGATGTAGCTATAAGCTACATGAGTATGGTGCCTTCATGCACACTACACTCAGAATATGCAGATTGTTGATCATCCTCCAACTGCTCTTGATTTGGAGAAATAGGTTGTACCTCTTGCATGGTTTATTTTTCCAAAGCTGGAATAAAATCAAACTGAAACTTTGACACCCATCCATGCAAGTTCTACAAAAATTCCATCTTACTATTGTATTCTATTGGCCATCCCTCTTGCTTTATCTTTTGATTATCTATTTCCTAAACTCGGAAGTACGGGTAAAGAAGGAGGAGTGGGCTTAGTTTCAGCTTCAACTAGAATTTTTTTACAAGAGGTTGGAGTATAAGATCTGCATTTAGAACAGCTTCTGAATGCCAACTTGGACACTTAAATTTGACTTCAGCATCTAAGTGTGGGGTAGAAAAAGTAGGAATTGCAGCAGCTTGATAGTTGGGAACCGAGGAATAGGATGCATTAATAGACAAGGAGGATATATAGGTGCTGAATTTTGATAGGGAAAATAAGCAAGAACACCCCATTGATATGGTTCCCTATCCTGGCGCCTATCATTCTTCATTGCTTTGATTTATCAATTTGTTCCTTGATAGCTAAATATTGATGCTTCAAACTATTAAACTCAATTCTAAGATCTCTTTGCCTTTCATACTCAACATAACCCTCTGCATAACTTTGACCTTGAACATCAAAAACCTCATATTGATAATCATTTTGATAGAAAAAGTTTGGGTTATAAGGGTGCTCATTTTCATAGTGGTTATGAAACTGATTCGAAGGGGAAGATGGATAGAAAAACTGCTGATTTGGTTGATAGTATTGTTGAAAGTGAGGATTCATGGTTGTAGGACCTCATAAAATACTAAACTATGAAAACAGGTCTGTTGTTCACAAAAACAAATAATAACAAAAAAATAATAGGTCTGAATTTTATTGAAAAGTACCGAAAATTGCATCTAAAAATTGATGAAGTTGAAAAGTTCTATCTTCGATCCGGAATCAAATTTACGGAGTCACGAGATGAGTTACGTATTGGATCTTGAATCTACAAAATGCATCAATAATAGTTTTTTCCAAAATTTATAAGCATGGTGTCTTATCTTCTTAAATGACGAAACACCTTTGAAAGTGAAACTTTTAGTTGTGTGAGTGTCCCACTAGGCATGCCAAAAATTGTTATCTGACAATGAAGGTTGCATGGTGGCTGATGATTTGTTTCTTGAAGTGAAACATCTTTTGAAATATGAAATTCTAATTTTTGTTAGGTCCCACAAATTGGTGTGCAAAAACTATTATCTCTAGAAAGTACACCCTATAGAGAGATGGCTCTAGATTTTCTAAGCTGCAAAATGATCTCTCTCTCATTGATACAATGGAGAGACCTCGTGTCTGTGGGTATACCTATTATGAGTGAATCATGAGATTAAAAGGCCTATTCCTTATTGGTGTATACTAAACTACTTTAAGGGAGTTCTAGGGTAAAAGATGACTGTAAAATGATTTTAAAAAAACTAAGGTGATACACCAAATTTGTATGAGAACTTTGGTGAGTAAAATACACAACTAATTTGGGAAGGATTTTTATGCACGAACCAATTAATGTTTTTTTTGCACAATATCCAAGATTAAAAACTTGATGGTACTAAAGGAGATTCAATAACATTACTAATAAGTTAACATGCACATTAAAATTAAGAAGAAAATACCGAATTTGCAAAGTAGGGTAAGGAGGTTAATCGGGAATTTTCATTCACAAGATTAATATAAACGTATAAAAGACTACAAAATAACTTGGAAAGGCATAAAATACTTCACACTAAGAGGTAAATACTTGCGTAAAGTTCCTTCAAGATACTTCTATATCCAAAAATTCCTTTGGGAATTCCCCCTGTGATTTGTAAAGCCACACAATATATAGCAAAATAAATTTTCTCACTCTTCCTAAAAATAGCCTAAAAAATTTGTACTCATGCATGTATCCTAATTTTATTCTTTATTTTATAATAAATAAAAGGATAAAATAATACAAACTAGAGCATGCGGTTTAAAAATAGGCATTAATGGCCTTCAATACAATATAGTCAAACTAAAGCTGATTGTTTCTATTTTAAGGAAAGAATGGGTGGATAATTTGCTAATAATAAAATTTTCTTGCTTGGCAAGTCTTCCTTCTTTGAACATACTAATTCGTCATCTTCTCTATTTTGTATTCTTGTGAAGGCATAAAAATATATCTCCTTGTATGTGAGCCAAATAATTACATTAATTTGCAAAACGTTGAAAAATAATTCATCAAAACAAACCTGTGGGGACCACCTTTGTGCCGTGATGCTTGACATCTTTGGCTTATAATCACATGAGTGAAAATATGCAAATCAATCTGCTCCTCCCTAGAGTGGGGACCACTTTTGCATTATATTTGGTTTTTCCACCTTAGCACTTAGAAAATTTTGGGTCAACCACCTTGGTTAATAGACATGGCACATGCCAACATATCCACCACTTTTGATAATTATACACATGCATATATTTTGAAAATCACCTTTTAGGTGATCATTAGGCACAAAGTGGTCGGTATTTGATTATTGATATTGCATGCATATAGTTTAGAATTTAAAAAGTCTTGGCAATGATTAATATTTGGTTGACACGTGGGTTGTCCCCTTCCTCATGGTGACTCACCCTCAAACAATTTGTCTATGGGCGAAGTCAATGGAGTTAGCTTGGATATCTACATCGAACATGGGCCTTTGATCTGTGCACTGTGTTTTGACAACATGGATCTTTGTACTTGTAGTTATTATTTCTTACTTGGCTTTAAATGTGGTTGGTGGTGGCTAACCTGTGGTCATTTGTTTCGATCTCTCTGTGCATGGATCCTCAACCTTTGATACATGTACTTGTTGAAGCTTGATCGTTGATGCTTGATCATGGTTGAGTTGGAGTTGCCCCATGCTGAAGTGAAAGAGTTAAAAAGCTTGAAATATTTAAGTTTGATCATTTCATTCTACTCGCAGAGAGGCGGTGAAGCCCTAAAAATAAATTTTGACACCATTATTGAGGCTTTGAAGCTCAAATTCTCTCGTATGAATGGTTTTAATTTATTTGCTCTACATTGAGTGGGTTTTCTATAATATGGCCGACCTTTTTTGTTTATGTTGAAGCTCAGCTTTTGATCTTTCTATTTTTGGGATCTCTACGTCCTCTTCTTGGAGCATGGTCTTTGGAAGCTGTGTGATGCTCTCTAGCCTTTACAAACTAGTGTATCTCGTATTTCTTGGCTATTTTTTTCTCGAGATAGGCTTTCTTATAAGATCCGAACATCCTTTTTAACCTATTATCATGGATTTTGAGCTTAGCTTTGGTTTAAAGGAGATCTCTATGTTTTGTGGAACTCTGCGAGGAATCGATCTCTTCTGATAAGTGACATTTCAGAGTTCGAATACCCATTTTCACTTGATTATTTCTCTTTGCTCGAGCTATGCTTTCGTGTTTTCCTTCGTAGTGAGCCTTCGAGCTTGATTTGTTACCTGAAACTTGTCAATATCCATTTCTAAGCATGAAGTTTGTTTCTCTACTTAGAATGATGATTGCCATTGTTAAACTTGTAGATCTATATATTCCAAGAAATGGGTATTTGTAATGAAATTTGAATAACTGAAACACAATTTTTTAGGAATTTCTATATTCACCTTTTTGAGATTTTGAACTCGTAGCTTGCTTAGATCTTTCTAAGATTCATTTTCCTATGTAATCTGAGGGTTTCGCTATTCGGGCTTGATCTCTTCTATAGATGACTTGTTGTCTAATTTAGTTGATCTAGTATATGTAAAATCCCTTGTATTTGACATTCCAGTATTGTTATTCTTCACCCTAGAGTTCTTCCTCTGTCCACATTTGATTTCTCTGACTGGAACTTACTCATTGCAAAAGAAACTATATGAGTATATCTCTTCTTTCAGTTCATTTTTGAAATGCCTATTTGTAACATGTAGTTGCACTTATACTCTTTGATACCTGCAGTAATTTTGAGCAATTCTTGACCTATTTTGATGCAATTATCAGGCATAAGATTTGACTCGGATACTTTGTTTTGTACTGAAATCTTCTTCCATTTGTAGAAAATATCTAAGTTTCAGATTACATTGGTCTTTTCAGCATGTATATGCTTCTTTCTTCTTCGTTGTAACCTGTATCTATTCCCATAGCAACTAAAAATTTTCCTGTAGCAACTAGTTATCCTTTTATCCCTTGCAAGCGGCCTTCTGGAAACTGTAAATAGCTCATCTTGATAGCACCATTTAGAGGGCATAACCTTTCATTCAGGCATTCGCTGAAAATGTTGTACTCTTATTTTTGCTTAAATAATGTACTTCCCTTTGATGCTTTCTTCAGTTCACTCAGATCTAAAATACTTGACTGTGAAAGTATAACAGTAGTTGCATTCTTTCTATCTGTGAATATGTAATCTGTACCTACTTTTCTAAAAAGTAGGAACAATATCTTAACTATTTTAGATATTATTTTCGGGCATATTCCTTCATTCGGATGTTTTATTTCCTTTCTGCAATTGTTTCTCACTTAGATGCTTGCTGAAAATTTTGAAATCTGGTTTTTTATTGCGAAGTCTGTGGAATTTTTTTTTAGAATCTTCTCTCTCATCCTCTTTCGATTGTTTTCCTTTTCTATCTAGCCTCGGCTTCTTGAAATCTGATCCTTCTTCTTTTGCTGCAACTAAAACAAGTTCGAGCAAAGATGCTTCAATCAAAGAAATAAACTCCAAAGGTAATGATGGGTTGGCTCATACTCTTTACTTTCTATTTCATGCATGTGTACCTTGATTTTAGTAGTTGTACTTGACTTATCGAGTTACATCCCATGGCTTGTGTGGGAAAAATTTGATTCTCCTTGTGAATAAAGCATTGAATTTTGTAAATGAGGTGTATATCTCTTCTTGCATTTATACTTTCTGTATGGATTGTATAATGAACTAAACAAATCAAGTAGCATAATTGAATGTCCTAATCATGAAGGAAAAGTTTAAAGAACCCGTAACATTCAATAATGAACTACGATTTTCTGCAATTTACACTAATTTTTCTATTACAAAACCAAACACTTCAGCTATTCTATAATTGAATCTCTTCATCAAGACAACACGATCGCTTTCGTGGCTTGTGTTATTTTGTTGAGGATAGGAATAAAATTACAAACTATGTGATCTCGTTACATTATGTAACAACACACATCGGTGCATATTTCATGTAATCTCTTAAATAAATCATCAATAATGAAATAATTTGATATAATCTCCCCTAGTGTAGTTATACTTCACCAATGCTATCTATCGTAACAAAGTTTTGAGCTGCCCATTTTGCACAAGTGCAAAAATTGTCAACATTTATGGTGATCCCGTGGGGAAAGCTACCGGCTAGCATGTATACCAATGCCTAGCTCTTGTCCATTAGGCATGAAGTCTGAATAAGTAACCAAAATCTGCCTTTTCTCGAAAGGTCAAAGCCTTCCAAGACACTTAAAAGTGGGAAAAGATTTGGCAAACTACATCACGTGCACAATTGCACTTATTGAAATAAATAATAATGCAATGTGTAGAAACTACACTTATTTCAAAAGGAAAACCTAATCTACCCTATTCTAACTAGAAGTAATCGAGGCTAAACAAATCCTGAAATAGGAATTGAGAAGTAGCTTCCCTTTCTCCAAAAGCGAGGCCATAAATTTAGGTCTAAAAACTAACCAAGTGACATGGCTAGGAATAAGATATGTACCTTTATTTCACTCATCATATCAGTCCATGAACCGTAGGAATCACCTCTATCTCGATCTCGTAATCTATTCTTGCATGACTTGAGGCTTGTTATTGAGAACATATAACTCACTTTTGTGCTTCAAAACAAGCATGAAATCTTGCAATGCTTTATTTGGATGAGAACCGGGAAAATACTTGAATAGGATAAGACCTTTTAGTAGTGGATATGTTGGTTGTTTTTTCTGATCGATTCATGGAAATTATTTTTAGTAATGAGCTCTTTACGAAACTATCTTGGCGGCTATTTTGTGTCTTCCAACTACTCGTAACTCATTTTAAAACTATTCTAAGATATACTTGTGCTCGTAAGTTGTTCAATGACTATTATAAGTGACTTTTCAACACTTATATCAAATGTTTTTACATTTCTCAAATCCTGTGCGATCTAAAATATCAAGTTACTCATCCTCTTCTTCACATGCAATATCCAAATACATGGTAAAGTCAAAAAAATAAAGATCATATCCTTTATTTTCATAAGTATTTATCCGAAGTTGATACTATGTATCAGCCTTTTGAACATTCTAGAACTAATCTAAACATACTTTAGCTCCTTAAAATTGTTATACCAAAACAAATCTTTCATCTTGTTCATTCTAGTTTGACATACAATCTCCAAGATCACAATTTTCTCCTTTTTTTTGCACAAGACCTAATTTGGGCATCATGTTGTTCGACATATTCTTCTCCCAACATCGTTCTTATAGGAGGGTATAAAGATCTGTACCCAATAGCACTTCTTCAATTAGAGGTTCTTTGAATGCTAAACTGTAAAATCAAGTGAGTTCTATAGGTTGTTCTTGACTTATACAGTTTTCCAAATCTAACAAGAAATCAACCTCTTCAAACTGTAAACTTGAAACATAATTTCCTTGAAATTCAACCTCCTTTTCATTCAAAAGTGGCCTATCCTCTCTTGATGTAGCTTTAAGATGCATGAGTATGGTTCCTTCATGCACACTACACTCGAGAATATGCGCATTGTCGATCATCCTCCAAGCTGCTCTTATCTGCTAGAGAAATAGGTTGTACCTCTTGCATGGTTTCTTTTTCCAAAGATAGAATAAAATCAGATGAAACTTTGACACCCATCCATGCAAGTTCTAGAAAAATTCCAGCCCTCTTGTTGTCTTCTGTTGGCCACCCCTCTGCTTGATCTTTTGATTATCTATTTCTTGAACTAGAAGTACGGGTAAAGAAGGAGGAGTGGGCTTAGTTTCACTTCAACTCGAAATTATTTTACAAGAGGTTTGGGTATAAGATCTTAATTTAGAACAACTTCGAATGCCAACTTGGATATTTAACTTTTATTTCAGCATCTAAGTGTGGGGTAGAAAAAGTCGGAATTGCAGCTTGACTTGATAGTTAGGAAACCGAGGAATAGGCCGCAATTACATTGGCAAGGAGGATATATAGGTGCTGAATTTTGATAGGGAAGGTGAGCAGGAACATCCCATTGATAGGGTTCCTTTCCGATGCCTATCATTCTTTATTGCTTTTGATTTCTCAATTTGTTCCTTGATAGCTAAATATTGATACTTCAAACTATTAAACTCAATTCTAAGATCTCTTTGCCTTTCATACTCAAAGCATAACCCTCCTCATAACTTTGACCTTTAACATCAAAAGCCTCATATTTGTTGTGTTTTTTGAGGCTATTTTCATGTTAGAGTGTGGTACACCTTCATGTGTTACACTCGAGTATTTTTATGGTAGTTTTGATGTTAAAGGTAATGGCTAACCGTTATGGGCTGTTTTTGGGCCCATGGGTTTTGGTACCCATTGTTTTGTAAACCCATTTGTTTCCCTCGGAAAACCTCATTCCTTTTAAAAGCAGAGATAAGGTTAGGGTTAGGAGGAATACTGTAGAATGTCAAGATGGTGTGTGCGTACCATAGAGAAAGATCGGTGACTGCGAAGAACTCCTTTTTGTCTTGGAAGGACTACTGCAAATAAGAACACAAGACCACAAGATTTTGATTAAACAATAAATGAGGAAGCGCCTTGGGCCAGAAGTATAAAACTTTCTTTCGAAGGTGGTGGTTCCCTCGCTTAATATGAATTAACACAAAAGACTGCAAAATATCAATTAAATTGTCTCGTTGAACTGGGTAGGGGAAAGGCTGGTTTTCTGGTTTTTGATCAGAGGAACCGATGCCGGTTACTGATAACCGATACCGGTGGGTTCTAGGATCTTCTTGGTAGCTATGGTGTTTTAGTAACGGCTGGTTTATGGATGATATTGGGAAGTGAGACGATGAGGGATAAAAGAATGACAGTTAGATGCAATGGCACGTTGGGTAGTGGATTCAGAAACAAATTTAGGAGGATTGTGATTCAAAGAGCATAAGAAATGTTATAACGAGAGGACATGCAAGATATGACTTCTTGGTTTTGTGAAGATGCAAGTTGATCTCCTCTAATGCAAGCACTTGGTTTCTTTACTCGTCTCTACTTGATTAAATGAAGATCGGGACTCTGTTCCATGCTCACAATGCTCTCTGTTGATCCGAAATCCTTTGGTGATCTCCAAAATGAAATTCAGATCCGTTGTTTTGGTTTGGGAGCCCATTTACTGAGGAACCGATGGCGGTTGCGCGAAGCGACGGTGGTCGAGTAGGAACCGACATCGGAAGGAAAAAAGTAGGCTATTTTTAGTAAAATAGCCCACCTTCCTTCTTTTCTCCCGATAGATCGAGTTGCGGGCTTGGTTAAGTGGCTAGAAGGTCAGCTTTGGGTGCGAGTAAGGAGGCATTAGTTATGGATGTGAGTCTAGACCAAGTCATGGGTCTTAATTAGGTTAGTTTAGGGTTAGGGCTAGGTCATGATGAGGTGGCAAAGTGAGGTGGCGGGTAAGGTGATGTGGATTTATCAATTAGAGGGCAATTAATAAATAATTGTGTAAGGTTTAGGTGATGAGGTTATATTGCGAGATGAGATGCGGGTCACAAGGGGTCGTAAGACACGAATTTGGTGTCTACATTAGCCCCTTATTGTCGTGTAGCTTGTTTTGTAAAGCTACGCGGACAATAATATGAAGTGGTTTCTCTGTTAAGGATATAGGTAATCCCCTCAAATCTATCATAGATTGAGTGAGCGGGAAATCGGGGATAGGGTTGATAAAGGGTGAATGTTGTAGAGAGGATGGTAAGGTGGTGGGGTAGGTCAAGGAAGCAGACGCATGTTGAAATGCAATAGACAACGAGGGTACATGATTTGACAAGAAAACCAGCAATGTGTAGGCAAAGGTCGATAGTTTATCCAAACAAGGGTGATATAATCCACGGTATCAAGGCATAGGAAGTAGCTCAGGTATATAACAGAGGTGAGAGGCAGAGAGCGTTTAGGCATGTTCGGCGGTGCAAATGGTTGGTTTGGTTGAGATAAACGTCACGGTCTAGGTCTAGGCAAAGTTGGTCGACAGATCAAGTCAAGGACCCTAATCATGCTAAAACACGAACAGGTGAGCTCGATTGAACAAAAGGTACATGATGGATGGATAAAATAAAACGTTGATTGTGGGTATGGTATTGAAGTGATACGGCCTTGGGTCAGGCCAAGTGGTTGGGCGGTGGCCCTGGGTCAAGTCATAAGGGTAGAGTGAGGCCTTGGGTCAGGTCAAATTGTTAGGGCGAGGCCTTGGGTCGGGCCGGATGGGTAGGTTGAGGCCTTGGGTCGGGCCGGATAGGTAGGTTGAGGCCTTGGGTCGGGCCTAATGGTTAGGGCGAGGCCTTGGGTCGGGCCGAATAGGTAGGTTGAGGCCTTGGGTCGGGCCAATTGGTAGGTTGAGGCCTTGGGTCGGGCCAATTGGTAGGTTGAGGCCTTAGGTCGGGCGAATAGGTAGAAGTCGGGCCGAATAGGAGGTTGAGGCCTTAGGTCGGGCCGAATAGGTGGGTTGAGGCCTTAGGTCGGGCCGAATAGGAGGCGAAGGTCGGGCCGAATAGGTAGGTTGAGGCCTTAGAGTCGGGCCGAATAGGTAGGTTGAGGCCTTAGGTCGGGCCGAATAGGTAGGTTGAGGCCTTGGGTCGGGCCTGAATAGGTAGGCGAGGCCTTAGGTCGGGCCGAATAGGTAGGTTGAGGCCTTGGGTCGGGCCAATGGTTAGGTTGAGGCCTTAGGTCGAAGGTAGGTTGAGGAGCCTTAGGTTGGACAAGTGAACAAATGGTGTGCAGCAAAGGTGGATAGAGGCGAGATTGGTGAAAAGAAGGCAAGGAGTAAATAAGGGCAAAGAATGGGGTGAAAGTGGGGTAGAGAACCGATGTCGATTCTGCATGACCGATATCGGTTAAGGGACCGATACCGGTTCCTTAGGGCAAAATGAAACCGATATCGGTAAAAGGCGAAAAACCTATAAAAAGAAAAATACGGCTGGTCATTGTCACTTTTGTTATTTGCAAACCAAATCGACTTGTCTGACGTGGAGAGTTGGGATTAGAGGCTTGATTGAGTGAGGTGGAGTTATTGTATTGGCGGAGAGAGTTGATAGTGGGCCCGATTAAGGAGAGGGCGTGATTGATTGGCTTAGGGACCCAGCAGATCGGGATTGGAGCCATGGCAGCACAAGGAGGAGGCTGGAGAGGCTGGACCCAGTGGACCGCCACCACCCATCCACCACGGACGACGTGTCGTCGTTCGGGTAGATTCGAAACTCTTTAATTTGGTGATTTGGTTGTATTATGCTAAATTGGGGGTTTGGGTAGGAATTAACCTTTTTTAGGAAATAATGAGAAAATGGAAATGATTTGAAAAAGGGAGAGGGTAGATAGGCTAGATAGGCTAAGGTGGGTAGGTGGGTAAGTTTTTAGGGTTTTTGGGTGGGTAGATGGGTAGAAATAGGTAAAAAAATGGGTTTTGGGGGCCGCGCGGGGGTTCGGCTCGGGAGGAGACGGGGGACCGATGTCGGTCACGATGGCGGCCGTGCAGTCGGCCGTCCAATTTTAGGGAAAGGGAGACTTGTTGGTGACCGGCGTCGGTCATGTATCGGCCGGCGTCGGTAGCTTGTATGTTTTTTGGGTTTTTGGGTTGGGTTGTGGGTGGGAGTGGGGGTTGGGTTAGGGGTGGAGAAGGGTTAGGTGTGGGGTTAGGTTTTGGGTTTTTGGGTTGGGTTGGGTTTGAGTTGTTGGGTTGGGTTGTGGGTCGGTGTGGGGGTTGGGTTGGGTTGGTTGTTTTGGGTTTGTAGGGGTGGTAGGTTGTTGGTTGTTTTGGGAGGGGGCGGTAGAGAGTCGTTAGGGGGTATGGTCGGGGTATGGGGGATAAAAAGGGGTGTTTAGATGATAAAGTAGATGTTGTAATAAAGAGTAGGTCTAAGGATGTGGGTTGTTTTTGCAGAGCACGTCGCGCTGATTGGCGATGCGGGATAGGATACCCCCGCTGTTGTGTGCGGATGAGGCCCACGTATCTGCGGCTCATTGGGCCATCATGCGTGAGGTGGGACTCGGTGGAGTCAAAGGTACAGAGCGAGAGAGAGATCACGGCTGATGGTTGCCCTCATCGAGAGATGGGATCCGGCGACCAATGTGTTCCATCTCCCGTGGGAGATGACCGTCACATGGAGGATGTGTATCGCATCCTTGATTTACCTATCGAGGAGAGCGTCTTCAGGTAGATTCGAGAGCTGCCATGGACGGCATCTGCGAGTTTTGGGGATGCGCGCGCGCTGACGGACCTACCATAGCGCGAGTATCGGGTACGGTGACATGTACCGTGCGCATCGACACGAGACACGACTGGCTGTGTTGATGATGGTTGGGATCACCTGCTTCGCCCTCCCGGACTCAGAGGGAGGCCGCTTCCCACGAGCATTGATGGGGGTGCTGCTGGAGATGGTGGAGGAGCACACCTGTTACGCCTGGGCACCAGTATATCTGGTGTAATTATACAGGGAGCTATGGGGCTATCGCCGGAGGAGGCGATTTGGTATTTGTTCTACATTTTTGTTGCATTGTTGGGCATACGAGCACATCGTATGCATCAGGCCAGTAGGGTTACCCCAGCAGCCAGGGCCACAGGTCATATACCGATATGGCTTTCAGAGGTGGTTGGGGGTCGTGGGCCAGCCACGAGCAGTTATGGCAGGTCGGGATGTGGCATACTATAGACATTTGCTAGAGGGCCTTACAGCAGTAGACATTGTATGGAGACCCTACAGAGGTCACCATCCTGGTAGAGGAGCCCGCTTACAGTTGTGCCTAATCCAGTACACATTACGGATAGCGGGGGGAGGCCGAGGAGAACGAGCGGATACCCACAGAGAGAGGTACGCGAGGCGAGATGGGGGCGCGGCAGGGCGAGCCACCTCCGTTCCTCGAGTACGGGAGAGATGATGTAGAGGCCCCACTTGCTGCACCACTGGCCTTTGGATCCAGTTGGGTTGCGAGAGAGCGGCGGATGATGGCATAGATGATCTTTGGGTGCACGGGAGCATACGGGGTGTGGTGGTAAATTTGGTCGAGAGAGTAGTGAGGTAGCAGCCTGCCACATTGCCAGAGACTTAGGGCGGTGGATAGAGAGAGATCAGCTTAGGGGTCAGGTGCAGCTCTTACAGGGGCAGCTAGCTGCGGCACGAGCACGAATAGGTGTCTTACGAGGCAGCTAGCTTGAGCTCGAGCACGAGGCACGAGCGGCACCACCACCGGCACCACGGCCACGGAGTGCGGAGTGCAGTACGACAAAGAAAGCACAGTACAGCACCACCACCGGCAGTGCGACAGCCACGGCCCGAGCACAGTAGTGCAGTGCACAGTACCACGGCCCACAGCACCACCGGCTGCGGCACGAGCACGAGGGGGCATTGGTAGTAGGTGTCAGGGGACCAGCCCCAGTACCTACGGTGGCTCGAGAGCGTTACATGGAGGCTAGAGCGGAGGCCCGATACTATCAGGATATTCTTGATGGTACCGGGGCTGATTATCAGCCCTATGCGGCACATAGAGCAGAGACCTCTCGGAGTCAGAGGTCTCAGGGAGGTGCAGCCACAGCTGGTGGGTCCGTCACAGGTAGGAGGCGAGAGGCACCACAGGGACCAGCGGGGAGAGGTGCCGAGGGCGGTGGGGAGAGCTGAGAGATCCCAGACATGGTGTATTGATAGATGGGCACCGGTCTGCGAACCGGGTGTATTGATAGAGGCCTGCGTGCCTATGTATTATTCATGTATTCATTTATTCATTTATTGTATACCGGCCTGCGAGCCGAGTAGGGGTTGTATAGTGGATACCGGCCTGCGAGCCGAGTATATATCTATTTTTGATACGAGGGACCGGCCTGCGAGCCGAGTCGAGATTTTTTGACAGTTATTGCGGCCTGCGTGCCGGCTTTGGTGGATTATGAGATCACAGAGGCCCCGATGTAGGGCACATTGTATTTTTGAAAATTTGTATATATATAGAGACGATGTTTTGATCCACATGCAGTGTTCAAAATGTGTTTAAATATTTTGTTAATGGTTGGTAATATATAATGTATGATAAGTTTTAGTTGACATGTTGATAGATGGATGATGTTGATGTTTTTGTTTTTGCACGTATATATGAATGACAGGTTATGTGATGAATTGTTGGTTTTGTGACATTGTGATATATGTAACTGATGAGTTGGATCCAAATGATGTATAGATTGATAGTTTCTTGATATCCGTAGTTGATGGTTTGTGTATTTGTATAAAATAAATGATGTTAATGAAAGTGTAATGCTATATGTGGTGGATGAACAAATGTGGTAAATTGTGTTGTTTATGCAGGAAAAGAGGCGGGCGCGACAAAAATTTAGGTGAGAAATGAAGAAAAGAACGCTGTTGAGAAAAGATAGGTGTGTAACCGATATCGGTTGAGGAACCGATATCGGTATCTAGTAGACCGATATCGGTTAAGTAACCGATACCGGTTATTTAGGTATGAGCTTTTCTAAAAATAGAAAAGCTAGGGTGGCAACTTAAGTTTTAGTTTTAGAGCCATGCAAGAGGTTAAATACGCGAAGCGCGCTTTTGACAGTGAGAGAGGCAGGATATTTGCATGAGAGATTTGAGTGATAAGGAGAAAAGAGACAGGAAATTGCATGAGAGATTTGGGTGATAAGAAGAGAGACTGGGAAGGTGAATGCGATCTGAGATTCAGAAAGTAGAAAGGTGAATTTGAAAAGGGTGGTGATCATGGCAGAACGAGGAGAAGCATCAGCGAGGCGGGGACAGAGAGGAAGACAAGGGCCACCTCAAGCCACAGCTATGACCCAAGAGGTAAACGTTTTGATTGGTGATCTGATTTTTGCATGTGTTATGAATAAGAGATTAAGTGGGTAGATATGAAGAAGAAAACATGATAGCAAGGGTTATAGGTGAGGTAAGTGTTACGTGGTAGGTAATCAAGGGTTTTGGGTATGTATACGTGTATACTGAGAGAGGAATAAAGCGAGCAATTTATTGTCGTAGGTGGTTGTTTTAGGCAAGATGTATGTAATTTGCGGTGGCCGGTAGCGGTTAGAGGTAACCGGATTTTCGGCATCGAACCGATATCGGTTATGTATAACCCGATACGATTCTTGGAGGAATTTCGAGAATGTTTGAAAAATCACAGCGGAGTTGAATGGTTGTTTGTTGTTTTGGTGTATGCGAGGTAGAGGCGGGGTTGAGGATGAATGATAGTGTGCAGTATTGTTGTCACGAATCCAGCGGATGTAACACCGGTGAATGGACATTGGTAAATCGTTTGGGGTTAAGTGGAATCCGCTATTATTCACGAATTACACGGAACCATGCTATGTTGCAGGCATTGATTGAGAGATGGAATCCCGAGACAAATACCTTCTATCTACCAATAGGGGAGATGACAGTAACATTGGAAGATGTGTTTCGTATTTTGAGACTCCCCATTACAGGAAAACTAGTATATCAGGCACTACCTAGCGCGGCACGGGGAGCGATAATAGCAGTATTTGGTCCATACGCACGAGATTTGACACAGCGAGGTTTATCCTTTACGTATGGGGTAATGTATGCAGCACACCCTGAGGAGACAAGGTTAGCAGTGATATTAATGATAGCGGTAGGGTATTATGCATTACCGAGGGTAGAAGGAGGAAGATTTCCGAAGGCATTGATGTGTGTTATCTGGGAGATGATAGAAAGAACGTGACTTTTGCATGGGCACTGCATATTTGGCGGAGCTATACGAGGGGGTTTATGGGCTTGTAGGGAAATCACGGGGCGACACTTTGGATTGTTCATACTTATTACACTGTTGGGCCTATGAGCACATTGTTTGTGTGCGACCAATAGGCCAATCCCTCCAGGCAGGAGAGACCGGAGTACAGAGGTTGGGATTCAGACGATGGGTCCAGACAGAACAAGAGGCAAGATCTCAGGCCGTGACGGGTGACATTGAGTATTACAGGCAGGTATGGGAGAGGGTGACGGTTGCGGACATCTGTTGGAGGCCTTACGGGAACTATATGGTAACAGAGAGCATAGCTGAGGAGTTAAGGGGTGTAGAGCGAATGAGGTGGATCGCGGGGCACAGGCCAGGTGAATATGAGAGGATTCCTATAGATCGCGTGCGGTGACAATTTGGATTTGTGCAGGATATACCCCTGGCTTATAGACCATATATGAGGATCGACGCCGAGGCAGTACTCTCACCTCCCCAGCCAACACCTCCAGAAGGTCCTGAAGAGGTAGCGGCCCGATCGCGAGGTAATGGGCGAGAGCAGCGAGAGGCCTATAGATTATGGTGGCAGCGGAGCTGCGAGGTATACGTGATTGTCTGACATAGCATTGTGATTACAGCGAGAGAGAGGATCGTGCGGCGTTTTAGTTCGGCAGCTCAAACGCGAGTGAATGAGACAAGAGGATTGTTAGCGGTTTGGAGTCACGGGTGGAGAGACTAGAGGCTGGAGTCCTCCATGCGAGAGGCGTATTCGGATGTTACAGGAGAGATTGGCGAGATCGGTGGCGGTACCAATAGCCGTGGTACCTTTGAGGACAGAGAGGCCGGCGAGAGGGTCGGCGATCACGATCATCACCTAGTTCGGGATGAGGCGTGAGGAGTGCGAGTAAATGTTAGCAAGGTATAAGAATAAATAAAATACCGACACTGCGTGTCGATGATAGAGAAGATGTATTTGTTTAACATCTAAATAAAAGCTGAATATGTATGTTGATTTGAGTTATGATAATAATAAGAATGTTTGTGTTTTGATTTTTGGTGTTTTAAAAAAGGATAAAGAGGAATGTGATTAAATAGAAATACACAAAAATATTTATATTCACCACACGAGATAGGTTATGGTAGGGGATGGTCGAGCTAACCTTGGGAGACCCCATGTCTCGAAGTGCTTGCCTACATAGCCCATTGCACAAAGCAAGGAGGGGCCTCAGACCGATGTAGTTCTCCCTTAGGATCAGGGAGAGGCGAATTCAGGCAATTGGGTACGGTTTAGGCAATTGGTTGGTTGGTAAAAATATTAAGATTAGTAAAGGTAAGGTGGATGGTGTTGGTAATGAATTGGTGATGTTGTAAAAGGTATAAGGGAAGCGAAAGTTAGCCTACCCAAGTAGAAGGGAATCATGTCCTGATTAAGATCAACACACAATCCTAGATGCGAGGCAAAGCGGAAAGAGTGCTCGTAGATGAAGAGAGCTAAACAAACCACACCACGTAGAACGAGCTTGGAGCCCTAGGTACCGTACATAGAGCGAGAAGTCAATAGGTGAAAAGAGTTGTGTGATCACAATATATAGCGTACATTACGTCCCTTGAGTTGAAACAAATGGTGAGGTGAGGTGGATGGTATAGTTGAGGTGCAGAGAACTTATTACAAAGTGAGTGTTCTAACGAAAGAGAACCTACCCTAAAGAGACAAGTCCATGACTCAAAAGTTCTTTTGAATGAGGCTTTTATTTTATTGAATGTAGGTGATCGATGCGGGAAGTCTGAGGATATTGATTGTATTATTCTTGAGGTCTTCACGAAGCTGATCAATGCGAGAAGCTTCGATAAAAGGCTTTGTGTATAATTGTCCTTCGAGGAGCGATCTATTTATAGTAGAGATATGATTGTAAATGCATAGCTGTCCTTGAGAAGCGATCTATATATAATAGCAGCAATAATTTGGCATATAGCTGTCCTTCGAGGAGCGAGTCTATATTTAATTTAGATGACTAGATGTTCTTTTGGCGTGAAGCATCTAGTTTAGTAGGAAGTTTGACTCAAGAAAATCCCATAAGAATACGGCTTATTTTAATACTTTGAAGTCATGGACTAGACTAAAAAGGGAAGGCATCATAAGGGGTGAGGAATGAACTATGTGAGCTTGATTTTATTTGAGATGTAGGAAACAAGTGCATGTGGTGGTAAGTGAGCTCAAGGGACGAGCGGCGGGTAGATAAGTGATATAACACTAATTTCAACAATAGAATGGTCGAAGATGCAAGGCATTAAGGGGCTCGAGGCTCGGAGTTTACCATTAAGCGAAGCTAAGCGATAAGCGCTGATCCATAGGTGTGAGTGATTATGTAAGGCCCAATCAATTGGGAGCAAATTTTCCACGTTTGCTCTTTTCTAGTTTGGTTACATGTTGATTCTCTTTGAGGACAAGATCACCAACCTTAAAATACGCTCATGAAGTCGCTTATCATAAGCACGTTTAATGCGTTTTTGATAGATTTGAAGGTGATCAAGAGCTGTAAGACGGCGTTCGTCAAGAAGCTCCAATTGGGCTAACCGCTCTTGGCGGAAATCATCGTTGGTGAGAATATCCTGAAGAGATATTCTAAGGGAGGGTATTTGTATTTCGAGAGGCAAAACAGCCTCGGTACCGTATACCAAAGAAAAAGGTGTGGCATTAGTAGAGTACGAATCTTTGTACGATAAGCCCAAAGGGCAAAGGGAATGTGATCGTGCCAATTTCTTCCGGATTCATTGACAACTTTCATGAGGATTTTGGTTAGTGTTTTATTAGAGGACTCGGCTTGCCCATTGGCTTGTGGATAGTAAGGTGATGAGAAACTAAGTTTGATACCAAAGTTGTCACTGCAAAGGTCTTGCAACAACTTGTTTTTGAAAGATTTTCCATTATCATTATCGGGCGATGAGGAACACCAAAAGCACGAGATAATGTGGTGGTTAATGAACTCGACAATTTTTTCTTTTTGATTGAAATGAGTGGAATAGCCTCCACCCATTTTGTGTAATATTCGGTCAGCTGTGATTATCCAACGGTGACGTTGTGAAGAGGTCGGGTGAATCTCACCAATAAGGTCTAAACCCCATTGTGAGAAGGGCCAAAGATCTCGAGCGATTTGGAGCGGGTGGCTAGGAGTATGTTGAAGGTTGGCATGTTGCTGACACATAACACAACGCTTAACATATTCGTAGCAGTCGTTATTGAGAGTAGGCCAATAATAACCAAGGCGAAGGATTCGTTTGGCCCGCAGCGAGGCCGCTGAAATGTCCACCACAAATACCGTCATGGACTGTTGGATGGTATGAGTGGCCTCCGCGCTTGATTAGGCGGCGAAGGAGGATGCCATCAAAGCCACGTTTATAGAGAGTCCCCCATGACAACATAACAGCGAAACACTTTTAAGAAAAGCACGTTTGCCGTTACTAGTAAGGTCGAGGTGGGAGGACGAGAGATTGTAAGGTAGTCGTGAAATTGGTGGTACCGGGTATCCTGCGAACTAGTAGACACGGTATTTATCATACAAACTACCGGGGTTGAATAGGATGGTGCAAAAGTTCTTTGGACCACAACGAATAATTGAGTCGGTTGGTGCGGCGGGAATTTGCGAGGCTAGGCAAGCCATAGTGTCGCAAATTTGTTAGTGGAGCGTGGAATGGTTTGTATAGAATAGTGAGTAAATAAGGCTAGAAGTGAATCCACGTAGTGTTTGTATTTTGAAGTTCCTCATTTTTGCATTGGTAGACGCCCATAGCTTGATTGACTACCGATTGAGAGTCACCAAAAATGTTGATAGATTTGATACCTAAGTGTAGCTTGCAACTTGGAGACCCGAGCAAGGGCCTCGTATTCCATTTGTATTATTAGTGCAAGAGGAAATCAGTCGGAATGAAAGAGGCATAGGTTCAGCGTTGAGAGGAATGAGAACAACGCCGGCTCCGCCGTGGCTGGCATTTAGATCCATCGAAGAAGAGGTCATTGGGTGCGACTCCTCCGTGAGGAAAGAGTAGCGATGAGTTCGTCGGGAAATGTGAAATTGGTAAATTGTTCCCCAGGTAAAGGAGCTTCTGCAAGTTGGTCTGCGATGGTTTGTCCTTTGATTGATTTCTGGTGGACAAACTCAAGGTCGAGGTCGGCGAGAAGCATGAGCCATCAGCAATCGTTGGTTCGAGATGAGGTTTGGCATACATGTAATGGATGGGGTCTGTATTGGTGATGACGAAAGTCTTGTGATTTAGAAGGTAGTGTCGGAGTTTGGTGGCCACGAATGATAGGGCTAGGCATAACTTTTCTATATGTGTGTACCTAGTCTCATAGTCCACCAAAGTACGACTTATATAATAAACGGCTTGTTCGCGATTCTCAGAGTTACGATGTGCAAGCATGGCTCCTACAGCGTGGTCGGTGGCGGAAAGGTAAAGGTAGAAAGGGCGGTCGTCTTGGGGTGGGATAAGCACGGGTGGCTGCAAGAGATAAGATTTGAGAGCTTCGAAGGCTTGGTGACATTCTTCGCTCCATTGGAACGCAATATCCTTTTTAAGGAGGTGATGAAAAGGTTGACATCGATCTGAAAGTTGGGAGATGAAACGTCGGATAGATTGGAGCTTACCTTGTAAACTACGCAATTGTTTGAGATTTTTGGGTGGGGGCATTTCTAGGATAGCTTTGACTTTAGATGGATCGACCTCAATGCCACGCAAAGAGATGATAAAGCCAAGAAGTTTTCCGAAAGAACACCAAAGACACATTTCTTTGGTTGAAGGCGGATGAGAATATTATGTGCAGTGATCAAAAATAATGGTTAAAACATCGAGATGTTCACTACGATGTTTAGACTTGCGAGAAGATCGTCGACATAATCTTCGAGGATAGTGTGCATAATGTCATGAAAAATGTAGGTCATAGCCCGCTGATAGGTTGCACCGGCATTCTTAAGGCCAAACGGCATGACACGATAACAGAAGGTTCCCCAAGGAGTTATGAAGGCAGTTTTGTGTTGATCGGCAGGGGCAACCAAAATTTGGTTGTATCCTGAAAAGCCATCCATGAGAGAGAGCATCTCATGACCTGCAGTTAGATCAACAAGTTGGTCAATGCTAGGTAAGGGGAAGTCATCCTTAGGGCAAGCGAGGTTAAGATCCCGGAAATCTGTGCATATCCGAAGTCCCCCTGTCGCTTTAGTGACAGGTACGATGTTAGAAATCCATTGAGGATAGTCAATAGGCAAGATGAAGGAAACAGAAAGGAGTCGTTGGAGCTCCTCTTTGACAAGAAAGCAATGCGTGGATGCATTTTCTCAATTTTTGTTTGGTTTGGTTTGGAATCGGGGTTTAGGGTGATGTTATGGACGGCGATGGTAGGATCAATTCCTGGCATGTCAGCGTAAGACCATGCGAAAGCTTGGTTGCGAGCACGGAGAAAGGTAGTAAAGGCGGCTTGTTCTGATGTGTTAAGGGATTGTCCAATCTTCACAATGTGAGGATCCTTCTCCGTGTGGATGTTGATTTCTATGGTAGATTCGTTCAGCATGGTTTGGGTTTCAGATGGTAAGGCTCGTTGAATATAAGAATCATCCGCGCCAAGGTAAGTGAGGATGGAGTCGTCATCCTGGCATTCAACAACATTAATCAAAGGTGAATCCTCTTCGATCATGTCTGGATAAAGAAGGGGCAAAGAAGATGGGTCGTCATTATCGCGTTGATAAGTGAGAGGACCTATGAAGATAGCATTTATGAAAAAAAAAAGTTAGGAGGGATGGATTCAGGGTCTATAGATTTTGTGGGTGATGATGGCAAAGTGGGTGATGATGGTTTGGTGGGGGCGACGTCTTCTTCTTCCAGGATACAGCTGATAGGAGGTGTCTCCTGTGTAGGTGTTTTGGGAAAACCGAGACCACTGCGATCATTATGTTTACGGGTAGTCACGGGAATGAGTGTATGTCGGCCTTGTTCGTAAAGGCCAAAACCAAAGCCTTTCCACGCACAGCGAGTCAAGAAGGTGAGGGCGAAATGACGATTTGTCAAGTATTGAAAATCAGATTGGAAAGGAACCACACGAAGAGGAGGTTCGGGGGTAATGGAGGATGCGTCAACACCCCCATACGTTAGGTTAGTGCGGCGATGGGGTGGTCGTAAGAGATTATCTCCCCACGCGACGGTCGTAGGTGGGATGTGCATGTAATTGTTCCGTACTCTGCGGGGTAGGGAAAGAACTAACGTTATATAGGCGGTACTCCCCAGCGTAAGGCGCTGAAAAACATCTACTAAGGGTCGGAGGTTGGAATGTTAGGCTGCTGCGGGAAGGGAAGTGGTTTTTGCGATGGTGGTTTCATCAATTGAAGGCGTAGGCGCGGTTGAGGTGGATGGTTGAGGTACATTTGAGGAGGATGGTTGGGTTGAATGTATGGGTGTCTTGATTGGTATAAGCACATCGTTAGGGCGGTATAACATATTGCAGGTTTTAAAGGGGGGAGGGTCAGCTTTTACGGTGTAAGACTTCCCCTCGTACTCAAATTTTATGCATCTATGTAATGTTGAGGAACGCATCCCATGGCTCGGATCGAGGCGACCAATGCAATATATTATATTGGAACTCTCCCTCCAAGACATAGAAGAGTTCGGGTAAAGTCGTGGTCTACCGAATGTTGAGGATCACGGTGCCTAAGGTAGAAGTAATAGCGTCATTGAATGACCGCATGACATGATGGGGTTGGCACACATACAACTAGAAGGGATATTCATTTGTTGGAAGCTTTTGAAGAGATGATGTTTAGGCTAGCGCCCCGTCAATCATAACCGACGTACTCGAATGTCCCGGACGTAAGCGGAGATGAAAAGAAGGCGAGTCGGGGTCTTACATGCCAAAGTCAACAATTTCATCTTCCGAGAAACTAAGCTGCTGGCGGCTTGTTGTATGCAGAGGAAGTGGTGGGGAGATGGATTGTTTGGTGAGAGAAGCAACGTGATTGGGTGTTAGAATGGAGGCGACGAGGCGAGGGTTTCATTAGGTAAAACCTCTATCCCTTGAAGGATCTCAATGAGAGCTTGTCGATGAGATTGAAGTCGAATGAGATCATACTGATGTCATTTTACGGGTGATTGGTGAATTTGTTTAATCATATTTCGGTGGGCAATGCCATTAGAGGCGGGATAGGTGGGTCGCGAATGACCACTTTAGGTGGTGGTGCAATCGGGATGTTTGACGGAGAAAGAGATGCGAGGTGTGTTTCTTTTGCTTTCCCATTGTTTTTACCCTCGAGTAGCGACACTAATCATATTAATCTCGTAGACTGAGATGAGGAAGATGGTTGGGATAACTCATGGTCTTCAAGAGAGGTGGGGTTGTAATAATGATAGATCTTGGTGAGGCGGGGACGGATGGTATAGGAGAGGGAATGGAAACTAAAGGTCTCTCCCTTCGTAAGTTGTCTTTCTTAATCTTTCTATCAGGGAGAGGTGGTGACGAAGGATGGTTTTAGAGCTTTGCATCCCTCCACATCATGTCTGGTGTGCGGTGATAAGCGCAGATTTTAGACTCATCGTAACCCATAGGTCGGGGTTTAGACGGATCATAAGGTCTAAGTGGAGGTAGGAAATGGTCGCATTCTCCACCAACATATGCAAGGATTTTGGCGTAAGATCCTTTGAGTGGGTCAAAATCGGAAGAGGATGAGGGTATTGGTTTGCGGGTTTTGGTAATGTTTGGGCGTGGTTGGTTCACACGGGTGGTGGTTTAGCCGAGGGTGTTGATACGTGGTTTTACTAAACGTGATTTCTTTGGCGCGAAGCTATGTTGGGTGATGAGGCCGCGAGATGATGTGGTATCGAGAAAACAACCACGGGGAAATAGGAGTGACCGAAAACAAATCTTTTGATGATGGAATTTGTTTAGGGTTGATAGGTGGGACGAGATACGCGGAGTAGCGGTGTTGCTTTATACCTGGAATTTACTGTATGGGTGCGGAAGGCGTAGGTTGTTTTGAAGAAAAGCGGGAGGTATGATATATTGATGTAAGGTAGAGGGATGGGGTCCCAATATGGAAGGTAGGTATGGCGATGATGGTTTTGATTGTGATAGGGGCACGGATTGAGTTTGTCTCTAGGTGGCGGGGCGGATTTATTTTGGATAGATCGAGTCGCTTAGGCGGGTGCGTTAGGCCCAGGCATTGGTGAGGTTCCCAGCGTAGGGAAGATCTGGTTAAGTTGATATAGAAGTGGACGGGGCATTTGGTAGAGGTGAGGGGGTGAAGGTGAGAGCAGGGGGCATTTTAAGCACTGTAAACACTTCGGGTATATGGTGGAGACATCGGGATCAGTCATTTGCATTTGAGTAGAAAAAGAGGTACTCAAGCGTTCCCATAGGGCACATCATCTTACGTGGAATGGCAGTCTCAGTGTGATTTGTAATTTTTGTACGGAAGAAAGGTGGGTTGTAATTCCGAGTCCACTACGGGTGTGATACTGAGGGGTAGATGGGCTTTGTATCAATAGATGTTAAGAGGTCAGCAGTTCATTTGAAAAGATTTAGGCGATGAAGAACTAATAGGTAAGAGGGCGTGTTTGAGGGGGTCCGTTATGGTTAAAGAAGTTAGTGATGTCGGTGTAAGAAGTTTCTCGTCTAAAGGTGACAAAAGGAGTGGCGAGCTCTCCTCTTGTGCAGCGAAGAGCGGTAGAAGGGATGTTTGGGAAATAGATAAATTAGATAACATCCATCTCACGGTCTTGTAGGGATGTGGTGTAAGAAGACTCGTCGATGAGAAGAGAAGTCAGGCGATTAACTCTTCTATGGGTAAAGGAATGATTTCACTTTGGCTTGATGGTGGTGAAGGAGGTTGAGACTCTGTGTTGGTGGAGAGGCTTGATTCAAAAAAATTTCAATAGAGGCTTTTGGTGAGAATCGAAGCTGCATGGATCTCATGAACACTCTCCTCGGCTAAGATATCTTGGTTTACGCATTCTTGTTGGATGAGTGATTCGGGAATGGCTTGTTGAAAATTTTCAGATTTCGGTTAGCGAGGCGTTAGGATTATCGAGGTTATATCCCTGCGTCGACCATTTCTGCACTATGTTTTTCAACATCTTGCAGTTTTCATGACTATGTCCTTTTACGCGGTGAAAGTTACAAAAGTCATTTTCTTTGTACCGGGGAAGGTATTGCGCGGGTGGAGTCAAACCCAGTGAGGTTTGCGGGGGCAAAGTGATAGCCCTAGCTTTGAGCAATTTCTCGAGGATGACGCCATAAGTTTCTCCCAAGGAGTGTAATTGATGGGCTCGGCTTTGTACTTATAAGTGGTTTTGGCGGAGTATTGGACGGTGTTTGAGATTTGACCATTACCGCGTGGACAGCTCCTTTTGATTTAGAAGAAGTGGACGCGTGAGGAGTGGTGGTGTTTGGCTTGTTGGTAGAATCGGGAGTTCGGAAAGTGGGGTTTTGTTACGCACACCGCAATTTCTCTTCTTTAAGGCTCGAATTTCTAGTTTAGAGCCATAGTAAAGGCCTCGTCGAATGTGCGGAAAGTTTGAATTTGAAGAGTAGGGAAATGTGCTTAGCACATGCCGCGTGAAAAGTTTGATAAGTTCGGTTTGAGGCAAGGCATATGTAAGTTGGTTGATAAGGCCCGCCATCGTCCCACGAAATCTGCGATAGATTCGTCTTCAAATTGTCGGATGGCATAAAGGTCGGTGATAGATACTTTCTTGCAATGTTAATGGAGAAATGATCCAAGAAAGATTGGGCTAGTTGGTTAAAGAGAAGATCGAGTCTTTGGGTTAAAGCAACTTGTACCACTCAAGGCGGGTCTGATAAGGACATGGGAAGGTCGGAGTATGGCGTCATCATGGGCAATCAAATAACAAGCATGTCTAAATGATCGCAAGTGTTGTTGAGGATCCTCTTTCTTGTTAAAGCGAGTAAATTTTGGCAACTCCCATTGAGGAGGATATGAATGAAGGGGACGAGAAGGGTGAATGGGCTCTCGACAAACTTGCTCGTATGTCAAAGGCGCTACGACTTCTCGAAAGCAGAAGCCTCGAGGTTGTGCATTTTGTCCATCATTTGTTTGATGAAATCGTGGTTGGATGAGATGATGGTGCCCTGAGAATAGGGATGTCCCATATAAGGTGTTGAGGTTCTTGGATACGTGTATGGGAATGAAAAGGTAGGCGGAGCTTGAGAAGGAAAGCTCGTGTGAATAGGTGGCGAGAGAGTAAGTCATGAATGGAGTGGTGCGAAAGAGAGATGAGGTAGGGCGGTTGGTGGTAGCGATACGTGGGGTCAAGATTAACAAAGGAAAGCTAATCGGGGTCGTATGAACCTCGAAGCCGTCGGATTGGGAGGCGGGGCTAGAGATGCGGGGAAGTAAGGCGGTGTTATCGGGAGGAGTGGGAGCTAAATGAGCAGCTATACTAATAGGCATGCCAATAAGGAGCTGACCATCAGGCGTACGGTCAGAGGCATGAGACAAATAGTATTATGCAGTGCTGGGATTAGCATCCAGAAATTTGGCAAAGTCCTTGTCTCCTACAGGAATTTGGGGGATCTCACTTTGGTGTCAGTAGGGTTCCCTATAGAATGTGAAGGGGTGATTGGGCAAAGACACAGAGCGAGGCATGTGAAACCATGGCGCGGCTTGCTTCCAGTGATGACAACCATGGACAAGAACACACAGGAAAGTTTCAATCTATCAAGAACAAAAACAACCTCAGAATGATGAATTTGGCAAGTTCTTTGGTTTGTGGGGTGATGAAGACGATGGCGATATCGGTTTAATAACCGTGTGTCGGTTAGAAAAGCGGCGTCGGTCTTAACCGATGTCGGTGTCAAAATCTAGGATAAGAAGATATAAAAAGGCTGCTAATTTGATTTTTAGCAACGTTGAGTATATTTATCAACTTATTGATCACAGAAGACAAAATATGACAGAGAAAACAGAATTTGAAAACAAGCAAGATGCACACGCAAATCCAGAGACTAATCCTAGGGTTAATTTTAATTATTGTGGGCTTATGCCTTTAGACGTAGAATGATGTCGGAATCCTAAACAACAAGACCTAGGGGAAATGTCAAGTTTGTTTTGGCTTATAAGGTTACCTCAATCGGGCGGAGGAATACCGCGGAAAAGGGGGATGTTTGGTGTTGTGTTAATGGTGAAGTGATTCGGTATGTGTTGTGCAGTGAAACTAGGGTTAATTTCCTGTCAATACCGTGGATATCACCCCCACGTGTACGACCTGTTACTTAATCTATGTTCACTAGAATTGAAGAACAACAAGCAGGAATGCAATGCATGTGTTTTAAACCCAAATCGAAAATTATGTTCGATGAAGCAAGAGAGATGACTTTCACTAATGCGAAACTAGGAAAGCAAGACAAATTCTTTACGAAAATATACCACAAAAGCAGCAACAGCAAATATGCTTCCTAAAATGAAAATAAGCAAGAGAAAGAAACCCAAAATGGGTCCCACCGGGCGTGCCAAAATGTTTCCTCGGAAAGACTCGTTCCTTTTAGAAACAGATAAGGTTAGGGTTAGGAGGAATACCTGTAGAATGTCGAGATGGTGTGCGCGTACCGTAGAGAAAGATCAGGCTGACTGCGAAGAACTCCTTTTTGTCTTGGAAGGACTACCTGCAAATAAGAACACAAGACCACAAGATTTTGATTAAACAATAAATGAGGAAGCGCCTTGGGCCGGAAATATAAAACTTCCTTCGAAGGTGGTGAGTTCCCTGCTAATATGAATTAACACAAAAGGCGCAAAATATCAATTAAATTGTCTCGTTGAGTAGGTAGGGAAAAATTTGGTTTTACGGTTTTGATCGGAGGAACCGATGCGATTCGCGATAGCCGTCTGCGATTCTTGATATCCAAATACGGTGGGTTCTAGGATCTTCTTGGTAGCTATGGTGTTTTGTAAAGGCTGGTTTATGGATGATATTAGGAAGTGAGATGATGAGGGATAAAAGAATGACAGTTAGATGCTGATAGCACGTTGGGTAGTGGATTGAAACAAATTTAGGAGGATTGTGATTCAAAGAGCATAAGAAATGTTATAACGAGAGGACATGCAAGATATGACTTCTTGGTTTTGACGAAGATGCAAGTTGATCTCCTCTCTGCAAGCACTTGGTTTCTTTACTCGTCTCTGCTTGATTAAATGAAGATCGGGACTCTTTCCTCGCTCATGATAATGCTCTCTGTTGATCAGAAATCCTTTGGTGATCTCCAAAATGAAATTTCGATCCGTTGTTTTGGTTTGGGAGCCCATTTACAGAGGAACCGATGGCGGTTGCGTGTAACCCGGCGGCGGTCGAGTAGGAACCGGCATCGGTAAGGAAAAAGTAGGCTATTTTTAGTAAAATAGCCCACCTTCCCTGCTTTTCTCCCGAGAGATCGGTTGCGGGCTTGGTCAAGTGGCTAGAAGGTCGGCTTTGGAGTGCGAGTAAGGAGGCATTAGTTATGGATGTGAGTCTAGACCAAGTCATGGGTCTTAATTAGGTTAGTTTAGGGTTAGGGCTAGGTCATGATGAGGTGGCAAAGTGAGGTGGTGGGTAAGGTGATGTGGATTTATCAATTAGAGGGCAATTAATAAATAATTGTGTAAGGTTTAGGTGATGAGGTTATATTGCGAGATGAGATGGTTTATGGGATGGTTTTGTTTTTTTACCATCAAGTTGAATACCCATGGTTTTGTAAAGCGCTTAAGTAGTTGTCTATTTATATGGTCTTATGCATATGATATAAAAACAAGCAAATGTATTGTAGATGTGTTTTGAATTGGGTGTGAATTTCAGAGTTTGTTGAGCATAGCTCTAAATGGATCTGGTATTGTATTGAGATAGTGGAGGCTTGTAATAAAATTTGAGCAAGTGATTCTTGGTGGGATCGTAGCCCAAATTGGGTGAACCACATTAAATTTTGTCTCTCTTTGTTGTGTTATTTATTCTACACTTTTATTTGAGATCTGTAATATTTTCAAAGCATATTAGTTTCTACTCTTTGCATTGCGATTCTGTAAGGGATTATTCCACATACTTTATCTCTTATTTCCTAACAATTGGTATCGAGTCTGGTTTGGTTTTCTAAAGTGTTGAATTACAGGGAAAATTTTATCTTGAGTGGGAGCTATGATAGAAGATGGAAGATCTAGGGTTGATAAATCCAATGGGTTGAATTTCGAGTCTTTGGAAGATGCAGATGGAAGATTACCTTTATCGGAAGGATTTTTATACTCTGTTGTCGAGAAGGTGAACAAACCCTTGATTATGACAAATGTGGAATGGGATTTGTTGGATCGGAAGGAACTTGGAATGATCTGACCGTGTCTTGCATATTTGGTATTATTTAATGTTTGAAGGAAAAGTCTACAAAAGATCTAATGGATGCATTAGGGAAGTTTTATGAAACCTCCGCCTCTAACAAGATATTTTTAATGAAAAAGTTGTTTAATATGAAGATGTTTGAGAATAGTTCAGTAGCAGATCATTTAAATGATTTCAATATGATTGTGAATATGCTAGCTTCAGTTATAATAAAATTTGATGAAGAAGTTAGGGCTTTATTAATTTTGTGCTCTTTACCTAAAAGTTGGAATAACCTTGTAATGGCGGTAAGTAACTCGGTTCCATCTAACTTGAAGTTGAAGTTTGAGGATGTTTTAGGGGTGATTCTAAGGAAGGAAATGTGAAGAAAAAGCTCTAGAGAATATTCTACTTCAGGGAATGCTTTGTGAGTGAAAACTAGAGGAGACATAAGAATAGAGGAAACCGTGGAAAATTGAAAGATCGGGCAAGGTCAAAATCCAAGAGCAAGATTGTATGTTGGGAACTGTGGAAACTCGGGCATGTAAAGAAGGATTGTTGGGAGCTTCAGGATAAGAAGAAACAACAGGAAGAAAACAAGGAGGAAAATGTGGCATCGGGTAATGTATGTTAGAATGCTTTGATTCTTTCTTCGCATAATATTACTGAATCTTGGGTTTTAGATTCAGGGGCTTCTTTTCATGCTACTCCACATAAGCATTATTTTGTTGATTATGTTCAAGCGGATTTTGGGAATGTTTTTCTTGGTGATGATGATCCTTGCAGTATAGTTGGAAAAGGTTCTATTTAGGTTAAGATGCAGAATGGGAATACATGGCTATTGAAGGATGTCATACATGTGCCTACATTAGGATGAAATTTGATATCAAGTGGGGCAATTGGGAAGTGATGGTCAGTCTTGTGATATTCACACTAACTCTTGGAAGGTTACCAAGGGTGCTCTTGTGGTGGCAAAAGGTAAGAAGGTTGGAATCTTGTATTTAACCACCGATAGTACTAATTATTGTAATCTTGTGGCTTTAGATGTAGATACAACATTATGGCACTATAGGCTTAATCATATGAGCCATAAGGGCATGAACATCATAAAGAAGAATTTTTCTCGATATACGAGAAATAGAATTGGATTTTTGTGAGAACCGCATATATGGGAAAGCGAAGTGAGTAAGGTTTGTCAAGGTTGGACCTATGAAGAAAGAGAGTAAGTTAAAGTTGGTACATTCGATGTGTGGGGGCGGCTCTGTATCATCTCTTGGGGGTTCAAGTTATTATGTTACTTTTATTGATGATACAACAAGGAAAGTTTGGGTTTATTGTATTAGAAACAAATATGATGTATTTGACACTTTTGATAAATGGTAAGCCTTGGTAGGGAATGAAATAGGTCTTAAGCTAAAATGTCTCTAGTCGGATAATGGAGGGGAGTATTGCAACAATGAATTTGATGATTACTATTCTAAGAATGAAATACGCAAGCAAAAGACAGTTCCAGAACTCCATGGTAGAATGGGGTATCAGAAAGGATGCACATAACAATAATGGAATGTGCTAGGAGCATGAGGTTACATGCGGGATTGCCTCTTTCTTTTTGGGCAAAGCGGTGAGCACAACTGCACTTGATAAATAGAGGACCTTGAAGTGCTTTGGATGGAGGAATACCTAAGGAGGCATGGTATTATAAGAAATTTGATTATTCATTTCTTAGAGTCTTTGGATGTGAGGTGTTTTTTCATATAGACAAGGATGATAGGACCACGCTAGAGACTAAATAACAAAAATGTACTTTCATTGGTTATGGTGGTGATGAATTTGGGTTTAAATGTTGGAGTATTAAGGACAAGAAAATCATTTGGTCTAGGGATGTGGTCTTTAATGAGAAATTCATGTATAAGGAACTGATTGTAGGAAAACACGAGAAGAATCAAAGAAAGAATATGCAAGTGGTAGAGTATCTTCTAGATGGGAAAGTGACCCATCAATTAGTTCAGAACCTACTCAACAGAACCCCAAACTCCTACGGTGAGGAGGTCTTTTAGGGTAAGAAAAGAACCTGAATGTTTTCTCCTTCTCTTTATTATTTTTATTGCTCCGATAGTGGAGAGACAAGAGAGTTTTGATGAAGCAATATAGGTAGATGTCGGTAAGAAGTGGGAGCAAGCCACGGATGAGGAGCATAAGTCTCTCATGGAGAACCAAACTTGAGATTTGGTGAAGCTCTTTGGAAGGCAAAAGAGAATTGCAGAACAAGTGGGTGTATAGAGTTAAAGATGAAGGAGAAGGAAAGAAAAGATATAAGGCCCGGTTGGTGGTCAAGGGGTTTGTACAAAAACAAGGTATAGATTTTGATGAGATATTTTCTCCGTAGTAAAAATGACTTCTATTAGAACTGTTCTTGGAATAGTGGTAGCGAGAATACTTACACTTACAATAGTTAGATGTAAAGATTGCATTTCTCCATGGTGATTTGGAGGAGGAACTATATATGCAGCAACAAGAGGGCTATGAGGTTAAAGGTAAAGAGGAGATGGTATGTAAACTGAAGAAGAGCTTGTATGGATTGAAACAAGCTCCACGTAAATGGTATAAGAAGTTTGATAGATTCATGATGGAGCAAGGTTATATTATAAGTCATTCTAACCATTGCGTGTATACAAATAAATTTGAGGATGGAAGCTATATCATCTTGTGTTTGTATGTTGATGACATGTTGGTTGCAAGTAAAAACATGTAGGAAATAAAAGTACTCAAGAAACTG
This sequence comes from Taxus wallichiana var. yunnanensis, assembly GCA_018340775.1. Lineage (NCBI taxonomy): Eukaryota > Viridiplantae > Streptophyta > Pinopsida > Cupressales > Taxaceae > Taxus > Taxus wallichiana. The sequence goes on from CM031240.1 coordinate 707,430,330, forward strand.
CTAAGTGAATGCTTTGATATGAAGGATTTGGGGGCAGCTAGACAAATCCTTGGTATGAGGATAACTCGGGATAGGAAGGAATGAAAGTTGACTTTATCTCAGGAAGAGTACATTAAGAAGGTATTGGATAGGTTTAACATACAGGATATTAAACTAGTTGGGACTCCTTTGGCAGGACATTTTAAGTTATCAAAGGAGCAGTGTCCCAAGATAGAGTAGGAAATAAACCAAATGTCCAAGGTACCTTACTCATCGGCGGTTGCGATTTGATGTATGTTATGGTGTGCACTAGGCCCTGATATTGCCCATGCGGTGGGGAGCTGTGAGTAGATTTATGAGTGATCCAGTAAAGAGCATTGGCAAGCGAGTGAAAGTGGATCCTAGGTATTTGAGAGGAACCATGGGGATAGTTTTGTGCTACAGTTGGATCAAACACCACTTTACGTGGTTATGTAGATTTAGACATGGCTGGAGATGTAGACAGCGGGAGGAGCATGACAAAAGTTATATTTATACTATAGGTGGGAAAGTAGTGAGCTAGATTTCATGACTACGAAGTTGGTGGCTTTGTCAACCACGGAGGCTAAGTATGTTGCTGCCACGAGAGGCAACCAAAGAGATGATTTGGTTAAAAAAATTGCTTGAGGAGTTGGGGCATAAGCGGGAGGAATTTAAGTTAGATAGTCATAGTTAGAGTGCTATACACCTAGCTAAGAACTCTAATTTCCACCAGAATGAAGCATATATAGTTGAGATATCAGTTCATCAGACAACTTTGGAGGAAGATAAGTTGAAGTTGGAGAAGATTCATACTAGTCGAGAATCCTCAAGACATGATGACCAAGGTGGTCACAAGGGATAAACTAAAGCTATGTTCAACTTTTGTTGGCCTTCGCAGATGACATGTGAAGGGTTGAAAATCTTGCTCGGTGGAAATCGGTCTCAAGTGGGAGATTGTTATGTTTTGGAGCCTATTTTCATGTTAGAGTGTGATACAACTTCTATGTGTTAACTCGGGTATTTTTACGACGGCCAAGCCCCCAAGCAAATTTTCATGGGTGGTTTATTAACCCAAGGGTAATGGGTAACCATTATGGGCTGTTTTTGGGCCCATGTTTTTCGGTACCCATTGTATTATAAAACTACCTCTTCGGCTACCCATAGGTTTATGGGACGGTTTGGTTTTTGCCCATTGTTTTATACCCATGGTTTTGTAAAACGCTTAAGTAGTTGTCTATTTATATGGTCTTATGCATATGATAGAAAAACAAGAAAATGTATTGAGATGTGTTTTGAATTCGGGTGTGAATTCTATAGAGTTTGTTGAGCATAGCTCCAGCGGATTTGGGTATTGTATTGAGAGAGTGGAGGTTTGTAATAAAATTTGAGTAAGTGATTCTTGGTGAACGTAGCCCAAATTAGGTGAACCATGTTAAATCTTATCTCTTTGTGTTGTGTTATTTATTCTACACTTTTATTTGAGATTTGTAATATTTTCTACATATTAGTTTCTCATCCTGCGATTCGTAATGGATTATTCCGCATATTTTATCTCTTATTTCCTAACAATATTGATAATCATTTTGATCGAAAAGTTTGGGTTATAAGGGTACTCATTCGATAAGGGTTATTAAATTGATCGAAGGGGAAGACAGATAAAAAGACTACCGATTTGCCGTGATAGTATTGCTTAAAGTGAGGATTCATGGCTGTAGAACCTCATAAAACATTGAACTATCAAAATAGGTTTGCTATTCACAAAAACAACTATTAACAACAAAATAATAGGTCTGAAGTTTTTTGAATAGTACCTAAAAAATGCATCTAAAAATTGGTGAAGTTGAAAAGTCTTTGTCTTGATCCGGAATCATATTTACAGAGTCACGCGGATGAGTTTTGTCAGATGGATCTTGAATCTTCAAAACACATTGATAATAGTTCTTTCCAAAATTTCTAAGCATGGTGTCTTATCTCGCTAAAATTACAAAACACCTATGAAAGTGAAACTCTTGGATATGTGAGTGTCCCATGTGTGTGCCAAAAAATTTATGTTATAGTGAAGTCTACACGGTGGGATGATTTATTTATTGAAGTGGAACATCTTTTGAAAGAGGAAACTTTAACTTTTGTGAGGTCCCATCAGGCGTGCCAAAATTGTTATCTCTTGAAAGTGCACCCTATAAAGAGATGGCTGCAGATTTTCTAAGCCTGCAAAAATGATCTCTCTCTCATAGATACAATGGAGACACCTCAGGTCTATGGGTATACCTATTGTGAGGTGAATCTCTCGGGATTAAAAGTCTAAGTTACTTATTGGTATATACTAAACTACTTTCTAGGAGTTCTAGGGTAAAAGATGATTGTAAAATGATTAAAAAAACTAAGGTGACACACCAAATTTGTATGAGAACTTTGACTAAGTAAAATACACAACCGATTTGGGAAGGATTTTTCATGCACAAACCAATTAATGCTTTTTTTTGCTGAATATCTAATGGTAAAACACTTGATGGTACAAAGGAGGTTCACAAAAATACTAATAAGTTACCATGCACATTAAAATTAAGCAGAAAATACTAAATTTAGAGAAGGGTAAGGTGGTTAATTAGGGAATTTTCATTCACAAGATTAATATAAACATACACAAGACTGTAAAATAACTTGGAAAGGCATAAAATACTTCACACTCAGAGGGAAAAACTGGTAGAAAATTGCTTCAGTACTCATATATCCAAAAAGTCCTCTGGGAAGATCCCCGTGCTTCTTTGCAAATGCATACAATATATAGCAAAATAAAAAAATTCACTCTTCCTAAAAATAGCCTAAGGCTATACCCACCCATGCATCCTAATTTTATCCTTTATTTAATAATAAATAAAAGAATAAAATAATACAAACTAGAGCTTCATGAGTTTAAAAATAGGCATTAATGGCCTTTAATACAATACAAAGTGAAACTAGAGTTTACTATTCTATTTTAAGGAAAGAATGGGTGGATGATCTGCTAATAATAAAATTTGCTTCACTAGGCAAGTATTCCTCCTTTGAGCATACAAATTCATCATCTTCTCTGCTCTATCCCCTTCCTCATGGTGACTCACCCCATGGGTGGAGGACGTGTGGGCTATCCCCTTCCTCACACCGACTCACCCCTCAAACACTTGGTGGAAACTTAACTCAATGGAGTTAGCTTCGATATCTGGCAGCGGAACCCAGGCCTTTGATTTGTGTACTTGTGTTTTAACACCATTGATCTTTGTTTTCCTGGAAATTTGATATTTGATGCAGCCTCAAAGGATGTTGGAAAATATGACCTAGCCACAAAGGATAACAAAAAAAATGTGGTTAGCTAACAACTTGGAGAGAAAAGAAAAGCAAGTATATAACCAGTTGTTAAAAATGTATCAGAGCTTCTGGCATGGTCATACCTAGATTTGAAGATACTTGAAGAATTTCCTTGATTGATTTCTCAGAATCAAGATGCATATCATTTGTATAGTGTATAGTCCTTTGGTTTCATTATGTTTTTTGTGTTTTGGTTTGTCCTGGGCCTTGGTGGCCATTTTTGTTGGTTTCTCAGTTTGCTCGAAGGAGTTGGTTTTGTTCTCTACTCTATAAGGTTGGCTCTTCACTCGATGCCAAATGGTTTTGACACTTGGTATGCTCTTTTGTTCTTATGGCACTCGTGGGGAGTTCCTTTCCCGAGTCATATTTTGCATCAACCATCAACAACACCAGAATTACTCTATTGCCCAATGGATTTACTTGGCACTTGGTCTACTATTTATTCTTGTTGCACACTTCTGGGAGGACCCCTCCCGAGTCGGAGTCGATGTTGGTGATCAATTTTATCTCGACCTAATTTTCCTTAAAATTTATTTGTCTTCCTGGTTCGACATTTTTTCTATTTCCCCATCTGGTTCGTGAAGTGTTTTTCTTTGTTTGGATGTCGTGTTCGATCCTTTTCTATGGTTATGGATCACGTAGAGCCTGTTATTGTTTCCAATTTCTTTTTCCTTGAAGAAAAATTCATTTTGAGCGTCAATGGTGAAGTTTCCCCGAATTTTCATCTTCTATGGTAGTGTTTCCCTGTCAAATTTTTGGCTCAACATTCGTGGGTACGTGTTCATCATTAATTGGATGAGGCATGATGGGTCTATGTTATAAACTTGTCACTTTTTGCTAAGTTTTGCAAAAATATCAAATTTTCCACAAGGCCTGGAAGATCCTAATTGTCTTTTCAAAATTCTTAAGTGAATCAGAGAAGGACGTGTGGTAGCTTTGAAAATTTAAAGGTGGAAAGGTAGGCCGATGGGGAAATTTGAATTTTTTTCCTTGTTTTGAAAAAAGGGAATAAAGTATAAAATTGGGCCAAAACTCCACTCAAATCAGAGAAGGATGCGTGCCAATAAGTCACGTAGTTGTAGAAGGGTAGGCCTTTTTGTGTTTTAAGGCACTATGGTGAAAAAGGTAAAAATGTGAAAAAGTTTCCTAAGGCCCGTGAGAGGACACTTGGTAGTTTTGAGATTAAGAGTGGGAAGGTGGGTTGTCGATGCACTTTAAATTTTTTTAACTTCAAAAGGATTAAATTTATAATGTGAACCGCAGCTCTGCTCCAATCAAAGAAGGACACATGGCATTGAAAATTCAAAGCGGGAGGCAGAATGTTGGGTTACTTTGAAGTTTTTTAACTTCAAAAGGATTAAAGTTATAATGTGAACCGTAGCTCCGCTCCAATCAAAGAAGGACACGTGGCATTGAAAAGTCAAAGTGGGAGGTGAAATGTTGGGTTACTTTGAAGCTTTTAACTTCAAAAATATTAAAGCTATATTGTGAAGCACATCTCCGCTCCAATTAGAGAAGAAAACATGGCAATAAAAATTCAAAACAAGAGGTGAAATGTTGGGTTATTTTGAAGTTTTTTAGCTTCAAAAGGATTAAAATTATAATGTGAACCATAGATTCACTCCAATCAGAAAAAGAAAAGTGGCATTGAAAAGTCAAAATAGGAAAGCGACTCATCAGTGGAAGTTTGAGAACTTAAGCCCTTTTTGGTGAAAAAATGAATAAAGTTATAAAGTTTATGAGGCCCCACCAAAAACCCGATTAAGACCTACGTTGAAAATTCAAAGTGGGAAGGTGGGCCGTCAAGAATTTTGAAGTTTTTTTCCCTTTTGTAGAAATGGGTAAACCGCAAAAGTGATTCGAACTTTATTAGGACCCACATCGAAGGTAAAAGTAGAAGGGTGGGTCACCAGGGAAATTTGTAAAATTTTCCTTATTTGCAAAAAAATAAAGTACAAATTGTAGAATTGAACCACGGCTCTAGAATTGAACCACGGCTCTATCGAGGCCCAAATTGAGCCACGTGTCGGTGGTTGTTTTCCAAGAGCGGAGGGGCAGAAAAATGTTAAAATTATGCATTTTCTTCGAAAGTTGTAAAATGATAAAAAGTTCCCTAAGTCTATTTTGACTCAAATTCTTCCACGTGGATGGCTCAAATTCAAAGTTAAAATGGAAAAATCAATGGTTTCTCAGATTGCATCATATTTTTTTAGCGAGAAATGGAGGAGAAGGAATAGAGATATATTATCTCATATTATTCTATTGAACAAAGAACCCACGTACATTATTTATAGGTACAAGATTGAACAAGACTCCCTACATGGAGAGAGAAGTTACAAAATAGAGGGAGAGAATAATGGAATAGATAGAACAACTAGACTATTAGTAAAATACAAGTCCATAGACTAACATTCCCCCCTTATTACATTATTCTTGCAAATGTGACCCTGAAAAATTAAAATTTCACTTTGCTAAGAGATTTAGTGAGAATGTCGGCAACTTGTGCTTAAAGAGGATAGTCTTGGAGCTAAATTTGATGGTTCAAGACATGCTCTTGAATGAAATGGTAGTAAATTTCAATATGCTTTGTTCTGCTCATGAAATACTTTGGATTCTCGCATTTGAGCTCTAACACACTTTGATTATCGTAATAGAGAATAGGTAACTATTTTTCAGAATTCCTAGGTCATCCACATGTGGACGTATCTATATCACTTTGCACATAACTCCTCATGTGGTGCGATATTCTTCCTCTCGTGGATGAGATAGAAAAAGTATTTTGCTTCTTGATTATCCATGAGATAGGTCCAGATCTGAGATGAAATATGTATCATGTAGTTGACTTCCTGTCATCAATAGATCCAGCGTGGTCCAAGTCGACGTATCCTGTAAGAAGAATCGATCATTATTCTTATATTCCGAACATAATTAGTTGTTCCTCGAAATATCTCAAAACATGCTTTGCTGCATTCCAGTGACATTTCTTTGGCTCCTACATGAACCTAGAAAGATAGTTGAAAGCATAGCAGAGATTTGGTCCAGTATATGTCAAATAGATGAGCCCTCTAACAAATTGCTGTAGACAAAAGTGTAGCATCTACTTGAGGTGAGTCTGGAATCTTGAAAGTTACAAGCCTTTTTCCATGAGAGTGGATATAGGTTTACAAATCGGACATTCTATACTTTTCTAGGAGTGTCTTGGTGTAGTTTGTTTGGGAGTAAATAATGTGATGCTCCTTTTGCCATATGTCCAAGCCAAGACAATAATGTAGTAGCCCCAAATATTTCATGTGTCTAAGGTTCTTTTGAGATCATTCTTTACAATATCAACCGATCCTCTCGAACTTCTAGTGATCACAAGATCATCTACCTAGGCAAACTGAATGACAATTTCTTTGCCTAACTTATTTATATACAAATTTGAATGAGGGGCTACGAGTGAACCCCCTGCTGCAAAAGGTGATCATTGATCTTGATATACCATGCCCCGGGAGCTTGTTTCAAAGTCCGTAAAGTGATTTGATGAGATGACATACCTTCTTAGGTTGCTTTTCATCAACAAATCCTTCAGGTTGGGTCATGTATACTTCTTTTTCAGTTCACCATTTAGGAAAGCACTCTTGACGTCCATCTACTGAAGTCTCCATCCTTTCGTGCTGCAAGTGTGCAAACTAAACGATGGTCTTTATCTTCGCGGTGGGTGAAAATGTATCTTTATATTCAATGCCTTCTTTCGAGCATATCCTTTTGCTACAACAAGTCGTGCTTTATGTTTTTCGATGGATCCATATGCCTTATATTTTTTTCTTGAAAACGCATTTGTAGCTTATGGATTTCTTTCCTGTAAGTAGATCGAAAAGTTCTAATGTCGATTTTTCATGAGTGAGTCATATTTTGTATCCATGGCTTCCTTCCACTGAGTTTGACTGAGTGCTTCATGAACATTATTTGGCTTGAGCTATTCATCAGTGAACTCATGAGTGCAAATTTTACCTCATTTCTTGTTTGAATCCTTATTTTTACTTTAGATGATGTATCGTGAGTTACTACAAATGTGATTCCTTGATAGTGCTTTGTACCCACTTGGGACAAGAACTTGGATCCTTTTGAGAAGAGCTTTGTCATTTTGTGTGGATTGATGTGGAGTCACATTCTCTAGTTCTCTAAGGTCAAGAAATAGTTCTCCGGTAGCTTTTATTTTCTCCGAGTAGTCTCCTCTCGGCTCATCATCCGATTTAGAGACTAATCGATGAGATGTGGTTGGAAGTGGATCTTCTGCTGATACAATTGATTCAAAGGATGACTCATCACAAACCACATCCCGACTCTCGTATATTTTCTTTGTCTCGGGATACATTAGATGATACTCCTTCGATGTAGTCTTGTAGCCAAGAAGGATACATGGGAGTGTTTTTGGCTTTACCTTCTTTCTCTTCGAGCTGGGACATGCATGTATGTTGTACAACCAAATACTCGCAAATGAAAAATTGATGGATTTTTACCACTCCATACCTCTTCCGGCATCTTGTTCTCAGCAGAATCTTTATTGTTGCCCTATTGAGAAGATATATAGCCATTTGTACTTTGCTTCACCTAAGAGCATTCTCCTAGCTTTGTAGTTGATAACATGCAGTGAGCCATCTCCATCAATGTGGATTGTGACACTCAACAATGCCATTTTGCTTGGGTGTGTAGGGAGTAACATTTGTTTCTTAATGCCATGTTGGTTCGGGATGGCCAAGAACCTATTTGATGTGAATTCCCCCTCGATCTAAGTAGAGTAGAAGAAGTGGTTGTCTAGACTCTTTGACAACACGATGATATAAGTTCTACAAGTGTTGAAGATCCTCACATTTCTTCATTATGGAATACACCCACGTCTTGCAAGAGTGGTCATCCAAAAATAATTGGAAGTACTTGTATCCTAAAAATCAAGTAGGTAATGGGCCATTGATTGGGTATGAACTACCTCCAGGACACTTCTTGGCATGGATGGTGCTTGCTTGAAATGGATCTCTGTGTTGTTTTCCTACAGAGACAACCAGGGCCAATAAGCAAGGAATCTGGACAATTTGGGTACCCCACGGACCATTTCTTTTGAACTCATCGGTGCAATGAACTAATCGACAAGTGTCCATATCTATAATGCCATATGGCAGTTGATTCTATTGTTGAAGCAAGAGATAAAGCTATTGTAGAAGATGAACAATATCTAAAGCAAATAACTTATCCTTTACAAAAGCTTTAGCAAGAACCATACCTTGTCAGAGATTAAGCATGATTTAATGCCATTTTGAACAAGAAATTCTACCCTAATGTGATGATTCAAGAGTGAGTCGAGAAGAGGTTACTAGTCAAGCTAGGAACATATAGTACCTTTGTAAGTGTACATTTTCATGGTCTCAGAGGAATGGTGACATTCCCTATTCCTTTTGTAATGTACTCTTTATCATCCGCTATCCGAACTTGATCTCTAGTTAGTTCTTCATGTAGTGAATCAAACAACTTCTTGTCACCGACATATGCTTGTTTTGCACCAGATTCTATCAACCAGACTTTCTTCGTGGAATGAGAAGTTTGAGAGATGAGTACAAGACTCTTACTACAATGGGCTCCTTCTAATTTCTCCTCATTAGAGTCATCGTCTTCTTGTTTGGCTATGAGATGTCCCTTGTGCTTTCTCTAGTAGGGAAGTCATTTGGAATTTTGAAAATATTCACTCCCGGATGTGCTTGTATGGCTTGAAGACCGATATTTCAAGCTATTGTGCAGCAGATGATTAGTGTCGTGAGTATTAGTTTCGCAAATGTGACACCATCTCTTTGAATTTTGATCTTTCTGTTGTTGTTTGGGTTGCACTGGATTTGGCTTCTTTAGGGGACCTTTCCGATTCTTCTAGCTGCAGTAAGGCTTTGAGAACAAGGCTTTGACTTGAGAATCCTCATGCGATGAAGTGGTGGCCTCTTCCTACTACAGAAAATTCACAAGCTCTTTGAATGTCACTATTTGTTTAGACACATTCGGTGTGTCATGTAACGAACACTCAGAATTGAGAAGGAGTTCTCTCAAGGTGATTGTAATGAGAAGTTTATCATCCACCATCTCACCGAGTTCTAATAACTCCAATCTCAACTCAGCCATGCGATGCAATAATTCCTCCACTTTCTCATCTAACCCCATAGAGAGGGTGTGCAGCTTTGACTGAAGATGAAGTATCTTCGTCTAGTGTTTTGGCTTCATAAATGGTTTCCAACTTGTCCCAGGCCTCCTTGGTTTCTCCGCATTCCTAACATGCGGTTGCACATCGTCACTGATACTGAGCATTATCAACATCAAGGATTTAGCACTAGCCATTTCATATTTTATTAGTTCATCGGGGGCTATGGGAGCGCATACGATGACCTTATGACATTCCCCATAATCCTTCAAATCGAAGGATTTTTGTCATTTTTTCTTCCAGGCCGTAAAATTGGACCCTTTGAGCAACTGAGCGTTGGAAGAAGTAACTTTGGAGCAGACATCATAATAAAAAAATATTTAATTATTTGAAAAGTTATTACAATTTTGACTCACTGACAAGAAATCTTTTGGCTCGTAGATGCTCGTGATATTCATGTGCTATGAGATGGCAACACTTTGTAGGGAATTCTTCTTCATCGTCACATTCGGTGTCGTACCTAGCTTCTAATTCTTCCCATACTCACTTTGCTTGGTAGCTGATGTTGAAAAGAAAGTATTCAAGAAGTCCTTCTCGAACTAGCTTGTCGAATGCAAGATTGCTGGTATTCCAAAGCTCATTCAGCAAAGCAAAGTAGAACCTGGAGCTCTCAGGAGCTTCTTCACGGTGTTCTCTAGCTGGCGAGTTGATATTCCATTTTAGCTGTGGTGACCGTGTTATTGACGCTCTCAATCAAGTTGTCTACACTCGACATTCGATGAATTTTTTTTTTATGATCTGCTTCTTGTCCTTCGTTGTCATGGTGGAAAGGTCTGTTTCAGACACTAATGGCACTATATATATATATTTTAAAAAATATGACCTTCAGGCTTCACAATGCCAAATTGTTCTCTTCTCGAGCCACTCTCACTCCTCACGCGGGATTCATTTATTCTACGTTGCAGATGCTTTGTTGCTTATTCTTCATTTTTCATGCAATAGTGAGACACATGGATGTGAATCTACACAATCTCCCATGTAGCAGGTTGTTTTGTAGTGGCTGCAGCAAAAAGACAAAAGAAAATACATAAAAGACAAGTGGATTCCCACGTTTCCTTTATGTAGCACCAGGTTTGAAGGATAGTAACAACAGAAAGCTAAATATTAAATATTTCCACACACACTATAGGTCGCTCTAATTTTTCTATTCCTCCACGCACACTACAACTTCAAGCTTCCACGTTTTAAACAATTTTTTTTTTTCTTGCACTGAGTTTTGAAGGACAAAGCAGCAGAGATGGAATTCAATTTCCCACATAGTCCACTCTAGCTCCTCTTCCTCCACGTGCGTAGGTATCTATCCACCTTTTTTAGCGCAAAAACAACAAAAATATGTGTAGGAAAAAGACATCATGCTTTTTAAAAATGTCCACGTTTTAAAAAAATGTTTTCTCTTTTCTCACACCCAGTCACATTCACATTCACGCAGCCTCCTTCCACTATCAACTCACACCAAGACACCTTTCAGGTAGCAGTAGTAGCAAGATTAATATTCTTCTTTCACACACAGTCAGAGATCAAGAAAGCTATGATACCAAACTGTGAGGCAGAAATGGACGAGAAAGAATAGAGATATATTATCTCATATTATTCTATTGAACAAAGAACCCATGTACATTATTTATAGGTACGATATTGAACAAGACTCCCCTAAATAAATGGAGAAGTTACAAAATAGAGGGAGAGCATAATGGAATAGATAGAACAACTAGAATATTAAAAAAACAAGTACATAGACTATGTTAACAATTTTACCACCATTAACACTCCATGGTTCCTAGAGATGTGTTTTTCACATTGTTCTTCATCAATTTTTGATGATTCCTTGTCATTTTTATCAATGAAATGCAATCAAATGGATATGGAACTCGATTTGTGAATTTGAAGTGAAGAGAATGAACATTTAAAGCAGAATTTTCTCGGGCACTTGTAAAAAGTGTGAATTACTAGAGGAGCTAGTTGCATAGAAAAATTGTAGAGGGAAAAGAATGAAATGATGAAGGAAAAGTGTCTTTGTAGGTTCCAAGGATGAAAAACATGCTCCCAATTAGAACAATGATGCAAATATTTGTAATCATTTGCCTTTTTGAAACACCTAGCAACTTTTGGGTGTGAATCTCTTAAAAATCCCTTTTCGGTAATTGTTAGCTTAATTAATACAATCCTACACGCATACGGTTAAGGAGTAACCATCCCCTGTCTATGTAACTACTCAAGGGATTTATATTCTTCCTATCCATTGTTCTATTCACACATTGAATAATTATTATTTTCTCTCATTCCATCATCGGTATTAGAGTGGCGTGAACGCTGGTGTGTTCCAAAAGCACGGGGTGTGAAGTATTGGATCTCCATTAGCCAAAGAAGTTTGTACCTTGTGCAGAGTTTAAAACTTGAGGAAACGTGGTGACCTATTTTTCTTACCCCGCACTAAAGGAGTGGACGTGTTAGATTGGCATTTTGTTTTTCTCGTTTGTTGGAGTTACATTTCACGTATTATCTTTGTGGAATTGGAAAATTGACCAACATTATAACCCTTCCAACATAATTTTTGCATTGTTGTTACGTGGAGTATGCTTGTCCCCACTGTGTAACTATTCAAGAGATTTATATTCTTCCTATCGTTGTTTTATTCACACATTGAATAATAATTATTTGCCCTCCTTCCATTAGGAATCATGTTGAAATATGTAACAAACAAAAGTTCCTCGAATATTATTCTCTTGGGGAAATCTTGGATGTAAAATGAGTTCTATAAAGAGCATGAATTAGACATACAAATGGTCGGGGAAGAAAATCGAGAAATCACATCTTCTTGAGAGACCATCTAAGAAACATGTTAATCTCTTTTGTTTTATATTTGCATCATGTCAAGTTAGTTGTGAGTGTACAACAATTGGAGAGCTATGATATTGTTCAAGAAACATTCGCATCTTTGATGAATCTAATCAATTTCAATTAATTTGTGCTCATCTTTGGAAAAATTTGTGTCTTCTTTTATTCCATAATGTCTACATGTATTTTTCTTTTTCCTATTGCAATCTTGTGTTAAAATTTCTTTGAATCAAACAAAATCTCATCACTATGATAGTCTAGTACCATTTGCAATTTCATTATGAGAAGATCTTTCATCTGGTAATGAAATAAACAATTTAAAATCACTTTACCTTCCTTTTTGACAAATATTGTTTGTAAGTCTTTGGGTGTACCTTAGGCGTGATAAACCAGAGGTTTCTAATGTTTAATTGAGTCTTTTAACTCGAGCCTTCATGTTAAATTATTGAATATTGTGTGAAAACGTGCAGATCTGGGCCTCCATTAATGCACACCTTCTGGTTGAAGGAATATTTTAGTTATTCTGAAGCTTTCTATTGTTGAGTTTTCCAATTGTTGTAAAGGCTCTCAAAGATCTAGAAAATTCAAATTTATCTTGCTTAATCTCCCAAACAAAAATTATTCAAACAACTAATCCTACCTAAACTACCCTTATTTTTCCTGTGTATCAACAAATGAAATATTTCCATTTCCAAAATATGCATAAGGAATCAAGTTTCAAATTTCATTAGTAACCAAAGCCTTTTTTATAAAATATCTCCACTCTTGTAAGTGACAACTCGTGAGAGTTGAATTATGGTGCATTGATCATATTTTCTCAAGGTTTGCTTTAAAATTTGTGAAAAGAAATATTTACCGCTATTTTTCAACAAGAGGTTACAAAATGGGTTCTATTACCCTAATTGAAAGGAATAACCTAAAATAGTGAGGATAGATCAAATCCTTTTGAAGGTGCTATCCATTTTTCCAACACCGAGTGATAAAGATCTAGATGAATCACCTCCCACTAAAAAATGACATATATTGTGATTTTTTGTCTCTCGAGTGTCTTGTTAAATCTGTGATGTTGCTCACCTTATCCGGGAGAATCAATTTCGATACCAACACTCCATATGTGTAGGATTAGGAGGAAGGTTAATATATTCTTCCAAGGGCATGTCTCGTGAGATTTTCACCCTTGGTGTGATCAATTTTCTTGTCTGGTTATTTTTTTACTTATTTTTCACGATTACTAAAAGATTTTTCAGCTAGCGCTGAAGTGTTTTTCACCGTATGACTTGGAATTTTTATTTTTTGGAGGCTTTTCTTTGAAAATTTTTCCCTCACTTTTTCTTTGGTTTTGCTAACCATGAGGCTCATCTTCCTCTCAAAAATATGTGCGGGTATCTAAGTCAATGTAAAACACTTTCTTATGATCTCCAATTAGAATTTTGTCTCTTATGCCCATGAATTCCATGATAGCCTCATCATTCTCAAAGAGGTCTAATGGAACATGAATTTTTGGTGAAAATTTACAAGTGAAAGGTAGACAAGGTTAATTTTAGGTTCAAGTGGGGGTTAGCGTAAGGACAATTCTATCGATGAAGAGATTTGTGGAGGAAATGTCCTCATATTAGTTACAAAGTGATAATATGTTTTATTTTCTAAATAATTAGATCTATCCTCGTGCTCAAAACAGTAGGGTCTTGATCATTGGCGTGGGGCCCATATGGATGAATATCAATACCATAGTTCTCTATTTTTAAATTTGGAATCAGGATTTGGATCGCTTGGTCCATAATTGTATTCTACAACATCATAAGCATTTGTAGCCCATAGAATACAACATTTTTCTATAATTCTCATATTTTAGGATTTTATAACGGGTAGGTGGGTGTCCTTTGGGACCCAAGTTGTAGATGGGTCAAGAAATTTCTCTACTATAAGTAGTCCCTAAGGTAAGAATTTTTGGATATTTCGTTCATCTCTAGCCCACTTGAAGTGATAATTGGGCATCCCTCTTTCTTTTGGTGATAAAGATAGGTCTTAAACCAAGAGAGCTTGTTGCACATTATATTTTCCACAGCCATATTCCATAATTTTCATCTCTCACGGATTGAAGGATAAGTAGATGTAGAATCCTCTTGAGTAAAACTGATGAGGGATTCTAAATCAACTCATGATTCAATAGATTTAAATTGAAGGGGAACATCTATATCAATAGATGGACATGTATATGTACCCTTATGCGTAAAGTTATTGAGAGATCTGCATTGAGCAAAGGGTTCTGGATCTCCTTATATTGTAACAGTGTGTCCCTCATGTTTTAACTTGATGCACTAATGGAATGTTAGCATGTATAGCTTGCATGACATGAATCCATTTGTAGTAAAGAATCATATTATGCGGAAGTTCCAAGTCTAAAATTTGAAGCTTGATATTGTGACAAGTTGGTCGTACTTCCATTAGTAAAGTAATTGCTCAAGATGACTCTTGCTCTGCGTTTTCGTAAGTAGTTATGGTAATGATATGGGACTCTAGATCTTCCTCTGTGTCCCAATTGTTTGATTAATTTCAATGTGCATATATTCAATCCATACCCGTTTTCCACAAACACCCATTTTATCTTCCGACGGGTAACAAATACCTCTATATACAAGGGAAGATTATGTGTGTGATCTTCATTGGGGATTTCTTTGTGGTTAAATGATATGTGTTTAGTCGGTGCAATGTTTTCCATTACATCTTGTAAATGTGAACGCTATAAATCCATTCTCGTTCGACCCACTGGAGAGTTTTGTAAAGGATTTCATTATGTACATTCTATTTTTTAAGAAGATCAAAGATTTAATTTGTGGTAGATGTCTTCTCAAGTTATTCTAACATGTTTTATTGACCATCTTGAGTGGTAGATAGAGAGGGTTCAATGATCATGAGATGAGCATGCCTTATTCTTTGTCGAAAGTACAATCCTTTCCCTTGATCCTAATGGTATTCACATGTTCATTAGAAGAGTGGACACATCGAATGAGTGAGTCATAATGATTATTGTCACTTCTAGTGTCTAGATAGTTCGTAGCTTTATAGCTTTTAGATGAGTCTCATTGATCCATATTTTTCTTATCTAGTTTACCATGCTTATGGAATGGTTATTTGAATATCCCCATCTTTTCATTTTGTATTTGATTTCTCTATTGTGTTTCAAATTCTTTCTCTCCATTGTCAATGATATCTTTGATGTAGTGGCAAAGTCTTAGGAACTTGTTTGTCTTGTGTCCCTTTACATGATGAAAATAGAAATATTCATGTTCTTTATACCATGATGGTTTAGGAGCATTTTCATCAAACGTTTGGGTTTTAGGATAAGTCACCAAGTGGACCTGAATCCAATTGTTTGATGTATCATAGATAAATAATCTTTAAGAATAGTGAACATTCTAAGCTTTGGTGGTGGTTGAATTTTTCCTTATGTCGTTTAAAAGGTTGACCAACTTGGACTATTTGTACTTGTTTATAATACGTGATTTTGTCTCCACCACGTTGTTGTTTTTGTTAAAAATCTTTGGCTTTTCTGTCGGTTTGGAAGTTTTAGTATATTTTGACGATGATTTGATTGTTCCTTTTGCAATGAGGGCCTTTTCTATCTGTATGCCCTTTTCAATGACCTCTTCAAAGGTATGGACACAATGCATTTGTAAATGGAAAGCAATGTCTAGATTTAGATTGGGTACAAAGATGTTCACAAGCTATTTTTTAGGAAATGTGCAAGGGAAGTAGTTAGCTATCCCCACAATATTTGTAAGAATCTCTCAAATGTTTCATTAGGAATTTATTTGGTAGTACAAAATTATTCCATAGTTACATCTATTTCTATGTTATATGAGAAATTATGAACATACCCTCTCTGCTAGTTTAGACCATGTGAAGATAGACCCATGAGGTAAGTGAGTTAACCATTCTAAGGCTTGTCCCCATAGTCTCTTTGTAAAGAGTTGTATGAGGTAATTTTTCTATAAACCACTTCTTTGCATGCCATTTAAAAATATTTCACATGATCTTGTGGGTCGCCTTTCCCTTTATACTTGTCAAATTTTTGTATATCAAACTTCTTAAGAAAGTGTTGAGGCATCATAGATCTATCAAATGGATGGGGGTATAACTCTTCATATTAGTACTTTTTTCTATGCCCTAGATTACTTTTCTAAAGGCTTGTAAGCATTACCTTCATGGAGTGTATTTCTTGTGTAAGTAATTGCTCCTTAATAGGAGAAGAAGGAATATATTGGCAACTATATTTTGCATTTTCTCCTTCTTGGTTTTCCATGTGAAGTTCATTATTTTTACCTTAGCCTTCTCCTTATGTACATTTTATTTTGTTTCCTTTTTTTTCATGAGATGTTAGTAAAGCTAATTGTCGACTAAGGTTTTGGATTTTTGTTGAATAGTGAATTCTTCCTCTAGAGGTTCTTCTTATTCTTTTTTTTGTGGAGGTTGTTCCACATTTTCATGTTCTGTTCTAATTCTACGTGACATCTTGATGAAGAAAATTTTATAACCAACCATATTATAATTCCCTACGTTAGATGTGGAAGCATGTACATGTGTTAGGATGTATTCCATGTTAATGAGAGGTTTTAATTTATCCTTAGCTTCATTCATGGGGGAATTTTCTCAATTTATATAGGAATTCTAGCCCGTAATTCAAGTTCTCTCGCTAGCACCCGATATTTATTTCTAAAAAGGAATTCATCTAATAAGGTGAGGTCAAAATCAAACTCTACACATGGTGACCCCAACTCATGACAACTATGATCTACCATCTCCTCTACTTATTTCTCTATGGACAATAAAGGCCCAAGATCATGACTAATAAATGGATTTCACCGTTATTTTTGAGGTTTCCCAATTTTTTATTGTTTCATTTCAAATTATTGTCTTTTTGGCTCCCAATATTGTATTGGGGGCCATGATGTGAGAGTTTCACTAAGGTGTTTTAAATTTTCTCAAAAGGTATTGATCAAACCTAAATATAAAAAATACAAATATTTAAATAATTTGAATAGTTCCAAAGTCAAAGGATAAATGTTTGCAAAGCGATTGTATTAAAAAGAATAATTTAATAGTGAAAGACAAGATAAAATCACACAATGTTTATTTATATACAAATCAATCAAATGATAGAATTCCTAAGTTTATTTCCAAATGGTAGTTGGTGTTTCAAGTTGAATAAAAAAATCTCACCACTTATGCCAAGTTCAAAGAAATGAACAAGTCATATGTAATAATAAGAATTTAATGTGATCTCCAAACAAAGTAATATAAAAGATACATTGAATCCAATCAAGACCTATATCCCAAAAAGTGGTAGTTATAATTGTGAACGCACGTAACAATATCACAATGATATGTTAACCAAACTTTTGAAAAAGGAATTTATTAATATCAAGATGATATTGATATAACGCGCACAAATAGTAATGCTTAACACTTTACAAAATCAAGATAGTAATAAAAATCAAACTAGAGATAAAGTATACTAAGGAATTGTTAGTGTGTATAGTGGAACATCACAATATAGATATTAAGGCCAAGTTTATGATAACCACAATGTAAATATTGAAATTGTAACGACACGATATAAACAAAATAACATTTCAAAGGATAATCAAGGTAATGAATCACACCTAACTATGATGACGATCTTGACATGGGTATCAAGATCCAAAAGGATACTAATGATATGAAAATGTCTCCACACTTTATAAGTTTAATAACTCAAGCTGCAAACATGGATGAGCGTAAATGAACATTAAAGTGGTGGACACTATCAATTAACAACATAAGGGTATTCAATCTTCTTCTAATCAACAAAGTGTCAAAATAATGTGAAGGATGTAGAAAAGTTAGTGTTAAAGAGAGTTTGGCATTACTTTTGTAGAGTTTTGCCTTGTCCTAGGATGAGTAAAACTAAGAAAAAGTAATGCATTACAATCCTCATAATAAATGGCGACTGTTCAAACTTTTACGGACTCTCCCCTTATTTGAAAAATAAGGTTAAGCCTCTAAAATAGTTCTCCTTTGTGATATCTGTTAAGATAAAAAAATTTAAGATGGTCAAAGTTAGCTCCTAGATAAGATAGATTCCTAGGTGGTTCGTTGAACTAGGTGCGCCACAAGTCATCTAATGTAATCTTGATTTAGAGAGAAATTCATAAGGACTAATCTTGTGTTATTTAGGATTTACATTAGCCCCTTCAAGTAAACTATGAAATAAATGTGTCCATCGTGTACTCTCACTAGGTTCTCGATATGAATAACTTTGATACTAAATCTAACAAATGATAATAGTAGTCAAGTAGTTTATGTGGAGCACTTCTCGTTTATTGACAAGGTTCCCTCATGCGTGGACTAATTTAGGATTCCTAGAACCACCCCATTGTTGTAGATTAATGCGTTACGTGAAAGGTTTTATTTTCTAGTTGAGCGGATAGGGACGAACCATTTTTTGAAACCTGCAAATATAGTTTGATATTTGTTGTGTTTTTAAAGAGTTTTTAGCTTAATGTGGTTTTCTTGAAAAAAATTTGGCAACCTGCAGGAAACTATATTAGTAGTTTAATTTTGTATCGATTTCCACTTTCTTTAAGACTCATTTTATGTCCTTCACAAATTAATAATTTTCCATACACATAAAGAGGATAATTATCATTTCTAATTCTCAAGATCTCTAGGCGCAAGAGAAGAGCATACATGATGGAAGATCCATCTATGAAATAAAAATGGAAAATACTTAATTTAAATGTCAAACATGTTCATTTTATCAAATTCCACATTTCAAACATTTTTCAAAGCAAATGAAATATCTAATAATAATATCTTATTCCCTGGATCTCCTAAAATGCATGAGGTAAGAGCAGATGCTACTTTACTCTTAGGATTAAGCATTAAATGTTCATCCACTTTAATAAAATTTAAACAAAAGCATGTAAATACACCATAAAAATAGAAATTAATAAGAATAAACCTACAAGACGTTAGTATTTTAATTACACAATCTTTTGTAAATGTTAAACTAATATTTGAAATCATACTTGTAGTACTGGATGTAGATCAGTGCATGTGCACACATTAGGGTGTATGCATGTATATCAGGGTGTATGCATGCCTTTATGTGAGTTAGCAAAATAGTAGGGTGCTTACACACCAGAGAGGTGGGTGCACTTGCTTCAATGTTCCTATGCTAGTGAATGAATATGTGTGTAGGTTAATAAAATAGGCCAAATAGATATGAAAGTGCGTGTGTGTAGGCACAACTTGATGTCTATGTAAGGAAATGGGTGCATGTGTGAATCTCGGTGTACCTTTCGCAGTCTTATGGAATCGAAAAAACATGATACAAAATTTGAAAGCAAAGTGTGTGTGTACTAGATATGGTTTGTACACGCACTAAAATGAGTGCCTATGTGATGGTTTATGTGCTTGGGAAATATGTACCTAGAAAGCATGTCAAAATATGACACAATGACATAAGAAAGCAAAAAATCTCAAATTTTTAACATGTTAGCTCACAATTCGAAAACCCCATCAGAATTAAACCCCTAAAAAAGACTTAAAACATCCAAAGTTATCAAAATCATAATAAATTTAATATTATTTCAGACATGTGCATATCAAGGGTTAGCCAAATATCAAAATAAAAACCAAATTGAACTACAATGCTAAGGAACTAAGGAACCATCCCACCGAGCATGCCAAATGTGTACATGCATTAGTTAACAATGTAAAGGAAATACAATCTAACACCTAATTGCTTCAATAAAATGCTAAGTAGATCAATATACCATCATGCTAAGAGGTAAACAACTAATAAACATCACCACTATGCATTAGGACCTTGAAAATAAACGTCAAGATAACATGTTAGCATTTACTTCTCTACTCTTTAGAAAGATAAATCAATGAAATAGACCTACGTAGATCCTTTAGCTATCAAAAGGTTGATAGTTATTTCTTGTTCCAATAGGATTGAGGATGGAGGTTCATCAAGTCCTGGAAATAAATACTTTCTTGATTGACTCTGTTATTATTCACAAAATAACTTGGAGGATTGACTGCAAATGGATGATGTTTAGCTCCACTCTCATGGAGAATGTCGTAAGATGATGAAATGAATATAGTATAGGCTAAGTAGAAAGGTAGGAGGAGGATCGCTATATAGCCCAGTGGATAAAAAATATCTACATACCTTTAAATGTGGGATAATAGAGAGGTTGGGTTAAGTATGGATAAGGAAGGTTTAGGGAGGGTAGAGTCAACCTTAGGAGATTTTAATCTGTCCTTTAGTGAAACGTAAGAATTAGGCGTGCACATGATTAATCAAAGGTGATCAATTAATAAGGATATGGGCCTATTAGGCTAGCTTAGAAGAGAATTAACATGATTTAGGGGATAGGAAGGATTAAATTAGATAAATGATGGTTTATTTATCTAATAGAGGAGGAAACTTAATTAATTAGAATTAATTAAATACTCTTTATATTGTGGGGTTTAATTAATGAAAGGTCATTAATTGTCATCTTTGCTGGATACAGAGTCAATTAACTAGCATAATATAGTTAAATTTTGTTTATCCCACATCAAATCTTTGAGGTAGTTGTTGACCTTTTTGTTCAATCATCGGAGGGGAGTACAATTTAATTTTTGTTTCTAATTTTGAAATGTTAGGGGATGGATGCAAGTAAATCAATAACTTTAAGTGTTGCTTTATGATGCGTTGTCTCACATATATAGCCATTCCATGTTGTCATCTTAATCAAGATCATGTAGTATCGACTCAAGACCTTTGCATGGCCTTGATGAAATCAAGAAGCATATCATATATCATAAAGTACATTCTAAAGTAATAAATCTAATTCCATGTTTATAGAGTTAATGTACGAAACAATTTACAATTAGTTGTGCTCACTTGTGTTCCATATGATTCAATGAAGGTACACTTAATTCATTCCCTTATGATTATGTGAAATTAACTTAGTGTGTTAAGTTGAAAAGGGTTCATTTAACATTATGTTAATGAAAATAAATGCAAAGGAAACATGTAAAACTCATCACATTAAGAAATTTTCATTTATTCATAAAGAAGAGTACAATGAGCCCACACGGGTTCAGGAAGTGGCTTATCAATTAAATACAATGGAAAGTGCATACATATAAAACTTGAATACAAAATAAAGGAATAAAACCGATCATTTCCAAGAAAGACACAAATTTTATACACTCGTGGCTCCTACCTCATCTATTTTCCTCCTTTCATGTACTAGAGCACCGGAAAGAGAGATTAAAAGAGTGTTAGAGATCAGGGTTGCCTTCATTCTTATGCTTTATATAGCTTCATATATGATATTTATTTCATGTATAAATGTAAATAAAAAGTTTAAGTTGCATGATATACAAACATAATAGATTATCAAGTCATCTACATGCATTTCATAAAAAAATCAGAATTGCATCATGAAAGAGAAGACAAGATAATAACCAAAGAAAAGAGAGGCATATGGATTCCACCATATTTTTCTAACTATTTTATTTTAATTTTAAGGTTCAAGTAATCAAAGACCAAATTTTATTCATGGTTTATTCATGTCTGAAATGATATAAATTTGATACTCTTTATTTTTTATTCATTCATGTTTGAATGGTAAAAATAAATTATTCACAAAGCAATTCCTAGGATAAGGGATCAAACAATGCATATATTGGGAGGTTTATTAATGGGTCGTAACTTTGAAGGGATCATATTCATCATATAATAATGGAGATAATAACCATCGATAAATTTCCAACATCTATGAAACCATGCATGATGACCAAGAAGATATTGGGAATATTAAATACAATATTAAAGAACTTACTACAAACTCAAGTGAGTCAATAATTAAACAAAGTTGTGTTGATATAGAGCTTGAGAACTAAATTAGAAATCTTCAAGTAGTCATGCATAAGATAAGAATATTTTTGAGAAAAGTGAATTCCTTAATTTCATCAATATTCCTTCACACAATATGGAAACAAGGAACCTCAAAGATGGATTTCATAAATCATGATGGCAAGCTAAACCCATGCTCTTGTAAAATATATTTGAGATTCAAAATATAAAGATACATGTCTAAAATTTCAGCGATGTAACATAAATTTTATACCTCATTTTAAAAGAAAAGTATGGTACATAATGTGATTGTCATGGTAAAATTTAGAGATATATTCTATGAGTCTTACAATACCCTTATATGTTATATAATAAACTGATTTCTAAAATGAAAATAAATCACAGTGCATCTTATTTTTGAAAAATACAAGTTTACAAATTGAAAAAGGAAATACTGTATTCTAAACATGTAAGGTCTCCTAAACATATTTCAAGATCATCATAAGTACAACTTTCCAAATTTAGGGTTGTTATCTTTCATCAAAATTCTCAAAGTATAGTTTATAAAGATACAATAATTTGAAAGTATGAAGTTATTTGTGTTTACGAAGCCTCCAATCAAGAAGTATAATTTACAATTCAATTATTCAAATTACTAAGTTTCATTTTTGTAAAATACGGATTTTCTCATATTATAAATATTTAAATGGAATAATATCTATTACAATTTACTACAAGTTGGAAGTAGGAGTTCTAATGAATAAAAAAATCTAGAATAATTTAAATTCACGGAAATTCATGTAATTGAAATCTTAAATAGTGTTTTGCATACGTTTAAAACAAGGAGTTTACAAAGAATTTTCAAGCTACAAGAAAAATGATTGCGATAAAATCTTCCTATTCAAATAGTGGTCATCCATTTAAATAGTTATTACAAGAAAAAGTAATTTGTAGTTGTGTATTCCAAAATGTATCGAACGAATGTAAAAGTTATATAATGAAATAAAGAAGAAGAATACCCCTAAAACCCATGAACCTCGAGAATGATTTCAAAGAAGAAACCCCAAATTCATCAATGGAAAGGAAACATGATCTCATGTCCAGAAATAGCGAGGGGTTAAAAAAGTGTGAGCTAACATACACATATGGTGAGTTGAGCCATAAAGAAATATTAGCAAAATCAAGAAAATGGCCAAGTAATTTAATATGGAATACAAAAAAACCCCAAATGCATATGCAATAAATATGGGTAGAGTTAAAAATGTCCCAAGATGTTATAGACACATTGACGATTTAATGAACTCATAATAAAAATACGAGCCCATCTCATAAAATAAAAATCATCTCTTTCCATTAAGATAAGAGATCGAATGACTTAGCTAAGACCTGAATGGAAAACCCCAACATAGAAGTCATTCAAGTAGGCTTCCTGGTAATAAATAAGTGTGATCCATCTAATGTGAAGACAACATTGAGAGTCAGAGAACTATTACAATCATCGGTGTAATAGACTAAGTAGTTCGATGACATGAAAGCTAGAGCCTCTCAAGATCGAATAACACAAAATTGAGCTCATTATCTCCTACAAGGTATTTAAGGACTAGATCTTAAGAAAAACTTCCCCACCGATTCAATGATAGGTACATGTTAGTCACACCCATGAAATGGATAAATTGAGTTAGATAAAGGAAGTTTTTAAACACATTTGAACGTAATAATGCACAGGTTACAATGCTAACCTAGAGTTGAAATACAAAACTAACCACAAAGCATTACTTGTTATCTCTTAGAAGTGAACCCTTTTCGAGAGATGACAACATGTATCTAGGATTTATTTATCTCTCACTTCGTAGATACAATGGAAACACCTCAAGTCTGTGGGTATAACTATTATTGAGGCGAGTCTCGGTATCAAGGCCAATACTTCAATACCGTATCATAAATATATTTTTTTTGGGGGTTTTGAGGGTAAAAGGATATATGTAACTAAATTGAAATGGGGTGATACAAAAATTTTATTATGGTATTTTATTGAGTACATACACAATAAAATTGAGAAAAATTACAGATGCATGAACCAATGGTTTTCAGCAGAATATTAAGGCAAAACACTTATGTATTAAGGGATAAATCACAACAACACAGCAAGTTAAACATGCACACTAAGACTATAAAGAAAAATTCATATTTGTAGAAAGGTAAGATGATTAATTAGGGAATTAACATTCACAATAATTAATTGAAAGATACATAGCACTACAAATAATTGGAAAGGCAATAAATAGTTCTCATTCAAGTCAAAACTGCAAAAGTATGCTTCAAAGACTCCTATGTTAAAATGGTTGTCCTTATGCCTTGCTAGTGCACACAAGATATAGAAAAATACTTCACCCAACCCCTCCTAAAAATAGACTACATCTGTACTCGCCCATGCATGATAATTTTACCCTTTTATCATGAATAAATAAAGGAATAAAATAGACATGTTGATTACAATGAGGCATTAATAGCCTTAGTTACAAAAATACACTCTAGTCAAAGTGTAGTTGATTGTTCTATTTTAAAGTAATTAATATACTTGGGTGAATATTTTTTACTAATATTATCCATTAGCTTGGTGTGAAAGTATTCTCCAATGTACATGCAACTTCTTCTTTGTTGTTGATTAAATAATCATATTTAATCACTGATGTGGCACTTGCATATTCACCCACTTGTAAGGGTATCTTGGCTTTATCTTTGTTCTGTCCTGTAGTGATCATATGCAAAATAATACTTTTGTGCAAGAAAAATAGTAATGCATTTGATCTCCAATACTTCACAAAATTATTCAACTTGCAATGTGGGGACCACCTGTAGGCATGTGCAAAAATAATACCTTTATTTTGTGAAAAATAAGGTAATTAGGACTTCAAAAAGGGCTCCATGTGCTTTGATGTTGACCTCTACATGCATTATCATCTTTGTATTTTTCCACCATGTCATGAACATACTTGGAAAAATACCATTTCAAGTGTGGGGACCACTTTAGCAGAGTTTAAGGTAATCATATTTAACCTTGGCCTTTAAAATGTATCTTTACAATGGCACTAAGATTTAGTTTGACTAAGGTCATTGGGACCTTTAAAATTTAAAATGACCACCCTTTGATAATATTCATGATGTTTGAAAAATATAATGTCCTTGTCTTTTGATAATTCAGAGTAGCATATAGTATCACTTTTCTTTTGATGGATTGGCCATCTTTGAGGGGTTTATTGAGATTGATTATGTGCACCTTTTATCTTTTGGGAAGCGTTGTGATTAAGAGACTCTCATTCATTAGTGCCAAGAAGGTAATATTTTTGGGTTCGTTGAGCATTGTAACGACTCCTTTTCGTTTTACTTCTCTTTCTACCGATAAATTGATTCCTTTATGTTTTCCTATATTTTTGTGCATCGCGATCGTAACTTCGAGCTTAGAAGGCCATTCACGGGAGTCATTTGGAAACTATTTCATTTTTCACTAAGGGTTTTGAAACTCAAATCAAATTGGTAAGTTGTCATGTCTTCTTTGAAAATTTTAGGTCATTCAAGAAAGTAGGATTTTCTTTTCTTTAACTAGCAATTTGTTAGGTAATTTTCCTTTCGATAGAGTTCTTTTTCTTAGCGTCATAGATGTGTAACCTTATTTTGAAACCAACAATGTGATACTATGTGCTTCTTTGATGAAGGTTTCAAAACTTTTTTGTTCCATCATTCCATATTTGAAAACTCTATCTCGAGTTAATAATGGCTTCATTTTGTAATATTTTAAACAATCTTACTTTTCATTTAGGAAGAGTATAATTGTTTTACTCTTACAAAATCTAGTGTTTTGTCTTTATGGAACTTCACGGTTATATCACTTCTATCCCACACTTGAGGATTTTAAATGTCGACCCTAACTCGATAAGTGTATAAAGATACCACATATTTTAATTTCCTTAAATGGGTATTCCGTATTTCTCAAGATTTCAAATGTCCGAGCTATCCTTGTGCTACGAGTTGAAAAATTTGTTTCATATTTTTGATTCTTTGATTCATTATCGAATCATTTTTTTGAGTTGTATGGCTCATCATTTTATCTCGTGATATTTCTAAGTTTTCATTATTTGTAATGACCACCATTTATTTAGGATAAACCCTTCCATATGGGTTTGAAGCTCTTTGTTTTATTATGACTCGACTTGGCATACTAAAACTAGGTCATTGTATTTTTTTTTCTTTCCATTGGAAAAATGGTTTCGCTTCGAAGCTTTATATCATTGGGTATTCTTTTTCAATTGCTATAGAAAGAAAAAAATGAAAAATTTAGGCATGAACTCTAGAATCAGATATTTCTTGTGACTCACCTATTGATTTTATCATGAACTTGACATTAATGCCATCAAAATTTTGATGCTCCATATTATTTGGTACTCAATCCCTTTTCTCAACTCTTGGTTTTCAGATTTCATGTGCATTTATATCATTGTTAGTGCAATTCACCGTATGGATTTTATAAGTTATCTATTTCATTAATGTATGTATTAGGAATAGGATGTTGTTAAGTATAATTAGTAGTAGCATCCGATAGAAGATAATGGTGCTGCTAGTACGACGCCGCCAATAATGTATAGTATGGTAATAGTCAAAAGTACAATAGGAATGTTTTGGTAAAAAGTAAATATTTTTCGTAAGTGGTCTAGTAATGTTAAAATGTCAAAGTTAGGGTAAGTAGAGAAGTAGGGTCTACATGATTAGGAATTAGAAATATTATATTGGTAATAAGGACAAGGAGTGAGGTCATAAATATTTTGTGTATTTTATTTATAAATATTCTAAAAATGTGGAACCCATGTGAAATGATAAGATTTATCTTATCTTAAAAGATAAGCTTACATGCACATATAAGAGTTAAGGTATGGAATATGATTCGTCCGAGTGGATTTATTATCCTATCTTAGAGATAAGATGGATGAGACCGGAAGTTCGATAAATAAAGAGGCCACCCTCTCATTTAGCATAGAAGGAAGTAGTGAGAAATATTGTATGAGGAAGTGTGTAAAGGAATCCATCATTTGGAAGGTGTGTTAAAGAAGACATTAAGAGGTGTAATTGTGAAGTTTCTCCCATAGTTATTGTTGGAAGACAAGTGAAGTCAAGAACACTTGACATACCTCATGGGTGAGATTGTAACAATTTCATGTTGATATTATAATTTACACTGATATTTCAGATTTATCATCATTCCTTCTTATCATAGTCTATGGTATTCTTGTGTTATGTTTGTTGTTGTGTTTCCAGATTTCATCCACCAAACTAAAAGTTGTGCATTAAAAAATTATCATAGCATGAGGAGTTCCCGGTAAAGAATTATCATAGTGCCAGATTGATGATGAAAGCTCCCAATCTCTAGGTTATTATACCATTATAAATCATGTCCTTTAAAAGATGCAGCTAAAATTCTTAAAGCTACGTCTTCATCGGTGATAATATGGACTACACATATGGTGGAACATCTTTAATATGTTCAAGAGGTGTAACTTGATTTTCACTAGTGAATGCTGGAAAATGTTTCATGGTGGCATTAGGAATATCATGACAGACTTGAATTACTAATGGGATGCCATTAGTAAAGGGCAAAAATTTCTAGGTGGTCAAGAGCCATTGGAAAATCGGGATATTGATAGAAAAATTGATACATGGTGAAGGAATATCAAGAGGAGGGTTATTAAAACAAAATCTATTATAGGGTAATGTATTACTAACACTTCTTCTTCTAGCGAGTAATTCAAAGGTAAATAAACAAACTCGTGGAGGAATTCATCTTAGCGATCATATTGTAGTAACTTTAGGCATGGAAAATGTTGCAATACAGTCTAAAATCATCTCTACTGAGTCACCAAGAGATCATAAAATCTTTAGAATAAATTGATGCATCTTGTTCGAAAGTAACTTTTTATTTTTGTAAATTTGTTGTAGATCTGTTGTAGATCTGCTATAAAATTTGGAACTTGTATATCCTTGTCGCCTTTTGCATTTGAAAGTGTATAGTTTGATATTTAACCTTTTCGGTGATAATTGATGGCATGATTTTCTCAGAATTTGTATTATTCAAGTTGGACTATAGTTGATCCTTTGAATTTTTAATGCAATGATTTTTTTATTTCATGGCATGGTGGCCGTTCTTCTCCACATGTGACTCACCCTTCATGCATTTTATCGATGGCATATACAACTCAAAGTTGAGTTAGGTTTCTAATGGGGACCATCAATCTTCATCCTTGATGAACTTGAACTATTAATTTATGACCCTCAGTTATGGTTTCACCATTTGCATTTAATGGGGTAGGTGATATCCACCGTGATGCTTTGCTTCGGGAAATTCGGTGATGATCTTTAACCCTCAATCCTTACATAGTTTGATCTCTGAGTCGTTGGTTTCTAACTCCTAGTTGAGTTAGGTTGACTCGTCTCTCGAGATTACATGTTAAAGGGTGATTTTGACCCATAATGATCACTTCATTTAGTTTTTGCAATACAATCGAAGCCCTACTAAATTTTTTTTATGCCATTAATCGATCATGGAGCTCTGAACTTTTCCATTATGGATGATTTTAAACCCAACCCCTCTACATTCTATTCTCTGAGCTCGATTGGATATGTATATTTGTTGTTTGGCTCTATATACCTTTAAAGTCTCTAATTTTTATATTAGCCACCATTGATGATGTCCTAAGCTCGACCTTTCTTTATTTTCGTGATCTCTATGTCAGTTTCTTTGTCGAGCTCTTTGTGTGGTCTATTACCCACCATGGTCATTCTCTTAGAGCTCGGTTCTTTTCGGTCTTGTATTGGCCTCCATCATTGAAAATCCCCGAACCTTGTCTCTATATTATTTTGGGGCCTGCCTTGTTCGGAGACTCGGGAAATTACATTTTATTGGATTTATAATGGTCTCCCTTTTCATGATTGTTCCCAAGCTTCTTTCTTTGTGGATTCTCGATCTATTTTCAAGTCTTCCAAGTGAATCAGTTTGGTGTTTCCCGCCATGAGATTCCGTGTGAGCTAATTTTATTTTGTATACGTACCCCTCCATTTTCATTTCTTTCCTTAGACATGTCACTTAATCTTTTGAAAATATTGTGGGTTTCATGATTTCTTGCTCCATCATTGTCATTTTGACTTCAATATATTAATATTTTTTTCTTTCTTTGTATTTTATGTATGATCACTTGGTTTCCTTGGAGATTTTGAGTTGAAAATTGTTATGGGTTCTTCTTATAGCCATGAAATCGATGTTCTTTGAGATTCATTCTTCTCAACACCTACCTGCTAAGTTCTTACTCCATCCTTGACCCCTTTTGGAAACCCTCAGTAATAAATATTTATTTTTAAAAATGTGGAAAGAAATGGATGTTTCCTTTATCTCGCACTGTATGATCTCAAATTTCAACTTCAAAATATTAAACTTGGATAACCCAAACATAGGTGTCTTTCCTTTTATTATGAGTTCTTGGATATGAAACTTTTCTACCTCGATATCAGTAACCTATTTTTTTTTATTATAATGTTTTCTAAAAAAATTAAAAACCATTTCACACATTCTCCTTTCAAGCTCTATAATACTTGATTTGATTTGGCCATGTAATCACTGAGTTTGAATTTTTGTTTCATATTTATAAGCTCGCTTATTTTCAATCTGAATACAGACTTCTAATATTCTTAAGTGAAGAAATGTGGATCTCTGGTTTTCTATTTCGTAATTTCTCATTTTCGGGTTCATCCTCTTAAGCTAAAACTGGGCTTTACATATTTCATTTCCACTATTTTTCTCATGGCTAGGAGTTCTAGTTTTCATGCTAGCTTCTTGTAGTTCTGCAACCTCATGTTTTCTTTAAGTAACTGAAATATCTCATTCTAAAAATTCCTCTATTATGAAGCTTTGTTCTAATGATGAAATTTTCTTTTACTTATCATTCGGAACTAGAACAGTGGTTTCACTTTGATAGTTTCCTTTACTTATTACATTGCTTGTACCTTATGACTCCTCCAAACTTAGAAATTGGTTTTGCCTCATCCCGAGACTACAATATATTAGCTATTTTGTACAAAACCGAAGTGTTACCTTGCTCAAAACTATATCTGTATTGTTTGACTCTTCCGCAACTCTTTGACTTGGATATGAGAGCCATTTGTATGGGTATTTACTTTGTATTCGAAAATCATAATCTGATGCACAACTTATCCTTTCTACTCTAAGTTTGATAAAATTGTAAAATGAAAGTCCTGAAATTGCATTCTTTTGTATTTCTTTATTTCAACTTATGAAATGATCCTTTGTAATTTTGCGTTGCATACTTTGATTTTGAAGTTGATTCTATAGCTAAAAACTGAACTTAAGATGTCTTTGTATCGGTAATGGTTTTCTTGAAATTGTAAACAATTCTTCATCTAATGCAACACCATTTTTAGGCATAATCCTTGATTCAAATGCTTTGTTGAAATGTTGTAACTTATTTCTTTTATTTAGATACTTTATTTCCTTGATAGTAGTATTTCGACATTGCTCAAAATTTTGAAATGTTGATTTTACATGGCGATGCCTTGGAAAAACTTTCCCAAAATCTTCTTTTCATTCTTTTTAGTTGTAATCCTTTCTTTCTAGTTAACTTCAACTTCTTGAAATCGATTCTTCCTCTTTAGTTGAAAACTAAAACATGTACTTATATCTTCTAGTCTCTTTTATGTACTTTAACTTCTCCCACTTGTAATAGTTACTAAAAGTTTGAGTTACATTCTTCCTTCTTTCCAACATGTACTTATGACTTGTCTATTTCTTCCTGGCTGCAACCTATACCTACACACTTAAGAAAATAGTTAGAAAAGTAATTAGGATTTTTGGCCTCTCTTATGTCCATGTTGTTCTCTTCTTTCTCTTTCTTCTTTCTAGGTGAATAAAGCATGCATACAGTTTGATCTTCAAGTAAACTATACTCCTATTATTAGAGATTCATATGCATGAATTACAATAGTCTAGGAATATGAATTAATCCCTTAGCTCATAACTCGATGGTTATACTTTTCTTCTTTTCATGTGCAGCGGCTTCTACAATGGACATGAAAAAAATCTGAAATGGAGATGCTTCAATCGAAGAAAGAAACCCCAAGGAAATTATGGGTTCACTCATAATCCTTTACTTTCATTTTCATGCATGTTTACATTTTATTTCAATAGATGTACTTTACTTTTAAGCTACATCCCACAGCTTGTGTGGGAAACATTTGAAAACTCCTTATGAATAATACATTGAATTATGTAAATGAGCTATATATTTATTTCTACGTTTCATATTTTTGTATGGATTGTATGATGAAATAAACAACTCAGTAATATAATTGAATGTCTTAATCATAAAGGAAAGAATTTAGAAAACTGTAACATCCAAGAATGAACTCGATTTTTGCAATCTGTACTTATCATTGCTTTACCAAAACTTTACACTTCTCCTATTACGTAATTTGATGTCCTCATCAAGACAACACAATTTTCCTTCGGGGGCTTGTGTTTTTTTCCTGAGGATAGTCATGAAATTTCATACTATGTGATACGTTACATTTTTAACAACACACATAGCTGTAAATTTCATGTAATATTTTAAATAAATCAACAGTAACAAAATAATCTGAAACATCTCCCTAGCTTAGGTATACTTCACCAATGCTATCCATCGTAATGAAGTTTTGAGCTACCCATTTCCACACAAGTGCAGAAATTTTCAACAACATGGCTTGAGAACATTTCAACTATGGTTAATTTTTTTTACCATAAGCCATGGTTAGGTTTGGATATTTAACCATATCCATTTTGTGAAGAACCACGTAGGTGGGATATTTCCATAATGTTGACCATATCTACACTTATGTTTGCAGTTCCAAAACCAAACACTTCACCTATTATGTAATTGAATGTCTTGATCAAAACAACACAAATTCCTTTGGGCTTGTTTTCTTTTGATGAGGATAGTCATGAAATTGCAGACTATGTGATTTGTTACATTTTGTAACAACACACATAACTCCATATTTCATGTAATCTCTTAAATAAATATTTAGCAACAACATAAGTTGACATAATCTCCCTAGCATATGTATACTTCACCAATTCTATCTATCGTAACAAAGTTTCAAGTTGCCCATTTTTGCAAAAAAGTGCGAAATTGTCAACATTTCTGGGGATCCTGCATGGGAAAGCCGCTACTAGCTTGTATACCAGTTCCTAACTCTTATCCATCGGGGAGCAGAGTCTGAATACGTAACCAAAATCTACCTTCTCCAAAAGGTCCAACCCTTCCAAGAAAACTAAAATCGGGAAAAGATCTAGTAAACTAGATCACGTGCTCGATTGCACTTATTAAAATAAAAGACAATGCAATGTGCAGAAACTACACTTATTTGAAAGGGAAAACCTAATCTACCCTATTCTAACCGGAAGTAACTAAGGCTAAACAAATGTTGAAATAGACATAGAGAAGTAGCCTCCCTTTCTCCAAAACCAAGGCCATGAATTCCAGGTCTAAAAACCAGCCAAGTGACGTGGCTAAGAATAAGATATGTACCTTTATTTCACTCATCAAATCAATCCATGAAATGGGAAGCACCTCTATCTGATATGTAATATGTTCTATCATGAATTGAGGCTTGTTATTGAGAACAGATAACTCACTTTTGTGCTTCAAAACAAGCGTGAAATCTGAAAATGCTTTAGCCTGGATGAGAACCACCAAAAACCGAATAGGACAAGACCTTTTAGTAGTGGATATGTTGGCTATTTTTTCTAATCGATTCATGGAAATTATTTTCAGTAATGAGCTCTTTCTAAAACTATCCTGGTGGCACATTTTGTGTCTTTCAAACTCTACTATAACTCATTTGAAACTATTATGAGATCTCGCTTCTACTCTTTAAGTTTTTCAATGAATGTTGTAAGGAATTTTGAAAACTTCTATCAAATGTTTTGAATTTCTTAGATCCTCCATGTAGTCTAAAAACTCAAGTTACTCATCTTCTTTTCACATGTAATATCCAGATACATGGTACGCTTAAAAATCAAGATCATCTCCTTCATTTTCATAAGTATTTATGTGAAGTTGATACTCTATATCAGCCTTTTGAACATTCTAGAATTAATCTGAACATACTTTATCTCCTTGAAACTGCTATACCAAAACTAATCTTTCATCTTGGTCATTACGGTTTGACATACAATCTCCAAGATCAAAATTTCATCCTTTTTTTTCACAAGACCTAATTTGGGTATCATGTTGTTCTGACATATTCTTCTCCCAAAATGGTTCTTCTAGGAGGGGATAAAGATTTGTACCCAATAGCACTTCTTGCTCTTTTTCAAGTGCAAGAGCAGCTTAGCAATTAGAGTTTATTTGAATGTTATAACCGCAAAATCAATGAGTGATATAGGTTGTTCTTGACTTATACTGGGGTTTTCCAAATCTGACAAGAAATCAACCTCTTCAAACTATAAACTTGAAACATAATTTTCTTGAAATTCAACCTCTTTTTCATTCAAAAGTGGTCTATCCTCTTCTAATGTAGCTGTAAGTTGCATGAGTATGGTGCCTTCATGCACAAGTACACTCGAGAATATGCAATTTGGGTTATAAGGGTACTCATTCTAATAGGGTTATGAAACTAATCAAGGGAAGATGGATAATAAGACCGCTGATTTGATCGATAATATTTCTAAAAGTGAGGATTCATGGCTATAGGACCTCATAAAATAATGAACTATGAAAACGGTTCGATGTTGACAAAGAAAATTGATAACATCAAAATAACAAGTTTGAATTTTCTTGAAAAGTACCTAAAAATTGCATCTAAAATTGATGAAGTTGA
Organism: Taxus wallichiana var. yunnanensis; assembly: GCA_018340775.1. Lineage (NCBI taxonomy): Eukaryota > Viridiplantae > Streptophyta > Pinopsida > Cupressales > Taxaceae > Taxus > Taxus wallichiana. The sequence continues at coordinate 707,464,547 of CM031240.1, forward strand.
AAAGTGCTATACTAATCTGAAATAAGATTTACGAAGTTTTCAAATGAGTTCATACTAGATCTTGAATCTTGAGAATGCATCAATAATAGTGTTTGCCAAAACTGCTAAGCATGATTTCTTATCTACTTGAATGACGAAACACCTCACGAAAGTGAAACTTTTAGTTGTGTGACTGTCCCAATAAGTGTGAAAAAAATTGTTATCTTACGGTGAAGGCCGCAGTACCACCGATGATTTGTTTCTTGAAGTGGAACAACTTTTGAAAGATGAAACTCTAACTTTTGTGAGGTCCCATGGTGTGCTAAAAATAATTATCTCTCGAAAGTGCACCCTATAGAGAGATGGCTGCAGATTTTCTAAGCCTACAAAAATAGTCTCTCTCTCGTAGATATAATGGAGACACCTCAGTCTATGGGTATACCTATCATGAGGTGAATCTCTAAGATTAAAAGGCCAATTCCTTATTAGTGTATACTAAACTACTTTCTGGGAGTTCTAGGGTAAAATATGACTGTAAAATGATTAAAACTAAGGTGATACACCAAATTTGTATGAGAACTTTGAATGATTAAAATACACAACTTATTTGGGAAGGATTTTTTATGCATGAACGAATTAATGCTTTTTTTTGCACAATATCTAAGAGCAAAACACTTGATCAGTCTCGAGGAGATTCACAATAGTACTAATAAGTTAACATGCACATTAAAATTAAGCGGAAAAGACTGAATTTGTAATAAGGTAAGGTGGTCAATCGGGAACTTTCATTCACAAGATTAATATAAACATACACAAGACTACAAAATAACTTGGAAATGCATAAAATACTTCACAATGAGGGAAAACTGGTAGAAAATTGCTTCAAGTACTCTATATCCAAAAATTCCTCCGGGAAGATTCCATGTGCTTTCAGAAAGCACACAATATATAGCAAAATAAATTTTCTCACTCTTCCTAAAAATAGCCTAAGGCTTTACTGCCCACGCATCCTAATTTTATCCTTTATTTAATAATAAATAAAAGGATAAAATAATGCAAACTAGAGCATGCAGTTTAAAAATAAGCATTAGTGGCCTTAAATACAATACATCAAACTAAAGATGACTGTTCTATTTTAAGGAAAGAATGGGTGGATAATCTACTAATAATAAAATTTTCTTGCTAGGCAATTATTTCTCCTTTGAGCATGAAAATTCAAAATCTTCTAAGTTTTGTCTTCTTGTGAAGGCTTGCAAAAATATAGCTCCCTGTTTATGAGACAAATAGTTACATTAATTTGTAAAACTTTGCAAAATAATTCTTCTAAAAACAAACTGATTGGGACCACCTTTTCTCCGATGTTGACATCGTTTGGCTTATAATCGCATGAGTGACAATGTGTAAATCAATCTACTCCTCCCTAGAGTGGGGACCACTTTTGTATTATATTTCGTTTTGCCACCTTGGGACTTAGCAAATTTTGGTTCGATCACCTTGGTTAATAGACATGGCACATGCCACCATATCTACCACTTTTGATAATTATACACATGCATATATTTTGAAAATCACCTTTTAGGTGATCATTAGCCCACAAAGTGGTCCGTATTTGATTATTGATATCTCGCATGGTATAGCTTAGACTTTAAAAATTCTTAGCAATGATTAATATTTGGAGGACATGTGGCTATCGCCTTCCTCATAGTGACTCACCCTTCAAATAATTTGTCAGTGGAAACTTAACTCAATGGAGTTAGCTTGGATATCTACAGAATTATGGGCCTTTGATTTGTGTACTTGTGTTTCGACACCGGTGATCTTTGTACTTGCGGTTATTGTTTTGACTTGGCTTTGAATGCGGTTAGTGGTGGCTAATTGTGGTCATTTGTTTTGACCTCTGTGCATGGATCCTTAACCTTTGATCTCGTGAACTTGTTGAAGCCTCGATCCTTGATGCTTGATCATGGTTGAGTTTGAGTTGACCAAGCTAAAGTGAAACAGTTAAAATGCTTGATCTCTTTCAGTTTGATCATTTCATCCTTTCGTAGAGGGTGGCCAAGCCCTCAAAAAATTTCTTACCACCATTATTTAGGCTTTTGAAGCTCGGATTCTTTGTATGAACGGTTTTTCTTTCATTGCTTCTCTTGAGTGGGTTTTCTACTATATGGCTGCCTTTGTTGTTTATGTTGAAGCTCAGCTTTTGATCTTTCTATTTTCAGGATCTCTGTCATCTTCATGGAGCTTGGTCTCTGGAAACTGTGTGATGCTCTCCTTTACAAACTAGTATATCTGTATTTATTGGCTATTTTCTCCTCCGGCTAGGATTTTCTTGTAAGACATGATCATCCTTTTTACCTGTTATCATGGATTTTGAGCTCAGCTTTGGTTTAAAGGAGATCTCTTTATTTTTGGGACTCTGCATGAGGACTAGATTGCTTTCGGTAAGTGACTTTTCAAGATTTCAAATACCCATTTTCTTTTGAGTATTTCTCTTTTCTCTAGCTATACTTTCGTATTTTCCTTTGTAGTGAGCCTTGAGCTCGATTTGTTACCTAAAACTTGTCAATATCCATTTTTGAGCATGAAGTTTGTTTCTCTACTTAGAATGATGACTGCCATTGTTAAACTTGTAGATCTGTATATTCTAAGAAATGGGTATTTGAAATGGAACTTGAATAACTAAAACACATTTTTTTAGGAATTTCTATATTCGGCTTTTCGAGATTTGTTTTCCTCGTAATTTGAGGGGTTTTGTTATTCGGGCTTGATCTCTTCTATATGTGACTTGTTGTCTGATTTAGTTGATCTGGTATATGCAAAATCCCTTGTATTTGACATTCTAGTATTGTTATTCCTCACCCTAGAGTTCTTCCTCTATCCACATTTGATTTCTTGACTGGAACTTGCTCATTGCAAAAGAAACTATATGAGTATATCTCTTCTTTTAGTTCATTTTTGAAATGCCTATTTGTAACATATACTTGTACTTATACTCTTTGATACCTGTAGTAACTTTGAGCAATTATTGACCTATTTTGATGTAATTATCAGGCATAAGCTTTGATTCGGATACTTTGTTTTGTACTGAAATCTTCTTCCACTTGTAGAAAATATCTGAGTTTCAGTTACATTGGTCTTTTTCATCATATATATGATTATTTCTTCTTCGTTGTAACTTCGTATCTATTCTGTATCAACTAATTATTTTCCCATGGCAACTAAAAATTTCCACGTAGCAACTAGTTATCCTTTTATCCCTTCATGTCGCCTTACGGAAACTATAAATAGCTGATCTTGATAACACCATTTAGAGGGCATAACCTTTCATTTAGGCATTCTTCTGAAAATTTTGTACTCTTATTTTTGCTTAAATAATGTACTTCCCTTTGATGCTTTCTTCAGTTCAATCAGATCTGAAATACTTGACTGTGAAAGTATAGTAGTAATTGATTCTTTCTAACAATGAATATGTAATTTGTACCTACTTTTCTGAAAATTAGGAACAATATCTTAATTGTTTCAAATATTATTTCCTAGGTATATACATGTTATCAACTGAATCACAAAGCACCCTTATGTTTGTACAAGTGCATATACTTGAACTCACAATGTGATTGGGTAACATGGGTACTATCTCCAGTTGTCAGGACTTTCTACTTGAGATAGACCTCCGCAGAAAGCCGGTTCTTGCTCCTAAACTACCCGCCACAATCTACTCTAATGCGGGATAAGCTAACTGTTCTAATCTAAATTTCCAAGGGACCAGGGAGAGAGAATGCATAAAATGAAAGCCTACACTAAAGTGGTGATACACTAGAAAATGAGGGTGTGAGAGTAGTCTCCAAATGTGTGAAATACAGAGGGAAAGTGCACACTAGAAGAGGTGATGACAGTTCACCATGATCTAGCAAAATGCATTCACAACAATATTCCAAGCATACACAATGATAATGAATCTCTGCAAGAACATAATAAATAGACACAATATTATTATAGAAATATCAAAGGGGCAAGAAGAATGCAAGAAAACACAGCAGGGAAAGATACATCCACAAACTGGTATTTTATTGCTTCATGATATGCACAGTTCAATCTATTTCAAGATAAGGGCCTGGATCACCATGCAAGGAGTCCACTACAAGGGCCTCCAACACATTAGTTTCAAAAGCAAATTTGGCGGAGCTTTGCTACCCAAAAATCTCTTCTTTACAATGAGCCCAACACTCCAATTTATAGAAAAAATGAGAAGGGAAGAGAAGCGAAAATGGAAATCCCGAAATCTGACCTTCAACCACCTGTAAGAGGCATTAAATTGAGTGAAATGGTTATACATTACTTTCAAAAGGCTTTCCATACTGTCCCATGTGCTGCAAGAGAGAAAGAATGATGACCATGCCTCTTAATTGCACTCCCAGGCTACTAAATAAAACACCTGCTCAACCCGGCCACGTTTTGTTAAAAATCTCGATCAATCTCTCATCAAATCCAGAATTTATTGATTTCTATGTGTCAGGATCAGAGCCATGATTCCAATGGTACCAATTTTGTGCGATTTCGTTGAGAAATGCAAAAGTTATGGCCTTATACGAGTGCGGGCGGCTATTTTGGGTGCAGCGAGCGTTTTTGTCATTTGACGGAATGAGCATTGACCATATTTGAAGCCGAGTATGTTTCTTTTATTTAAATATATCTACCCTCATTAAAAATAAGAAATCTAGAAAGTCCAATTTTGTGAAAATCGGAGCTCGGAGTCAAAAGTTATGGCCGTTTGAAGTTTCACGGCCAAACGTTGACTTTCTTCTTCTTTCGGCTCCTTCTGCTATCCGCCCCACGCGTCCCTACTCGTCCCACTTGGTATAGTGCTGAAATTTCCCATTTCAGCCAAACCGGCCGGTTCGCTTACTCTTGTCCCGCATGTCCCGGACTATTTGGGACAAATTTTCCCGATTCGCCCGGTTCGGCCGGTTCGCGCCCTTTTGTCCCAACTGTCCCGGAACGAAAGTTCTCATTTCGGCCGATCCGGCCGGTTTGCGTACTTCACGTACCTTCGGCCCAACTATTTCCGGGCTGCCTTAAGTCTTTTCGGCTGACTTGCATCCTCCGCGTACTAACTGTCCAGATGTCCCAGACTGCCTGTTTCAACAGTTAGTCAAATTTTTCCATTTTTCGGCCAGTTCGGATTTCCGCGTCCCGCGCGTCCCTTTGTTCCAAATGTCCCAAATGCTGCACAGACCACCTGGCGGCCTTTCGGCCGGTTCGCGCCCTTTTGTCCCAACTGTCCCGACTGTTGCGAGGACTAGGACTTAGCCATTTTTCATGATTTTTTCTGGCCCGAGCTTGTTTTTTGCAATTTTTCTTACCTTTCCTCGTAACTTGCTCTCTCTACTTGGATAGGGAGTTAGAAAAATATGAGGGGACCCTAGAAACATGAAATTTTCCCTGACTCAATCTATTTGCCTGGGACTTGAGAATTTGATGCATGTTATCAAATTTACCTTGAGGGGTGAATTTTGGATAACAATACCTTGATTCAGGATGTTTTATTTCCTTTCGTAATTGTTTCTCACTTAGATGCTTGTTGGAAAATTTGAAATGTTGGTTTTTATGTGAAGCCACTGCAAAAAATTTTCAAATCTTCTCTCTCATTTTATTTGAGTTGTTTTCCTTTTCTATCTATCCTCGCCTTCTTAAAATCAAGTCCTTCTTCTTCTGCTACAACTAAAACAAGTGTCTTTCTTTCAGTCTCTCCTTTGTCGCTACTTCTTCCATTTAAAGAACGATTGCTAAAAATTAAGTTACATACTTCCTTATTTAGGGAATGTATTTGTGACTTTGTCAATTTTCATTCATAGCATTTGACACCTACATAGTTAAGAAAAATTTAGAAAAATAATTATGCTTTTTGGCCTCTGTTATTTCCATGTTTTCTTCTTTCTAAGTGCAATAAATCATGTATGTAGTTTTGATCTTCCAGTAGAATATATCTCATGTTATCTAAGCTTCATATGCATGAAATAGGACAGTGTAGGAATATATTTTAATCCCGATCTCGTAATCGATGAGTTAACTTTCCCTTTTCCGGTAGAGTGGCCTCCACAATGGAGATGATGAAAGTTGGAGCAAAGATGTTTCGATCGAAGAAAGAAACTTTGAAGGAAATGATGGGTTAACTCAAACTCTTTACTTTTTGTTTCATGCATGTGTACCTTGATTTTAGTAGTTGTACTTTACTTCTCAGTTACATACCACATCTTGTGTGGGAAACATTTGATTCTCCTTATGAATAAAGCATTGAATTTTGTAAATGAGTTATATATCTCTTATTGCATTTCTACTTTCTCGTATGGATTGTATAATGAAATGAAAACTCAAGTAACATAATTATATGTCCTAATCATGAAGGAAAAGTTTAAAGAACCCGTAACATTCTGGTAGAAATGAACTCTAATTTTCTGTAATCTACACTTATGTTTGATATTCCAAAACCAAACACTTTACCTATTCTATAATTGAATGTCTTCATCAAGACAACACCGATCGCTTTCACGGCTTGTGTTATTTTCTTGAGGATAGTAATGAAATGTAGACTATGTGATCTGTTACATTTTGTAACAACACACATAGCTTAAGATTTCATGTAATCTCTTAAATAAATAATCGAATGACATTATTTGATATAATCTCCTCTAGTGTAGGTAAACTTCACCAATGATATCTATCATAACAAAGTTTCGAGTTTCCCATATTTGGACAAGTGTAGAAATTCTCAACATTTCTAGCGATCCTCATTGGGAAAAAGCTACTGCTAGCTTGTACCAAAGGTGCCTAGCTCTTATCCATTAGGCATGTAGTCGAATAACTAACCAAATTCTACCTTTCCAAAGGTCCAACCCTTCCAAGACAACTAAAATCGGGAAAAGATCGCAAACCAGATCACGTGCATAATTGCACTTATTGAAATAAAGACAATGCAATGTGTAGAAACTACACTTATTTGAAAGGGAAAACCTAACCTACCCTATTCTAACCAGATGCAACTAAGGCTAAAGAAATCACTGAAACCGACATTGAGAAGTAGCTTCCCTTTCTCCAAAACCGAGGCCATGAATTTAGGTCTAAAAACTAGCCAAGTGACATGGCTATGAATAAGATATGTACCTCTAATTCACTCATTAGATCAGTCCATAAACTAGGAAGCACCTCTATTTGATCTATAATCTATTCTTGCATGACTTGAGGCTTGTTATTGAGAACAGATAACTCACTTTTGTGCTTCAAAATAAGCGTGAAATATGGAAATGCTTTAGCTAGATGAAAACCAGCCAAATACCAAACAAGACAAGACCTTTTAGTAGTGGATATGTTGGCAATATTGATCTGATCTGATTCATGGAAATTATTTCTAGTAATGAGCTCTTTCTAAAATTGTCCTAGTAATGCTTTTGTGTCTTCTGCAATTGTTGTAACTCATTTTCAAACCGCATTCGAGATCTACTTCTACTCACGTAAGTTGTTTAATGACTATTGTAAGTGACTTTTCAACACTTCTATCAAATGTTTTTGCATTTCTCAGATCCTCCATGCAGCCTAAAACTCAAGTTCCTCCTCTTCTTCTTCACATGCAATATCTAGATACATGATACGACTCACAAAATTGAAGATCATATTCTTCATTTTCATAAGTATTTATGTGAAGTTGATACTCTATATCAGACTTTTGAACATTATGGAACTGATATGAACATACTTCAGCTCCTTCAAATTGTTGTACTAAAAATAATCTTTCATCTTGTTCATTCTAGTTTGACATACAATCTACAAGATCAAAAATTTCTCCTTTTTTTGCACAAGACCTAATTTGGGCAACATCATGTTCTTACATATTCTTCTCCCAAAATAGTTCTTCCGGGAGGGGATAAATATCTGTACCAAATAGTACTTCTTGCTCTTTTTAAAGTACAAGAGGAGGCTTAGCAATTAGAGGTTCTTTGAATGCTAAAACTACAAAATCAAAGTGAGTGTTATAGGTTGTTCTTGACTTATACAATTTTCCAAATTTGACAAGAAATCAACCTCTTCAAACTATAAACTTAAAACATAATTTTCTTGAAATTCAACCTCCTTTTATTTCGAAAGTGGTATATCCTCTTCGATTTAGCTATAAGTTGTATGAGTATGGTGCTTTCATGGAAACTACACTCAGGAATATGCAAATTATTGATCATCCTCCAACCTGCTCTTGATTTGTTGGAGAAATAGGTTATACCTCTTGCATGGTTTCTTTTTCCAAAGATAGAATAATATCAAACTAAAACTTTGACACGCATCCATGCAAGTTCTACGCAAAAATTCCAGCCTACTATTGCCTTCGTTGGCCGAGCCTCTTGCTTGATCTTTTGATTATCTATTTCCTAAACTTGAAGTAAAGGTAAAGAAGGTGGAGTGGGCTTAATTTCAGCTTCAACTGAATTTTGTTTTACAAGAGGTTGGGGTATAAGATCTCGCATTTCAAACAGCTTTTGAACACCAACTTGGACACTTAAATTTGACTTGAGATCTCGAGTGTGGGGTAGGAAAAACAGGAATTGCAGCACCTTGATAGTTAGAACACTGAGGAATAGGTTGCATTGACTAACAAGGATGATATATAGGCGTTGAATTTTGATAGGGAAGGTAAGAAAGAACATCCTATTGATAGGGTTCCCTATCCCGATTCCTATCATTCTTGATTGCTTCGATTGCTCAAATTGTTCCTTGATAGCTAAATATTAATGCGTCAAACTATTAAACTCAATTCTAAGACCTCTTTTCCTTTCATACTCAACATAACCCTCTGCATAAATTTAACCTCTAACATCAAAAACCTCATATTGATAATCATTTTGATAGACAAAGTTTGGGTTATAAGGGTACTCATTCTAATAGGGGTTATGAAAGCGATCTCAAGGGGAAGATGGATAAAACACTTTTGATTTGGCTAATATTATTTCTTAAAGTGAGGATTCATGGCTGCAGTAACCTCATAAAATACTTCGAACTATGAAAACAAGTCTGTTGTTCACAAAAACAACCTGATGAGCAAGAACAAAATAATAGGTGTGAATTTTCTTGAGAAGTATCTAAAAACTACATCTAAAAATTGATGAAGTTGAAAAGTGCTATACCGATCCGGGATCGGTTCTGAGTCGCTAGATGAGTTCTATACTAGATCTTTAATCTTTAGAATGCATCAATAATAGTTCTTTCCAAAATTTCTAAGCATGGTGGCATATCTTCTTTAATTTCAAAACACCTCTGAAAGTGAAACTTTTATTTGTGTGAATGTCCCACTAGGCATTCCAAAAAAAGATCTTACAGTGAAGGTTACATGGTGGCGATGATTTGTTTCTAGAATTGGAACATGTTTCAAAAAAATGAAACTCTAACTTTTGTGAGGTCCCACCGGGCATGATAATAATCAAGTTATCTCTAAAAGTGCATCCTGTAGAGAGATGGCTGCATATTTTCTAAGCCTACAAAAATGATCTCTCTCTCTCTCATAGATACAATGGATACACCCTCAGTCTGTGGGTATACCTATTGTGGAGGTGAATCTCCAGGATTAAAAGGCCGGTTACTTATTGGTGTATACTAAACTACTTTATGGGAGTTCTACGGTAAAATATGACTATAAAATGATTGAAAAAAATTAAGGTGATACACCAAATTTATATGAGAACTTTGGACCGAGTAAAATACACAACTTATTTGGGAAGGATTTTGATGCACGAACTAATTAATGCTTTTTATTGTAGAATATCTAAGGAAAAACACTTGATGGTACTAAGGAGATTCACATATAGTACTAATAAGTTAACATGCACATTAAAATTATGTAGAAAAGACCTGAATTTGCAACAGGTAAGGTGGTTAATCGGAATTTTCATTCACAAGATTAATATAAACATACACAAGACCTGTAAAATAACTTGGAAAGGCATAAAATACTTCACACTTAGAGGGAAAAATTGGTAGAAAATTGCTTTAGTACTCCTATATCAAAAAAATTCCTCTAGGAAGATCCCACGTGCTTTGTAAAGGCATATAATATATAGCAAAATAAATTTTCTCACTCTTCCTAAAAATAGCGTAATTTTACTCGCCCATGCATCCTAATTTTATCATTTATTTAATAATAAGTAAAAGGATAAAATAATACAAATTAGAGCATGTGGTTTAAAAATAGGCATTAATGGCCTTAAATACAATACATCAAATTGAAGTTGAATTTTCTATTTTAAGGAAAAAATGGGTGGATAATCTGCTAATAATAAAATTTGCTTGCTAGGCAAGTATTCCTCCTTTGAGCATGCATCTTCATCATCTTCTCTATTATGTCCCTTCCTCACGGTGACTCACCCCTTGGGTGGAGGACATATGGGTTGTCCCCTTCCTCACAATGACTCACCCCTTGGGTGGAGGACATGTGGGTTGTCCCCTTCGTCATGGTAACTCACCCCTCAAACACTTAGTCGGTGGAAACTTAACTCAAGTGAGTTATCTTGGATATCCAGTAGCGGAACTTGGGCCTTTGATCTATGTACTTGTGTTTTGACACCATTGATATTTGTTTTCCTAGAAATTTGATATTTGATGTAGCCTTGAGGGTTGTTGGAAAATGTGACCTAGGCACAAAGGATTAGCTTGAAAAATTTAGCTAGCTAACAACTTGAAGAGAAAAGAAAAGTAAGTATATAACCAATTGCTAAAAATGTATTAGAGCTTCCTAGCATTTTCATACCAGATTTGAAGTTACTTGAAGAGTTTCCTCGATTGATTTCTTAGAATTAAGATGCATATCATTTGTATAGTTTATATTCCTTTGGTTTCGTTTCTACTTTTTGTGTTTTGGTTTGTCCTGGCCTTGGTGGCCTTTTTCTCTAGTTTCTCAATTTTCTCGAAGGAGTTAGTTTTCATTCTCTACTTTGCAAGGTTGCCTCTTCAGTCCACTACCCAATGGTTTTGACACTTGGTCTGCTCTTTTGTCTTATGGCACTTGTTAGGAGTTCCTTTCCCGAGTCATATTTTTGCATCAAACATCAACAACACTGGACGATGGTTGATTGCCCAATGGATTTATTTGGCACTTGGCTTACTATTTATTATTGTGGCACTCTTCACTGGGAGGACCCATCCTTGAGTCGGAGTTCATGTTGGTGATCTATTTTATCTCACCCTAATTTTCCTTAAAATTTCTTTGTCTTCCTTGTTTGATGTGTTTTCTATTTCCTGTCTAGTTTGTGAAGTGTTTTTCTTCATTTGGATGTCATGTTCAATCCTTTTCTATGGTTACAGATCATATAGAGCCTGTTATTGTTTCCAATTTCTTTTTCCTTAAAGAAAAATTCATTACGAAAGCGCCAACAATGGATTTTCCCCTTCATTTTCATCTTCTATGTTCATCTTTCCGTGTCACATTTTTGGCTCAACATTCGTGGGTACATGTTCATCATTAATTGGATAACGCATGAGAATGGGTCAATGTTATAAACTTGTAGCTTTTTGCTAACTTCGCAAAAATGTCAAATTTTCCCCAAGGCACGAAAGATCCGATTGGCTATTTGAAATTTTTAAGTGAATCGAGGAGAAGGATGTGTGGTAGATTTTAAAAGTCAAAGGTGGAAAGTTGGGAAGATGGGGAACTTTGAATTTTTGGCCTTTTTTGGAAAAAAAGGGAATAAAGTATAAAATGGGTGAAACTCCACTCAAATTAGAGAAGGATGCATGTCAATAAGTCAAGCAATTGTGGAAGGGTGAGCCTTTTCATGTTTTAAGGCACTATGGTGAAAAAGGTAAAAATGTCAAAAAAATTCCTAAGGCTCGCGAGAGGACATGTGGTAGTGTTTGAGATTAAGAGTGGGAAAGCGGGTTGTCGGTGCACTTTAAAGTTTTTAACTTCAAAAGGATTAAAGTTATAATGTGAACCACAACTCCGCTTCAATCAGAGAAGGACACATGGCATTGAAAATTTAAAGTGGGAGGCAAAATTTTTGTTTACTTTGAATTTTTTTTAACTTCAAAAGGATTAAAGTTATAATGTGAACCGCCTTGCTATGCTCCAATCGAGAAGGACACATGGCAATGAAAATTCAAAGTGGGAGGTGAAATGTTGGGTTACTTTGAAGTTGTTAACTTCAAAAATATTAAAGTTAAATGTGAACCACATCTCCAATCTAATTAGAGAAGGAAACATGGCATTGAAAATTCAAAGCAAGAGGCGGAATGTTGGGTTACTTTGAAGTTTTTAACTTCAAAAGGATTAAATTTATAATGTGAAGCGTAGATCTGATCCAATAAGAAAAATAAAAGTGGCATTGAAAATCCCAAACATGAAAGTGGATCATCGGGAAGTTTGAGAACTTAAGCCCTTTTTGGTCAAAAAAGGAATAAAGTTATAAAGTTAAGTGAGTCCCCACCAAAAAAGCTGGTTAAGACTTGCATTGAAAAGTCAAAGTGGGAAGGCGGGACGTCGAGCATTTTGAAGATTTTTTTCACTTTTGTAGAAACGGGTAAAATTGCAAAAGTGATCGTGACTCGTTGGGACCCACATCAGAAGCTAAAAGTAGAAGGGTGGGTCACCGGGGGAAATTTGGAAATTTTTCCTTTTTTGCAAAAAAGAGGTAAAGTTGCAGAATTGAGCCACGACTCCATCGAGGCCTAGATTGAGCCACGTGTTAGGGTTGTTTTCCAAGAGTGGAGGGATGAAGAAAATGTTAAAATTGTGCATTTTCCCCAAAAGTTGTAAAATGTTAAAAATTTCCACTAACTCTACTTCGACTCAAATTTTTCCATGTCAACGGCTCAAATTCAAAGTTAAAAATGGTAGAATCAATGGTTTTTGTGTATTGCATAATATTTTACCACCATTAACACTCCAAGGTTCTTGGAGATGTGTTTTTCACATTGTTCTTCATCAATTTTTGATGATTCCTTGTCATTTTTATCAATGAAGTGCAATCAAATGGATATGGATCTCAATTTGTGAATATGAAGTGAAAAAATGAACATTTCAATTAGAATTTTCTCGGGCACTTGTAAAAGTGTGAATTACTAGAGGAGCTAGTTGCATAGAAAAATTATAGAGGGAAAAGAATGAAATGATGAAGGAAAAGTGTCTTTGCAGTGCGAGGATGAAAAATGTGCTCCCAATTAGAACAATGATGCAAATATTTGTAATCATTTTTTTTTTGAAACACCTAGAAACTTTTGGGCACGAATCTATTAAAAATCCCTTTATGGGAATTGTTAGCTTAATTAATACAATCCTACATGCATATGGTTAAGGAGTAAGCATCCCTACCGTAACTACTCAAGGGCTTTATATTCTTCCTATCAATTGCTTTATTCACAAATTGAATAATAATTATTTACTCTCCTTCCATCATTGGTATCGTAGTAGCGTGAATGCTTTGGTGTGTTCCAAAAGCACAGAGGGATGTGAAGTATTGGATCTCCATCAGCCAAAGAACTTTGTACTTTATGCAAAGTTTAAAACTTGAGGAAACATGGTGACTTGTTTGTCTTACCCTGCATTAAAGGAGTGGATGTGCTAGATTGGAATTTTTTTCTCCTTGGCTAGAAGCGACTGTTTGGCATCTTGAACTTTGTGGAAGTGGAAAATTGACCAACATTACAACCCTTCCAAAGCCGTAATTTTTTCCTTTGTTGTTATGTGGAGTAAGCGTCCTGCCTATGTAACTATTCAAGGGATTTATATTCTTCCTATCCACTAATCTATTCACACATTGAATAATAAATATTTTCTATCCTTCCATCAGAATTAGTTGAAATATGTAACAAACAAAAGTTTCTAGACTATTATTCTCTTAGGGGAACATCTTGGATGTAAAATGATTGTTATAAAGAGCATGAATTAGACATGCAAATGGTCGGGGGTTCATTTTCACGAGAAAATATGAGAAATCCCATCTTCCTGAGAGACCATCCGAGAAACCTGTTAATCTCTTTTGTTTTAGATTTGCATCGTGTCAAGTTGGTTGTGAGTGTACAACCATTGGTGAGCTCTGAGATTGTTCAAGAAACTTTCCCCTGCTGATGAATCTAATCAATTTCAAATTAATCTGTGTTGATCTTGGGAAAAATTTGTGTCTGCTTTTATTCCAGAATGTCTTCATATAGTTTTTCTTGTTCTTGTTGCAATCTTGTGTTAAAATATCTCTGAATCACACAAAATCTCATCACTATGATAGTCTAGTGGCATTTGCAATTTCATTATGAGAAGATCTTTCATCTAGTAATGAAATAAAAAATTTAAAATCACTTTACTTTCCTTTCTTGATTGATATTGTTTGTAAGTCTTTGGGTGTACCTTAGGCGTGATAAGCCGAGGTTTGTAATGTTTAATTAAGTATTTTAACTCGAGCCTTCGTGTTAAATTATTGAAGATTGTGTGAAAACGTGTAGATTTGGGCCTCCATTGATGCACACCTTCTGGTTGAAGGAATATTTTAGTTATTCTGAAGCTTTCTGTTGTTGAGTTTTCCAATTGTTGTAAAGGCTCTCAAATATATAGAAAATAGGAGTTACAATGATAAAAAAAAAAATTGGAATAATTTAAATTCTAGGAAATTCATGTAATTGAAATCTTAAATAGTGTTTCGCATACGTTTAAAACAATGATTGCAGAAAATGTTCCTATTCAAATAGTGGTCATCCATGTAAATAGTTATTACAAGAAAAAGTAATTGGTAGTTGTGTATTCCAAAATGTATCAAATGAATGTACAAGTTATATAATGAAATAAAGAAGAAGAATACCCCTAAAACCCATGAACCTCAACATGATTTCAATGAAGAAACCCCAAATTCATCAATGGAAAGAAGAAATGAAACATGATATCATGTTCGAAATAGCAAGTGGTTAAAAGTGTGTGAGCTAACATACACATATGGTGAGCTGAGCCATGAAAAATATTAGTAGAATCAAGAAAAATGGCCAAGTAATTTTATATGGAATACAAACAACCCCAAATGCATATGCAAGAAATATGGGAAGAGTTAAAAATGTCCCAAGATGTTATAGACATAGATGAGTTGATGAACTCATAAGAAAAATATGAGCACATCTCATAAAATAAAAATTTATCTCTTTCCATTGAGATAAGAGATCACACTGACTTGGCTAAGACCCGAATGGAAAACCCCAACATAGAAGTCATTGAGTAGGCTTCCTAGTAATAAATAAGTGTGATCCATCTAATGTTAATAAAACATTGAGATTCAGAGAACTATTACAATTATTGGTGGAATAGACTAAGCAATTTGATGACATGAAAGCTAGAGTCTCTCGAGATCGAATAACACAAAATGGAGCTCATTATCTCCCTGCAAGGTATTTAAGGACCAGACCTTAAGAAAAAACTTCCCCACTCGATTCAATGATAGGTCCATGTTAGTGACATCCATGAAATGGATAAAATGAGTTAGATAAAGGAAGTTTTTAAACACATTTGAACCTAATAATGCACAGGGTTAGAATGCCAACCTAGAGTTAAAATACAAAAATAACCACAAAGCATTACATGTTATCTCTTAGAAGTGCACCTTGTCAAGAGATGAATACTTGTTTCTAGGCTTTATTTATCTCTCACTTCTGTAAAAACAATGGAAACACCTCAGGTCTTTAGGTATAACTATTGTTGAGGTGATTCTCAGTATCAAGGCCAATACTTCAATGATGTATCCTAAAAATATTCTTTTGGGGTTTTGAGGGTAAAAGGATTTATGTAACTAAATTGAAATGGGGTGATAGACAAAAATTATTGTGGTATTTTATTGACTACATACACAATAAAATTGAGAAAAAATTACAGATGCATGAACCAATGGTTTTAAGCATAATATTAAGGCAAAACACTTATGTATTGAGGAATAAATCACAACAACATAAGAAGTTAAACATGCACACTAAGACTATAAATAAAACTTCATCTTTGTAGCAAGGTAAGATGATTAATTATGGAATTAACATTCACAATAATTAATTGAAAGATACACACCACTAAAAATAATTGGAAACGCAATAACTAGTTCTCATTCAAGTCAAAATTGGAAAAAATATGCTTCAGTAATCCTATGTCAAAATGGTCATCCTTACACCTTGCTAGTGTACACAATATATAGAAAAATACTTCACCCAAAACCTCCTAAAAATAGACTACAGTCTATACTCACCCATGCATGATAATTTTACCCCTTTATCATGAATAAACAAAGGAATAAAAATAGACATGTTGAGTACAATGAGGCATAAATATCTTTAGTTATAAAAAGACAATCTGGTCAAAGTGTAGTTGATGCTATATTTTAAAGTAATTAATATACTTTGCTGAATATTTCTTACTAATATTAGCCTTTAGCTTGGTGTCAAAGTATTCTCCAATGTACATACAACTTTTGTTTGTGGTTGATTAAATAATCATATTTAATCACTAATGTGGCACTTGAATATTCACCCACTTGTAATGGTATCTTGCCTTTATCTTTGTTCTAACTTGTAGTGATTATATGCAAAATAATATACATGCAAGAAAAAAGTAATGCATATGATCTTAAATAATTAACAAAATTATTCAACTTTGAATGTGGGGACCACTGTAGCCATGTGCAAAACTAATACCTTTATTTTTTTGAAAAAAGGTAATTAGGACTTCAAAAAGGGCTCCATGTGCTTTGATGTTGACCTCTGCATGCATTATAATCTTTGTTTTTTTCCACCATTTCATGAACATACTTGTAAAAATACCATTTAAGGTGTGGGTACCACTTTAGAAGAGTTTAAGGTAATCATATTTAACCTTGGCATTTAACATGTATCTTGACAATGGCACTAAGATTCAGTTTGATTAAGGTCATTAGGACCTTTAAAATTTAAAATGACCACCTTTTGATTATATTCATGATGATTGAAAAATACAAGGTCCTTTTCTTTTGATAATTTGTAGCATATAGTATCACTTTTCTTTTGATGGATTGGCCACCATTAAGGGGTTTCTTGAGCTTGATTCTATGCACCTTTTATCTTTTGGGAAGCTCTATTATTAAGAGACTCTCATTCGTTCATGCCAAGAAGGT